>JAJLZW010000001.1:0-472554 GCA_030572435.1 Candida labiduridarum
ATTGCAAAATTGACTACAAAGATATTTACTACATCAAATCTACAAATACATGGTTTATGCATCAATGAATTGTTGGTAGGAATCAACAATTGACTTTTCTAAAGGTATCAAATCAAATCCGAGGATTTTGTTCGTTGCAGAAGTGTCAATTCTAGACACAGTTTCTTTAACCAATTCTTCACTTTTTGCCAAGTCTCCTGATGGGCCCTGATAATCTGGGAAATTTTTCTTTATCAAATGAGCAATCAAATCGGGAGTAAAAGGCTCTTTGACCAATACCAATCTCTTATTGATAGCTTCATCTTTTTCAAAACCTACCAAATGTGCCTTTGCAATATCACGAACATCAATCAGCGTACCAGTGAATCCTGGAAGCGGATCATTCGCTTTCGCTCTGAAAATAGAAGCAGCGATTTCGGCCAGCGATGACAAGTGGGATTTATCCTTGATTTCGTAAGCGTGTGGACCAAAGACAAAAGTCGGGTTAACAACAGCAACTTTGAATTTTGGGTTTTCATCCTTAACAAAATCCCAAACTGCCTTTTCTGCGTACCTTTTCGAAGCCGCGTATGATCGTGCAGGATTCTGTAAAGCGATTTCAATGGTGACTGGGTTCCAATCTTCTTCTGTGTAGATCTTGCTTCGATCAAAATTTTTACCAGGAGTGACAGCAGCCAAGGAAGATGTGACAACAAGACGAGATACGTTGACACCATATTGCTTAATTGCATTCAAAACATTCTTCGTCCCTTCAATTGCAGGATCAAGAACATCCTTCTTTGGGTCCGTAGTGTCATGGACGACAGGTGAAGCTGCGTGGATAAAAACGGTGACATTAGAGTGCTCCTTCAAGGCTTCATCAAAGGCACCATGAACGCTGATATCGGGAACAACAACGTAATCAAAGTCCTTGGAATTGATCAATTTTTTGAGATAATCCCCCTTTTCTTTAGATCTGACAGAACCAATGACTTTGTACCCATTAGTTAACAATTCTTTGATGATATTTTGTGCAATATATCCAGTAGCACCGGAAACGAATACTGTAGTGTGTGAAGACATTATACTTGATTAACTTGTTTAAATAATTGTGGTATTGGTAATGCCTTTTTAATGTTTTTATTCCTTCGATAAACGGTGGGGGAGGCAATTTATTTATACCTGCTGCAAATTGTGGCCCCTGAAGAACAATCGCCCCCCATTTTGTGGCTTATCTTTGTTGGTAAATATTGTATGATTACTCAGCACTCAATACAGACTAAAAGCCAGGGATAGATAACTTCGGAAAACACGTGAAATTGATTTCTAATTTCATATCCGTCAATCGATTTCTAATGATGGGGTACTATATTCGGGCGCACTTGCCTATTTGGTTATATTCCGAGATTCTTATACATCCACTCATATACAACCTTCTCCACTTACCTTTCAATTGGAAATACAGACAAATAAAGTATACATCATAAACAATTGACAAGACACTATTTCACTATAGGATGATATCTGTACCCGCAAAGAGTTCCCATGATCGGCTGTCGAATGCGGCCACCATACTCTGGGTCGAATTTTCGGTGTTGAGCGACAATTTTTTTTTGTTGATCTTTTAACGTGTTAATTTTTTTTTCAACATAAATTACTCCTAGAACTCAAACTTACACTTACACTGGATGAGATGGACCGTGGGAAGATTACCAGAAAGGGTAGTACTTTCGTTTCGTTAAATGACTTGCATGTTCCGGAAACTACAGCGGAATTGAAATCAAAATACCAAAAGGCATCAACTCCCAATGATTTATATAACTTAATAGACCAGATTGATTCAGCCATGGTCAGCATAGACAGCAACCTCAACAATTTCACTGCATTGAATAGTAAGAAGATTCAGCAAGATATAACAAATATCGAATTAATGAGAACCAGTAAACTAGCATCCACAATTTCGAATTCCGACAAATTGAATGGCATCTTTTCAGGAGCCAATGATTTGGGACATAAGTTGACGTATAAAATCAAGTCGTTGGATGAAGAAATAGGTAATGTCAACAAGACCTTAGAGTTTGTAAATAACGTTCAATTGCTCAAGAATAATATCAACCAGGCGAATTATGCGGTAGAACATCAAAACTGGCAATTAGCGGCACAATGTATCCATACTATAAACTCAAAAATACCACCTGAATTGATATCAGGGAAATTTGCATCGGTTGTTATTCCATCGACTGACATTCCGGAACTACCAACTGCAGCAATAGCAAATTGGACTGACAAATTGACTGAAGTTTTCAAGAAACAATTCCAAGAGGCAGCAAGGGAAAGAAACGTCCCCCAATTGACAAAGTTTTTCCAACTATTTCCCTTGATTAATCAAGAAGAAATTGGTCTCAATTGTTATTCAAAATTTATTTGTGAGATCATCAATGAAACTTCAAAGAATCTTACTAAAGGCTTGGAAAGTGCCCAAGAGTTGAAGCCAGGTATTTTTTCAACCATTATAATGCAATTGTTTGAGAACATTTCCATGATGTTGTCACAACATGGTCCATTGATTAAAAAATATTATAGCGAAACATATCACCTGGCACTTACCTATGTTATCAATAAAATTCAACGAGAAGTCGATTTGCAGGTAGGAATTATAGCGGATACATTTTATGACTTAAGAAGATTGGAAAAGTATTTCCAAGATATAAACTTGTACTCGTTCCCAGTTTTGTCCAAAAGATTAGCTGAATTGAAAGAGCAGATGAACCAGGACCAAGAAACCTTCCGTAACAGCTTTGATTCTTCCGAAGATTTACTACCAATACGAACAATTGGGGATTTGGGTCAAGAGCTTTCTTCGATTTTGGAAAATTGGACATTATACTGCAAATTTATTACCGTTAAATATTTAGATGATACAAGCGATGACTCGACTAAGGAGGGAATATTGGTTCTACCTGATTTGATTCGGAAGTCCACAATTACAAAGAAGATCAATGAAAAGCTTTTGCCATCATTTGAAAAACTAAATAATTTCTACTTTCGTCGTTCGTTGGAAAAGGCTATTACCATTGAAGAATTGACTTCGTTGGAGCCATACCTACTCATGAGTAGTGAAAAATCATCGAGCCCAGATCCGGTTCCAATTTCTTCGGTTGTTGAAGATTTAACCCTAGTTTTAAATTCCACTTTACGAAGCATCATCCAATCGGGGCTTCCAACTTCGGTCAAGAGCTTTATAAACGAAAGTTTCAGCATCATCCAACAAGATTTGATAAATGGATTCTTTATAAAGAATTTAAATGACAACCAACCAAGATATAATCAAATCTTATCGTTGGTTAATCCGAATACGGCAATTAACCGCACAGCAAGTCCGATTAGCAGATCCGCAACTCCAGATCCACAAGGAGCTGCTGGTTTTTTAAAAGGTGCATCCAGTGCATTAGGTAATGTTGTCGGAGGATCAGTAAGTAGTTTACAGACTACTCCAAATAGTCCAAAATTGTTGAATTTTGTCACTTACTTGAACACATTGGCCATGGCTCAAGAGTATTTTACAAAAGTTTTTGAAAATATTAACAAGGATACTTATTTGCATGCACATTTCCCATTCGGTAAGGATAGAGAAAAGATATCTAACATATTACAACAAGACTTTTTAATCCCTTTCACTAGCATAAGCAACAAAATCACTTCAGAGAGTTTGATCAATTTATATAACCAACTGATAAAGAACAGATTGTTAATACTTGTCAACGAGTTCTTTACTGACGCTCAAACCAGCAACAACGAATCCAACTATGTCATATACTCTTCCAACAACATCAATGATCCAACTAATTTGATAAAATTTACGTCAAATTGGCAATCATTAACCAAACCATATTATCAAACCTTACACAAGACAATCTGGAACAAATTACTAAGACTAGTGGTTGTTAATTTGACCAATATGTTAGAGAAGAAATTGTTGTTCAACTTGAACAAGTTTAAGATTAATGAATTGGGGTCCATAAAATTGGAAAAGGATGTTTCATATTTAATCAATGAAATCTGTCAGGATAATTATTATTTACGTGAGAAATTTGTCAGACTTACGCAGATTGTTTTGTTGGTCGGTATGGATGATGAAGAGTACGAAGACAGTAACCAACCTGTAACAAAATCTCATAAAAGTACAGAAACACAAGAAAATGAAGACGAATACGAAGATGACGAAGAGAGTGGTATCAATTGGGTGTTGACACCGCAAGAGAGAAATCAAATGCGTAAATACCGAATATAAATTAGATAGCATTAATTAAAAAGTATACATTAAGTTAATATATATACAAAAAAAATACAATACTCTATACACTTTCAACCTCTTCCTCTTTATTCTCCTTATCGTCCAGCTTGTGTGTCATCTGTATTAAATTATCAGGTCTGATTCTCAAGTTCAAATTATGGAAGTCAAATTTAGGATGGGTGAACTCACATTCGGGACCTTTAGGACAAAACCCATACAAATACAATGGGCAAAATACTCTTCGAACATGACGGTTTTTACAATTTGGACCGTCACTACAAAACCCTTGATTATAATTAACACATTCAGGAATCTTCAGCTGTGGATCAACATGCAAATATAAACATTCAGAAGTTTGCGTACAATATCCGTTCTTGGAATAGAATAAACATTCAGGCATTTTTCTCAAGTTGTATTCGTGCAAGAATTCACAATGGTCTCCTTTCTTACATAGTCCTCTTAACCAATGCTTACATACAATTTTATTGGAGTACATTGCTGATACATGTTTGTTTGGACAATTGTTGCCCTGGGGGCAAGAAGTTTCTGGATTCAATGGGTTGTAAAATTGACATACTGGACGATCGGGGTTGAGACCAAAATTGTACTCTTGTCGCAAAAACGGTTCAAATTTGAAGTGTCTATTGGATGTATTTGGATGAATAACTGAATTTGACTGTAGCATGGTACTAGTAATAGCTGTTGATGTTGTTGATAGGGATTGATGATTACAAATGGTGAAACATTTATGAAGACAGTTATACTTTTTTTTTGATTCTTTTGCCACGACCAAATATTTTTGTATCACGTGACTTAAATATTGGAAAAGCCAAATTTTGCGCAAGCATACGCTGCATCACCTTAGTAGGCTCTTGGGGGAGGGATATAGTTACACAAAACGAAAATCATACCATTACCGCCAATTGCACTTCGCTCCTATTCCCAGTGGCCATAAACGACACGAAATTGATCAGGGAATTTGCATAATCTCAACAGGTGTTCTTAAATCAACAGAATTATAATTTTCCCTTTACTTTTTTGGTTCTTTTTTTTTTATTTTAACCCAAGAGGTATCTGTTCAAAATTCGACTTACTACATTTCGAGGATATCTACTTATTCTAGGTATCAGTTTAATATTAGTTTACAGTAACTCCGCGTTGTATCAATTGGTAAGATCTAGCATATACAGTGTATTGTTATCATTGTCTTCGAGTTTTTCAACTTCTTCAACAGCAAATATGAGTAAATCAATTGCCAAATATGATACAATCGTCATTGGATCAGGATTGGCTGGTTTGACAACCACCTATCAATTGCTTAAATCCGGTCAAAAGGTCTTGTTATTAGAAAAATGTGACAAGTTGGGAGGTAATTCCATCAAGGCTTCTTCTGGTATCAATGGTGTTCCAACAAAATATCAACCACAACCTCAAGTCGATTCCATGGAGTCATTTGTTCAAGATACTTTGAAAACAGGTAAAAACTTGAACGAAAAGAAGATGGTTGATACTTTAACCCAAAATTCCAAAGATGCAATCTATTGGTTGAACAATGAAATCAACGTGGACTTGACCAATGTTGTATTATTGGGAGGTCATTCCCATGCAAGAACCCACAAAGGTGACAAGTTACCTCCTGGTTACGCTATCGTTTCGGCGTTGATCAAGAAAATTGATGGTATTCAACAAGAAGCTCCAGAAAGAGTGACCATTCTGAAAGAATCAGCATTAAGCAAAATCTTGATGCAAAATGATAGAATAAGAGGTGTTGAATTTGAAGATAAAGAGAAATCCGTCCATGAAGTTGAAGCTGACAATGTTGTTCTTGCCACTGGGGGATTTTCTGCCGATTTGGGACCCACCTCATTATTGAAAAAATACAGACCTGATTTGGTTCATTTCCCACTGTCGAATGGTGCACAAACTACTGGTGATGGGCAAAAAATTGCCGAACGTGATGCAAACGCTGAATTGACCCAAATGGATAAAATTCAAGTGCATCCAACTGGATTTATGAAACTTAACAATCCAAACGAAGGTTGGAAATTTCTTTGTGGGGAGCTCATGAGAGGTATTGGTGGTATTTTGCTTTCACCAATGACCGGATGGAGATTTATTGACGAATTACAAACTAGAGATGTGGTTACTGAAGCTGTTTTGGCTAAATCACAAATCCCAAGTAACAATGAGATTGGATTAAAGGCAGAAAATGGACACGGCTCTGTTCTTGTTATTGGTGGTGATGATTGCAAAATGGCCGAATCACATATTGGCTTTTACAAGTCTCAAGGGTTATTACAAGAGGGTTCAGTTGAGGATTTGTTAAATTTGTTAAAACAATTGAACCCAGACTTAACGTTGACTCTCGACGAGTTGAAACAACATTTGGTCGACTACAACCAAATCATTGACGGTAAAGAAACGGATACACTTGGAAGATCTAATTTCGGTCGTCATTTTGGTAACGAAGGATTATGCTTTGGTGTCACTACTCCCGTTGTTCATTTCACAATGGGTGGTGTCAAAGTTAACCCTGATAATGCTAAGGTAATGACCAAGGCTGGTGAAACTATTCCAAATTTGTTTGCTATAGGTGAAGTTAGTGCTGGGGTGCATGGCAACAACCGTTTGGGCGGTTCGTCATTGTTGGAATGTGTGGTGTTCGGAAGATTTATAAGTCAAAATATCATTGCCGCAAGTAAATTGTAAACGTAGTAAGTATGTGAGTATGAGAGTATGAATTTGATATCAGATATTGATCTACAGCGATAATATAGTTTTCCAAAAATATATTATTATTATAATTTATATTATGTATATTTACTATGTGTGAAATAAAAGTAAAATAATAATAAATGCCTTTTAAATTGTATGAAGCCAAGTCATTATATTACACCAATTTGAAAATAAGAAAACCTGTTGCCAAATTTCCTCTAGATATTTTTGTTTTTCATTTTGTTTCTTTAAATTCATTGTATTATATCATCCCCTACACATGACTAACTTAAATGTTAGATGGGTACAACATGATTCTAACGGAAGCACCGAAAGTCTTTGGTGGTAAGTTCTTTTTGAAGTTAGCTCTGACTAAACCGTTGTTACCGTGAGTTCTGGTGACTTTACCCCAGATAACTCTGATTTTAGAACCTCTGATTTCTTTTGGAGCTCTGTAAACATAAGCAATTCTTTTACCTAAGTAGAATTTGGCATCTTTGGCGGCAGCAACACCTTCGATTTGAATCAATGACACGTTAGGGTTGGTAACGGATTTAGAACGTTGGTAGGAAATGTGCTTACCTTTAACGTATACTATAAAAAAATTAAATGTTAGTATTTTATGTCTCGTCAAAAAAAACAATTTGAACAATAGGAACTAATAGATGAACAAGTTCAGATTAGTTTTCAATACTCCAAAATATGGTACTTTTTTAATAAGTGAGTGGTGAAAAATTTTCGTTGATTTATCAAAACGTCGATTCTAGTGATCATAAGTTGCAAGTATCTAGTTTAATATCTTCAGTTGGTTGGAGTATTGACTAGTCTTCCAATAGTAAAGTATTTCTCTATTCATGATTTACGTGGTAGTTGGTAATTTCAGTATTAGTTGATGAAAAAAAAACTCATTCTTATGCTTCGAAAACTCATTCTTTCTAATCTCCCTTTCTTGTATCCATTAGTTCCATCTCGTTTTCTCTCATTTTGAACATACATCTGTGTGATTCAGCCATTGTTAATTACTATAGTTATCTTAAATGGTTATATAAGAACAAGGTTTGGTTAAATTTTTTTGTTCCAACTGTAGATACTATTTTTTTTTTCGCGGTAGTTTCGCACTCTCGCAGTCTCGCAGCCTGCAGAACCAGTATAGAATCTCAGTATTGTGTGAGTCAAAAAAAAACTGGTCCTCACACGAAGCCAAAAAATTACAAATTTGTTGAAGTTGGGGTGTCGCATCAGAAATTAACCCTAAAAAAATACACGTGATAAGCCCTAATTGCCCTCCCTAAGTACTACTAAATTAGAGATTGCAAAAAAAATTGCTGATATGTGTATATATGTCGTTTATATTTAAGTAGTTTATTAATTATCTGTGTATACAATAAAAAGTAGAAGCAGTCATGGGTAGTAAATAAAAATGAAAGAAATGAAACAAAGAAAACAGTATGAAAAGCTGGGGCGACCAACCTGGTTTACCTAGAATTTGATTTCTTTTTCAGCTTCCAATTTTTGCAAATTAAATCTCCAGTGTTTAGCTTCACCATGATCGTATTTTGATTGCTTTAATGTTCCAGATGGAGCGTTGCAAATAGACAAGTTTGCCAAGTTTGTTAAACGGGTAAACTGGTCTTTGACTGGTTCGTCTTTGTTCAAGTAATCCACCCTTTCAAACCATCTATTTTGCCAAGTTATACCTGCTTCCTTCTCTGCTTTTCTCAAGTCACGTTGCTGGTTTTCAATCAATGATTTCTCAGTAGCAATCAAATTGTAGTCTGCTTGCTTGATTGCTTCAGCGACCTTGACCCAAGCTTTTCTTGATTCCAAGTCGTTTTGTTCTTCGATTGGTTTCACTTTCAAATGGTGAGTCACATTCTTGCTAGCATCATAAAAGATTTCATCTTTTGATGTTGGAGAAGTCGATCCTTTGGCAATATAGGATTTTCCTGACCATTGTCCTTGAATAGAGACCAAAGCATTTTCCTTTCTGCCGCTGGCATATTCGTCACGATAGATTCTAGCCTTGTATGTGTTTTTCTTTCCGGAAATCCATCCACGACCACTGTACTCAATGATTGCAACATAACCAGTAGATGATTGAATGAATGAAGTACCCTCCAATTCGACAAATGGAGATGCAGTAATTAATCCTTCGATGTGCAAGGGAGGTAATGTGACTAAGAAAGTTTCGCCTATTTCTGGATGTTCTAATAATGCATGACCATATTGTTTAATATTGATGGATGTAGTAGAGATACTGGAAGTGATACCGTTGTAACCTTGTAAGACAATATTGTGCTTCTTATTCTTAATCGCGTAAGCAGTAACTGGAGGATGATGACTAACTTGTTCGGATACTAAGTCGGTTTCGCCTGTACTTTCATCGTTCCATTTACCAACAAAAAGCTCACCTAAGAAAGGGTTCAATGGTTTCTTTTCACTACCCATGGTTTCGTTTCTGGAGCAATATTGAGATTTCAAAGTGGAAATGAACCATCTTGTAACAGCAATCATTTGCTGTAAAGTGATAGCCTCGGACTCGTCTTTGGAAGGGTTGGCGGTAGTTCTGATCAAACTTGGAGCAATGAACAAGTCTGGATGTTCAGCCCAATATTGTGAATATTCAACCAAGGAAGTTGGCGATAATATAAATGGTGGGGCAGTCAACGAGGATAAATCCCCATTAAAGGAAGCAATTGACTTTAAAAATGAGGTCCATGATGAGGATTTGGCATTGGACGAGGCGTCTGAATCGGACATGATATTATACAACAAACACTAGCGTACAAAAAAAACAGGGGGAGGGGCAGGAGGTATCGGATTCAAGTAAATCTCAGTAATTCGGTAGTAGCAGAAGAGGTTCCTTATTCTTTTTCGAATATCAATTCAATGCAAGTGGATATTTAAAATCGTTTGACAACTGTTGACAACTCAAAAAAAAGAAAGAAGCAAGATGGATACTAGAATAGGAAAAGGTGGAAAGTGATGTCGTAGGGTTTATCTTCATTTTTTTTTCGTCCCATGCTTTGTTGTACAAGATTGTCTGGTGCGGTAAGTGGAAAAAAAGGGAATTAAAAAAATATCACACTTTTATTACTCAATGTCGTATTGCTCAGTCGTCCGATAAAAAGACTTTCTCGAGTTCCAATTATGGCTCACTCGGATTATACGATACGACGGGTATCCAGACACATAAATAATATATACATGTATATCTATTTTCTAAATTTTGATATAAATCTTCTTTTTACTCAACCATATTGCAGCTCCGGTCCAAACTAAACTATATGCTATCAAGACTAAAGATGCAATGGTGTCGGGTGTTTCTAAAGTATTAATGGACATGTTCACCAATCCCGTTAAGAGATTCCCAAGCAAGAAAATAAACAAGCCGTTATTGTTGATGGAGTCGAGTACAGGAGAGTTCACCTCTCCTGGTACGAGTTTATCAATCACTTCGTAACACAACAAGAACACCGCATTATACGAAACAACCCACAAAACATAGGGGAGGTTTGCCAACCTTCTGGAAATGGTTGCGAAATATTCGGAACCGTTGACGAAATTGAAAAGCAACTGGTAGAAAATGCTAGCAATAACCAATCCGCTCGTAGTGGTTACAGTGAAAAAGCTAGAATCTTTCTTTTTAACGATTCGTGTTTGGCTAGTAGTAAACAAATTGTTCTTGGTTGGATAACTCGTAAGCACAAACGATCCGAAGGATTGTCCAAAAATGAAAATAGAAAGATATCCAATGAACGAAAATATACCCTCTTTGTTCATAGTGATTAAGGACTCCATTCGGTTCTCACTACTCAAAATGAAACGTAATAAGTCAGTTTTGCTCAAAAGAACTTCGTATCCTAGCGATATTGCAATTGCAACTATAAACCTTGGAAACAAGTTTAATAGTGGGTCCAAAATAGCCAAGAAAGCAGGCAAGAGTCCCAAAGTAAAGAAAAAGTTCCAATGAATTCCATACTCTGTTTCATGTTCCTGGTAGTCCAATTGCTTGACGCTTATTAAACGAATAACCCCTAAACCTATAATTGGAATAGATTTGATAATGTTCTTCTTGATGGTGGTGAAATAATTTTTCAAACTGAATCTATAATCTCCGGTGTGATTTTTGATCAATTGACGGGAATTGGCTAACCCCATGGAAAACACAAAGGATCCAACTCCTAAATCCATCATTGAAGTACCCCATGTTTCCACTTTTGCAAATCTTCTTGGGAAAATACGGAAATCGACGGCCAATATAGCAAAGTTCGTAATGACCAACATGTGGGATCTGTAGGCAGTTATGAATTGTTTCTTTGGCAAGAAATCCTTGATATCATCTGTTTTCGGTTTAGTCTTTGTAGTATTCTTATCATCGGTATAGTGGTTCAAAAGATAGACTACTAAAGGAGGAAGGACAATCATATAGTTCAAATACATAGGTTTGTTGCTATAGCTTGTTATTGCAACAAGAATTGTAAGCACATTACAAATAAAATCATAAATAAAGCCTAGGTCATCAAATGTCTTCTTCACCAATCGATAGGACAAATAGCCCGACAATGCAATACTGGTAACAAGATATATTTCTTCAATGGAACCTCCAGTTAGATCAGAGACAAACTGCTCTTTCAATTGTTTCAAGGAAGATGCCATGACCACCGACGGTCCAAATCAGACGTGGGGGGTAAATACAATAGTGGTGAAAAAAAAAAAACAACGACAACAAGATCAAAAAAAAATATCAGAAGCAACGAATGCCAAGTCGGCAAAAGCTTTGTAGTTCTATTCTTTTTTTGGCCTAAATGAAATGGATGTTCACTGAAGTATTTGAGCGATTGTTCTCGATTGAATGGCTTTGGAAGCGTTGATAGGGGAGTTGTGCAATTAAGAAGTTGTACACATCTACTTAAACTTGCCTGAAATTTTCAGTCCCTTTATTTCTCCTCCTCCTTGAATTTGGGGTTGTAAAAAAGTTGGTTGTAAAGTCAAACTGAAGCAGAAACGGAAAAAAAAAAATTCTGCTGTGCTACCGCGAACACAATCCAACAGACGACAGCAGACGACGTCCTAAAATTTTATGCTTCCGCTCGCACGAGTGACATGCGTTGTCGTTGTGTATCACCACCACACAACGAGAAAAGTAGCCAACTTTTTTTTTTTCCCTGTCTTTTTTTCCTCTTCTTTCTTTTTGGTAGTCAAGATACAGGGCGATCAAAAAAATTAAATTACATCAAAATTAGTTGATTTCATTTGGGGTCTATCTGCCTTTATCATCACACAACACTTTGAATACATATCATCATAGCCCGTCACTTCTGCTTTCAACAAGTTGTGTCAGTGTGTTATACTACCCATCAGCCGCTCCAATCGCAATTATAATTGACACCATCAGAACAACCACAGTTACAAAATAAACAAACATATAGACAACACAATATTGTTATCCGCCAAAGTTTACTAATTTATTATGGAAACCGCTTCTGATTCCTTTATTCAACAGAGAGTAGAAGCAGACCAGTCAAACAACTCTGTGCTGAGTTTCGATACCGCAGATTCGTTTCAAGATAGAAAAGCACATGAAAATGGCGCACACAAAGTCATTTCTTCTGCTTCTGCCAACAGCACCAACTACACATCATCGTCATCAACCAAATCACCACCATCATCTCCTTCTCCAGTCTCATCGCCACGTTTTGAAAGCACTAAACAAATACTAAAAATGATGGAAATGTCTAACAGCAGTCCGTCAAGCATACTGACAGAAAGTGTGGTCCTTTCAGATTCGGACGAGAAAAGTTCCTTGGATTTACAAACAGAGAGGGCTACTAGAACACCAACAAGAAGCACTCGTGGTAAGAAGCGTCTTCAACAACGACTGCTGCTGCCACCCAGTTCGGATGACGATGAAGAGGCCATTGATTTGACAAGATTGAGAATCTTAACACCTGGAAGTAATAGACGAAGAAAAACAAGGAAGAGTAGCGCTGGCCAAGACGATGACGACGATGATGAAGATGGAAGCTCCGGTAAGAAGTCTAGGAGGTCATCAGCGAGCTCATCTCCAGTTAGACGAGGAAGGAGAAGAGGCGGCAGCATGACGCCAGACTCAGAAACGAACAAGTCATCTGCCACTAGAAAAAGGTTAAGAAGAAAGTCAAGGGATAGCGATAAAACTAACCGTTCAGAGTTTTTTGGTACTGGATATACATCAATGCCAGCGTCTGGGAAGGTTTTTAGAAATTTGTTGATTTTGGAAGAAAGTCTTCGTCAACAAGTTATACAACAAAGGGCTATGAGACGTAAATACTTGACCTTTCTTAGTATTTTATGTTCCATCATAGCAGCTTTGTCGCATCATTTATTTATTATGGATAATTCCTCAACTGGAACTTTGAGGGTTATCTTACAATTCTGTTTGCTTGCTACAATTACCACATTGTTATTGTACCACTTATCTGGTGAGTATCAAAAGACCATCGTCTTGCCCAGAAAGTTCTTGTCGCTGACCAATCAGGGTATAAGACAATTGAATGTTAGATTAGTTAAAATCAAGACGCCATTTGTGGACAAAGTGACCGATTTGATTCGTGAAATCCTGTTGGCCATTATTCTCTTCAATTTGAATATTCTCCACAAATTGGCACCCCGTTCAGTTCAAAACAAGAATTCCAAGATTGAAGTGTTCTTGGTGACTTGTCAGTCACAATGTCAACCGAGGATAGGAGTTACTGATGTTAAGTTGGTGTTGAATGCAAGAGTGTTTAACACAGATATTAGAGAAGGTTGGGAAATGTATAGAAGTGAATTCTGGATCAACGAGGGGATTAGAAGAAGAAACAACATGCTCGCATTTTGCAATGATTCAGCTGCATCAAAGAATGTCAGCTTAAAGAGAAGAAAGAGGAAATCTCTCACTCCAGAGAAACCCCATCCTGTCACTGCAACTTTAAGTGAACAGAATTTACAGAAATTGACGCAGGGTTTTGAGGATGAGAAGATGGAATCGGATAGCAATATGATAAGCGAGTCTAGTAGTCCATTAAGATCAGAAACTTTGGTCAGTGAGTAAGTTTATAGATATATAAGTATAGCTGGTTTATATGTTAACTAATGCATAATGATTATTTAGTCAATAACAGGATTGTTAGAATGTGTGAAATATACTTTGTTTTGGCTGCACACAGAATATAAAATTCCCATAGAAAAAAAAGAAAACAATCTCATCTCTAGTTATCAGAATTTTTTTTTTGTATTAGGTATTAGGGAGACAACCATTATAGATACTACAACAATGAGTCAAGATAATATAACAACCAAGAAATCCATCAAGCCACAATCATCAAGAAAGGGGAAGAAGGCATGGAGAAAGAACATCGACATTGAAGATCTTGAAAAAAACTTACAAGAGAAAAGAGATGAAGAGATTGTTTTAGGTCAAGAACCGGAAGAGGAAGATTTCATAATTGATGATAAACCAAGTAATATTGGAGTTAAATCGGTTAAGAAATTGAAAACCAAAGAAATCTTAACCAATAAATCCAAAATACCTGCTTTGATTCATGGTAAACATCAAGATCATGCCAAAAAGAATACCATTCAAGGAGTTAAAAAAACTGATCTTTTACGATTGATCAAATTAAATGGTGGTAAATTTAAGAGTGAAGACAAGTTAGTGAACAGAATAGAACAAGATGGCCTTGTACATGGTTCAAGTAAGGATTTGTGGGATGAAGATGAAGATGATAACGATAGTGAGAAACTTCCAAAGTATATCAAATCAACTGCTGAAGTTACCAGGGCTACTGTTGTACCGAAAACATTAAAGGAAACTCCTATAAAAATCACCAGCAACGACTTGACTGAGAGGAAGGTACATGCAGGTAAATCATACAATCCATCATTGGAATCATGGAAAGAATTGATTAACCAGGAATATGACATTGAGTATAGACAAGAATTAACCAGACAACAAATGGAGGAACATCGTAAGAAGATCCAACAATTGATAAATGCCTTAGATGACAATATGACGGTTGATAACAACGATGATGAAGAAGAAGAAGTAGAACTTAAAGATGGGGAAGAGAAAGACTATTCTTTGTCTGTGAATAAACCAAACAAGTTCAAGATCAAGACAAAAACCAAGAGAAACAGGGAATTGAAACATAAAGAAAGAGTTAAATTGGAACAAGAGATCAAAGATTTAAAGAAACAATTGAAAGATTTATCTAATTTGGAAGAGCTTTTACAAAAAGAAGCTGATAAAGAAGACGCTAAACCAGAATCCAAGAAACGTAAAAGAAGAGAAAAATTGTTTAAACATGATCTTATACAAACTCCATTAGAAGTCAAGTTATCAGATGAATTGAGTGGAAATTTGAGAAATTTGAAACCAGAAGGAAATTTGTTCTATGACCAAATGTTAACCTTGCAATCTAGTGGTAAAATTGAGTCCAGAGTTCCAGTTGCAAAGAGAAGGAAATACAGTAAGAAAATCACCGAAAAATGGACCTACAAGGACTTTAAATAGACTTCTTCTTTTTCTTCTTCATTTATATTATATGTATATTTATGAATACTTAAATAACGTTTAGATTTTTTTTATTTTACTTTATTTTCCTTAACATCATAACAATTACGACAAATCCCATTCTCCAAATGCATAACCTCTGTATAACCTTTCTCTCAATACGAAATATTCATCTCTATATGGAGTCCAGTATCTTTGTTCAATCTTTTCAGCAGTCTTGAATGATTCTGGAGCAATAGGATCACTAGTTTGTCCTCTTTTAACTCCCGTCAATAATAAATCTCTAGCCATCATTTTATCATCCCATTCATCCAAATTGTATCTATCATTTTTCCAACCATTATCCCAATATCTAATGAATTGTACTCCGTGACCTGCCAATCCGAAGAATGCAGTCATTATAGCATATGGTAACAACCCTTCAAATGGAACTGGCATCTTTTTCTTCCTATGTGATGGTAGTAATGTGGTATTATTGTATTAGTAGTCCTAAGGCTATATGTTTATTCGAATGAGAGTGGGAAAATTATTTTCGGTGTGCATTTGATTGGTTCGAGCGAAGGAAAAAAACAAATTGTGCGATTCCGCACGACCGCAATATAGTTGATTGCAAAAAAGACCAAAGATTTCACTCAAGATAGTCTTTCGAAAAACATCAATCAGTTGCCAAATAATATGCACGATTATCGTTACCATGGGGTAAATTTTCTTACTGGGACCAGGGGCGGAGCAATTGAAATGAACAATACAAGAATTTCTATTTGTTTTAGTTATTATTAAGAAGTAGAATAATGATTAACCTCAATAACTCCAACTTTGATAGCAACACTCGTAAGTGATATAAACGTTTGGTTTAGTAAACAACAACAATTGAAAGTATTCCTGATTATGGATGTTTAACAAATACGATTTTTGGGCCTAGTAGTGTCTCTCCTGGCCGCAGTTGAACAAGAACAACGGTTATTATGTAGAACAAAACCTTTCACTTGCATAGATGAGTTATAACATAGGCGATGAAAATGCCAACAACGAGGCTTTTCATCAAAACCGCTTCAGCCTCTTCCTCATTCGAATTACAGGGTTGCTATCATCATTTCTTGCAATAGTTGCGGCAAGTTGTACTTTTGCCGATTACATAATCAAATTCTTGCATGAACACTCCGACTAAAATTTCCCAACGATCGCACAATCCTCGAATGTAACTTGCTTTGTTCCCAAAAGTTATCCAAACATAAACAGAGGTATATGGTAATTGTTGTAGTTATTTGTGGGAGAAAGTCATGAACTCGTGTAACAAATCTAACCAACAATGATCAAGAACCGAGCAAAATCAATTGGTAGTATAAAAGGGCACCTATCTTTCTCTAATTTGGTGCAACTTATTTCCCTAGTTCCTGTACCCATGAGTAACAACTCACACATCTCAACAGCAGTCATACCAATTGTTGACTATCAAGAAGTAAATGAATGAAGTACGCGTGTAACTAAAGCTCGAGTTACTGCCTATTTTTGCTAATGTCAATGCCAATGCTAATTTCATAATCCTAATACGTAGAGTAATGCACAAAAATGCTACCAAATATAACGAGTGGAAACTTCCGAAACGGTTTTTATTTTCTTGGACGGCAGGGCAGATCAAAATGGAACCAAGGGAGGCTTTGGATCGTTTCCATTGTGTTTGTGAGATCCAACACAAAATACAGTCAATTAAGTTTGGCTCCCAGGTTTTCAGATAAATCCTGTTTGGTTTATACGTTGGCGTCGGAGGTGTCGATCTATCATTAAGTGTTGTTTATTTCCCCTACAGGTGTCTTTTGGTATCGTCTTATCTCCGGACCACGTTCAAAAATAAGGGTTAAATGTCAAGCAAACCGGAAAAAGAAAAAAAAAATAAAGTGCGTTCTTAAATCAGAACCTTAATTCGCAGAAAGCAAAAAAAGCAACTATTCAACAACAGCAAACATGGCAACTAGTAAGAAGTCGAGACTGAAGCGATGCCTGAGTTGCAGGCAATTAAAAATAGGAGTATGTGTCATAATGAACTCTCAGAACTTTAGGAAATAACAAACATACTAACTTATTTCATTGCTAGTGTGATAGAGGACGCCCATGTGAATACTGTATACATACAAATAGAGAGTGTGTTTACGAAAATGATTCACCACCAGTAGAAGACGAACAACAGCTAGGAATCGAACACATGGATAACGGAGACGACTCACTGATACAAACTCTGGTTATACCAATAATTGCCGGTGAGGAGCAACACGAAATAATTGATGATTTAGACCAAGACCAACTATTTCACAAAGAAATTCCTAGGGGGTCGAACTTAAACAGTGCTACATCAGTGCTTTCTGTCACAAGATTCGAACTATATTTGACCAATTTTTTCAATGAACGAGGTCAATTCATATTCAACTTCAATAATAGAACATTCATGAAGGTTTGGTTTTACGAATTACCACTTTCATTTGCATACAGTCCCTTGGTTCGTGAATCCCACTATGCTTTCTCCTCGTTGATGTTAATGCATTGTCTGAAACCACAAGTTGTCAAAGATATTTCTGCTGCCACGGGGATCTCATCATCACTGTTGACAACTAATAGTTTCATTTCCCCCACACAACAACAACAATTGAGAATAATGTCCCTACAGTATTTCGACCAATCAGTTATAAAAATGAAAGAATTGATATCGAATGCAACACTAATTGACGGATCTTACAACCTCCAGACCGCTAACCAATTGTTTTTTGGATTGATTTTCCAATTCACATATTTGGCGTATGATCATTTATCAGTTCCGCTTTTGTCATTTGATATTAAAGAATTGGACTATATAACATTATGCAAAAGTTATAAAATTGCCACTGCCAAATGTATCAAACCCATTCTTAATTCACCATTAAGAGAGTTGTTTTTGTACAGAATGATCAAATCTACGGTTCCATCAGAGGATCAAGTCACCAGTCCAATAATTGTATCGTTAAGAGAAGGTCTAGATGACTTACAACGTGTTTATGGGGACAACCCAGGATTAATCAAACATCATGAAGTTTATCGAGTTGCCATAAACGAGATGAAACAAGGGATATTTTCAACTGCCATGTGTAAATTCCCATTCCCATTCATGTTGTGTTGTTTAGATTTCAGTTCTGAGCTTAGGGACTTGATGCATGAAGGACAATACTTTGCATTAAGGTTGTTGTTTGTCTATTCATGTTTATGTGTGTTTTGTAAATTCTATATGGAAAGACATGCAAATCTATGGACCGACTATATTATGTGGTTCAAAGATAGATCAACTTTCCTTGATGGTGGGTTTGCAAATGAGATGGATTCTTCATTGTACAATTTAGTTACGCAAACGGACTTTATTATAAAGTATAAAGATTTTGAAACTTTTGACCCAAGAGTTGAATGGCGTAAATTTGAAACTGGAAGATAAGAAATATTGGTGATATGTGTGTATATATGTATATATGTGTTTGTATTTAATTTAGATTATATCAATTCTTGTAATATTAAAAAGAAAGAAACAGAAGTAGCTAAAGTTTGTCATCGCTGAGTTTATTCATTTAATTCCCAAACAACTTTTACAAATTTATCCATTCTAACTTTCTCTTTCAGTTGTATCAAACACCATTCATCGTTAGCCAACAAATCCCTCGGTCTTGGGCGTCTTCTATAATCTTTCATCAAACATTTAGAAATAAACGCCTTAAACTCACCTGACCAAAAAATATTATCTTCTTCAAAATCCTTCAACTCTAATTGACTTCTCAGGATCATTTCCACCACTTCAATAGGTCCTAATGATAACATAATGGGGAAATTCCCATTGGCAACTTCCAATAACGAAATTCCCAATGACCAAATATCACTAGTTATAGAATAATTCCCACCGGTAATTCTTTCCGGTGCCATATAATATTGTGTCCCCACAAATGTCGAAGCAATCGAGTTGACTGCTTCTCCACTCACTCCAAAATCACACAATTTCACATTCCCTTTAGTATCCAACAAGATATTTGAAGGTTTTATATCCCTATGAATAATATTTTTCAGATGTAAATAATCCAACCCATTTAAAATCGAATTAGCTATTTTACCCAATACTTTTTCACTAATTCTATTGGTCTTGTCTCGTTTGAGTACTTCTTTATATATGCTATCCAATGATTTCCCATCCATATATTCCATGGAAATTCCAATCATCGATTGTTTCTCTAATAAAAATGTTCCATAATATTTCACAATATTGGGATGTTGACATTTGCGTGATACTTCCAATTCTCGAAATATTTGCTTTTGTACATCAGGATTGGAATCAGTAATGATTAATTTTAATGCAAAAACTTGTGTATTGGGTAAAAGTTCTGGTAGATGACATTTGGAAACTGCTCCTCCGTTACCTTCTCCTAATTTACATATTTCAACTATTTTATTGGAATTCGCTAAAAGATGCCAATCGTACGGTGTTAGTTGTTCCAAATGATGTTTGGGGATGTATTGATTATCTTCTTCTATTGGTTGCTCTTCCTTAGGTGGTTGTGATTGTTGTTGCTGTTGTTGTTGCTGTTGTTGTTGTTGTTGTGACTGTTGTTGTTGCTGTTGTTGTTGTTGTTGTGACTGTTGTTGTGACTGTTGTTGCTGTTGTTGTTGTGATTGATAATGGTCTATATCCATGTCGACAGGTATATCAGAAGTGTTAATTGGTGGTGGTTTGCGTTTCAATGGTTTATTAGTGCTGTTTGATGATGCAGATGAGATTGTGCCGGGAGTTGAAACATTAGGCGAGCCAGTCGGATGATACAGCTGTCCCAGCAGCGGATATGGTGCTGTTATTATTTGATTAGGAACAAATTGTTGTTGATCATATTCATTAGATTTTCTAGATACATTGGTATTAATGCTTAAACTTGATAAATTATTATAGTTTGTGGAGAGGAGACCAGGGTTTTCTTTGTTATTGTTGTTGGGAGGAATAGTTAAATTAGGCAAAACTTTATTGCTGGATGTTTTTTTGGTATTGGGTATGTTGAATAATGGTGGGAACCCTGACATATTGGATTATGAAGGTAAATCCAGTTAGTCAAAAGTTGGTAAGTCAATGGGGAAATGAAATGATGATTGAAATTTTTTTTTTTATAGTGGAAGTATAAAGTAAGAGAAGCTTCACATTCGAAGATCGCACCGACCACGAGCGAGTGAGGGTTTGTGCCTCCACCGTAAAGCCAAAGCAAACGGAAAAGAAATAAAAAATAAAATCCCACGCAATTTACGAAACAACAATCCTAAATTATATTAACTACAATTACATATACACACAGAAACACACAGAATCACATAGAAAGATCATTCCTATTTCTTTTGTCTCTTCTTTACTGCGCCTCCAGTTGTCTTAGATCTTGCCTTTGTTTCACGCGAGACTGGGACGGCTTTAATCAATTTGTCCTTTTTATCGATTTTATCTGAATCATTACTCTCATCATCGTCTGGAACATCTTCCATATCGTCATCAATAACGTCTTCAAAATCTGCCTTAGGAGCAGCTGCTTTTTTCCCGCCAATTCCTAAGGAATTTCCAGTCTTGTAAATAATTGTAGGATGTATGACACTGTTGTACTTTCTGGTGAATGCCGCCTTGGTATTCCTATCTAACTTCAATTCCTTGTTGATCATATCCCCAATACTATCCAAATCGTCTTTCGTCAAATAGTATTCATCCATAACTTCTATAGCTTCATCAATTCCCGCATCTCCTTTTTCCTCAATTGATTTTGTTATTTTTTTCCAGATAGCGTCTAAATAATCAAGTCTTAATTCCTGTTTTGTAGTTGACGTTCTAACTCTAGTATGGTATTGTAACTCTTGTAACATTCTTTGGTATTTGATTTGTTTGGAATTTTGTCCCAACCAACTACTAAAATTCAACCTGCCCAAAACTTGACCTGCGACTTCGTATGATGGTTTGACTGTGGACATGATCCCATGGAATGGCAACAAACTCCATTGTTGCTCCCCTGATCTGATCAATGAATTCACGGTATCGGATAAACTTATATCATCTGCAGCTTGGGCAACGTGATTAAGTGGTTTACCAGGTAATCTAGGTTTTGTTATCAATAAATTTTCTTGAATCATCAATGGAGCAAAATCAAAATCATTGAAATATAAACTCAACTTGTCATCTATTCTCAGATTAGGCGCAACCCAAATTCCCAGACTTAAGAGTCTGCCAGCAATATCAAATGGTTTCAAAACAACTTGTTTGCTCCAACCTTCTTTCACTTCTTTCATCGCATTAGCTCCAATTTCCTTTTGAGTTTTCGACACAGTTGACAATAGATTGATCATTTGCCTTATATCGTTAGATGTTGCTTGTACCAATTGCCCAATGACATTAGGATCCAATTTGATCTTTTCTCTAAATGCAATAGTCATCAATCTACTCTTAACTTCGTTTTCATTTGGTCTTCTAAATGGTAAATCATAAGTGACTCTATCAAATGTTCTCATCTTAGGCAACGACTTATCGTTACAAATCAAAATCATAGGCATTTTAGTAATCTTACAAAACAGTGACAAAGCTCCTGCACCACCATGGTCACCACTTGACATACCATCAACTTCATCCATAATAATACAGAATTTCTTGCTATTGCTTTGCTGTTCTTTATCGTTACGATTTTTGAAAAATCCAACAACTGAAGTGTTACTTAAAATTGATTTGACGTTGGCATTTAATAATGATTTTGAACGAACGTCAGATGCATTTCTCTCCAACACATCATACCCAAGGCTGTGCGCAACCAAGTGAGCAGCAGATGTTTTACCAATACCTGGTGGTCCGCTAATCAAAACGGCTCTGAAAGTACTAGGGTCATCGGCTCTACCTTTGAAACCATTAGCTTGATATGTGAACCAATTTTCCAACCAAGTTTGCAACTTCTTGATCTGTCCTTTATTACCACACAATTGAGAAATATCAGTTGGGGCATGTCTATCTGTCCATAATTTATCCTTGGCAGGAGTATCTTTAAACAGAGAACTTGGTGGAGTGGTTTCGCTTTTAGTTTGGTTACCCGATTTAGCTCTTCTTGCTTCTGCTTGTCTTTCTCTTTCTCTTTCTCTTTCTTGTTTTTCTTCCAATTTTGCTTGTTCAATAATCATCTTTTCTTGCTGTTCACGTTTTTCTTTGGCCTTTTCTGCAGCTTCTCCAGATCCACCATCTGCAGGCATCATTTCCAATAATTTAATGAACCCAGCTTCATCAATTGCTTTGATTTTCAAATCCTTAATTTTCTTCACCTTTGATGGTCCTGCTTCTGCTCCAAGAACAACTAAACTGGTACGACCCAGAATGGATTTCGTGACATTTGCTCCGTATTGCTTTGCAGTTTGTTCGGCAGTTGGACGGTCCAAATTTGGCATTTGACCAGTGAAAACAATCGTCAACCCCAACAAACAATTTGGCTGAGCTGCTGGCAATTCGATCGTGGTAGATGTCGTTTCATTTCTGGAGGCTTGAAGGGCAAAGAAGTTTGCCTTTTTATCAGGATCGATTTCTGGTAATTCGGCATCGGGGATTGTTGCGAGTATTTCGAGAACTTGCTTATCCGAACCTCCTTTGGTAGGTTTCTTTTTTGGCGTTGCTTTGGTCGTGGATGCAGATGACTTCTTTGGAGTGACAGACTTGATAGGCTCTTCTTTAGGAGCGGGTTTTGATCGCGAGGTGGATTGTCTTTTCTTTGGAAGTTCGTCAATAACAATAATGTCATCATCGTCGTCATCAATATCCCCTTTGAAATCATCATCTTCCTCTATATCATTATCGTCAGCAATGAATTCATCATCATTGTCGTCATCATCATCATCTAGTTCAATTACTTCTGGTTCTGGTTCTGGCTTTGGTTTTGGCTTGGGAGTTGGTTTTGCTGTTGCTGCTTCTGCTGGTTTTGGTTTGGGAACAGGTTTGGTTACTTTTCCTTTCTGATTCGACATAATGTTAGAACAATACATTCAATTGAAACCACATAAAACGTGTCAGTATACATACAGATCCCGGTTTCTGACCATTTTTGAAGAAGTCAGTAATATTCACCATGTTTTATTGATGGTCTTCTTAGGGTACTATTAAAAGTGTAAGTCTGTTTGTCTGATCCTTTTTTTTTTCGTTTCTCTACACGCGTCGGATTTTCAGAGCCAACCAGGGAGAGTTACAAAAAAAGAGTGTCGTGATGCAGTGTGTAAGAAGAGAATGAATAGAAGTCAGTGACACTACTCAAATCATTTCAGTGATAATATATCATGTAATTCTTCGTATTGTACATTAAACCTGTAATAGTGGGGAGCGAGTAGCTATTAAATTTCCTTTTATTTCTACTTTCCACTTGATTCTTTTTCTAAAAATTCCGTCCATAAAGATACAAAACTTTGTCTAACAGGGACTTCATTACCGTCCTTGTCTAATTTCGTTTGTTGATTTTTGAGATTCGGCAAATGAGTTAATCCAGCGGCAACCTTTTGCGGTTCATCCCATTCCAATAAGGCACTAATTAAATTCAATGCTTCGAATTTTTTGGTGTCACCCCTTGGAAATTGCAAAAAGCTTATGAGAACGTTCGATATCAATTCTTTGTCAATTGATTTGCTAGATCCATTTTCACCACCTTGCTTTAACATAGTTAACGCTTTGGTCAAATGTTCGTTTAATATGATGGCTTCATGTCGTAATTTTCCAATTTGCAATTGCTTGTTATGCACTTCTGTTTTCAATTCGTCTATCTTCTTGATCTCTTGATTCAATTTGGTCAATTCGTCGTGACTGGTGTTGAGTTCCTCCTGTATTGTTTTATTTTTAGATTCGTGTGACGATATGCTCTCTTCCAATTGCGATATTTTTTCATTTAATGAAGATATTTCTTTTTCCGATTTGGATTGGTTGATAGATACTAGGGTCTTGAATTCCCCTATTGTTATATTGCATTCATCTATCTCATTGTCTTTTGATGCAAGCTTTTCTTTGAGTTCGTCAATGGTGGATATATAACTCTTTTGTTCCATATTCATTTCATCTTGAGCAAGATTCAATTCATTTATTTCCAGTTTCAATTCGTGCAATTTTTTTGATATCTTTGAATTTTGATTTTCCAAATCATATTTTTCATCTTGCAATTCCTGGATTATAGCGGTATACTCTCGCCTAGATTTAGTCAAAGAATCACTTAGTTTTTCACATTCACTGTTTAGATCAACGTTCTGTTCTGTCAACTTATTGATGGTTTCAATATCAGCTTTGTTTGATGACGACTCCTTTAACTCCTGCTTCAACTTGTCATTTTCTGCTGTTAATTTATCAACAAGCTCGTTCTTTTCTTCCAAATCAGATTCGGATTGTTTCAACTTGGTGAATATAGTTTTCATGGACGATATTTTGCTGACTAGATTGTCATATGACTGTTGAATCTCGTCTCTTTCCTGTTCCGCCTGATTCAATTTTTCGAATAATGTAGCGGTTTCTGAAGAATCTTGTTGTCCACCATTTGGGGATTTCTCATTACCAGTCGGAAGTCCCTCTTTTTCTCCTTCTTCTTGCTTATCTTCTAATGACGCCTTTTCTGAAGATTCTTTGTTATCAATGGACTCATTAGGTTGATCAGTCGTCTCTTTTTCATCATTCTTTTGAGCCTGAGGCTGACTATTCAGTTTCTTCTTATTTTTGGCCATAATTACCACAGGACAATCTTGATTACTTATATGCAGAAATCCACGATCGAGATAAAGATAAAATTTATTGCTGTAGGTGTCGCAGCCTAGGACGAATCACTATTTGCCAATGTTGATTTGTTCAAAAGACACCGCTTTCATAATTTTTTTTTTCTTCACTCACTTAGTCGTGTACCCTGCGACCGTGATTTTTTTTTTTCCAACAGGTTTGCTTCTGCCCCCCAAAAGTACACAAATTTGTTATCGTTGGATTTTGCAGTCATTTGCAGAGCATTTAGCAAACAGCACAATTCGCCTAAGCCTAAATATTAAACAATGCTGAGCACGAGCTTGTTGAAGATTAACTCAGCTATTTGTGGCACATTCATCACCGCACGGTATTAATCTATAATAATAATCAAAAGCTGGAATGTCGATTATGTGGAGGTGGTATGCGTAACACGTCCCCTTGCCAACATAACATAGAAATTCTACATCACTTTTTGAAACAAGAAATGGGTGTGCGCCTTACTGCACAGCCATGGACAGTTGGAGATCCTTTGCATCTTAAATTGGTTACCAGAAAGTCGATTCTGAAACCAGAGCTCTTTTTTTATCATGTGTGACTATTAATACATTCACACTGGAAACGACAAGAAAATCGCTGTTTATTGTCACGGACAGCATTAAAAAATAATACAATTAATGAATTAATCATACTACTTTCCCTTCATTGTTTCTCTCAACGACCGCAGATATATATCCTTTTAATTTCATCGCAATTTTGCTATAAATATCTCTCCTATTATTAATACATTTTTTTTCTGTGGTTTTGTTCGATCCGCCTGGCCCTGTTTTGTTCCATCCAGACTATCCACACAACAGAAGGATGATCAAGAAGAATCATGGAGAGACCAGCTACAGTCTAGAATGATGCGATCAGATCGAGGGCACTTCTGGTTTCTCTTTTCTTTTCGTTTCTTTTCTGTTCGTTTTCCTTTTCTTTTTTCTTTTACGAATACGTAGAGAAAGATGCCACTGTTCTATTCACGCCTGCGTATTGTTGGCGATATATATAATAGATGGCGATTTTCCAACAACAAAATATTGCTAAAATTAGAAAGATTAGAAAAGAAGACATGGGTGTGAACATCAAGAGTTAAGGAGTTATGTTCACCAACAAAGTGATCTACGCTTGTTTCCGAGAAAAAAAATTCAATTTGCCAAATCCAAATGTGAAATTTTGTGTACCACTTTTGATAAAAATAGAAAAATCTTTTCCGCTTTCATAAGAATTTCATCCCAAAATAGAAATATAATACGTCGGACAAAACTATTTTGTAATTTTGTAAATTTGTAGTTTTTATTTTTAAACAGAACATGGAACATGGAACACGAAGAGCAATAATAGGAAGAGCGTGGTTTAGCACACCAAATGGTTATGCAATCAATTAAACAACCTAACACGGTGTGAAGTGTTTTTCTTTTTCTTTTTTTTTTAGAGGGGACGAAATGTCAATCGAGTGTTTTAGAGTTTCGATTTACAGATGTTTTTCTTCTTGTTTTCTTTATTTTTATTTTTATTCTCTTTTTTTTTTTGCAATCTTAAATGTTATTTCCCAACAATAACCTCCCCCTTCATTGTGTGGCATTGTTGGCAAATAAAATGATAAAGGGGCCAACGGGATGAGAGAATGTTTAATGAACACGATGAAGAATAGCAAAAAGGAAAAATGCATAAATGAAATCTCGATATCTGTGACAATAGAACAATTTAACACACACACATGCACACACATATATATTACACACATATACACATATACACACACTCCTATACCTTCACACAATACCATCGTAATATTAAAGAGAGCAAATAGAATATGTAGGTGCTGTTATTTGGACATTTGCTAATTTCTTTTTCCTTTAATTCCCTGCTGTACACAAAAACCTTGAGAAGATTGAACACATTTCACATATCTCATTCTTCTGTCTTTATACTTTATCAAACGTAAAGGCATTGGAACTAAAAACTTTTTTTTTTCTCTTTCCTTCGCTTTTGTTTCTTTCTCTTGCTTCCGTGCTATTATCAACCGCCCTTCCACCACCATCTTTACCACTTTCATCACCACCATCAACAGCATCAACATCAGCAATTACCCTCGGTGGTCACGTTCTACATTCCTTTACTTACTCTATTCATCACCCCTCCCGTTTGTGTTTCCTTTTGTTTCCTTTTTAACATTTTGTTTTTCTTTTTTTTTGCCAATTGTCATCCACCAAAATACCAGAACAGATCATACACAAACATCCCCAGTTAATAATGTCATCCATGAGTGTAAATTCACTCATTGACAAGAATACTGATGAAGAGCAGCAACAGCAGCAACAACAACAACAACAGCTGAAGTCAATCCCACAGAAGAGACCGTCAGTGACTCAGGTGGAAGAATTACAACCACCATTTCAAGGTCACAATAAGGCATCACCGTCTACCACAACAACATCCATACCCCCAATTACGAGATTGAGCGGGTCTATACCACACCCACAACTACAACACCAACAACATCAACTACCGCACGAGCCTTTCAAGTCACCACCAAAATCACTAAGTGACCGAGGACTATTGGCATTGTTGGGTCCTAATGTTGCTGCATTCCCATTTTCAGAAGAATCGTTCCAGGATGCACTTAAATTGAGAGCAGAACAGGAAAGAACAAAACAGGAGTACTATAAAGTCGAAACTGCAAACAAAAACCTTGCAATTTTACAAACAGCACTACGAGCCCAAATTCCAATCAACCTAATACCTTTGATGTGTGTTGGGAAAGCACCCGATTTAACTGAAGAACAAATGAAAATGATGATTCAACAACCATTACCACCACCACCTCCCGCTCCGCAATTTCAGCAACAACCGCAACAACCGCAACAACCACCACCACAACAACAACAGTCACAACCACAGCAAGTACCTCCTCAATTTGCACAAGCAATTCAACAACAAGGGCCACCAGTTTTCATGCAACCAGGTCTACTGCAAGAACAACAAATCCAAATAATTCAGGCGAACCAAAAGAGAATGCAACAAGAATTGCAACAGCAAGGAGGGGCCTTGCCTCAAACCAGTCCATTTCAGAAAGAGCACAGGGTGAGTGCTAGCATTGGAGGCCCATCAATTTCACAACAGGATTCTTTCAATGTAGCTGGTGGCCCACCAATAGGTTTTCGATTTGGAGCAGGTAGCTCTGGTGGGAGGAGACCGTTATCTCCTGCGAAGATAGGAGCAGCTGCGGTTGCGAATTTGGCTACTCCCACGACACCTTATCGCGGTTACACGTCTGCATCGTCATCAGCAGTACGAAAAATACCTTCACACCAGAGACATATGTCACTACCTGTTGATACCCCCAATCGGCAGCCTATCATAGATTTGAATGCTGCCGACCCAAATAAAGGTATGCTGTCGTTACAGTCTCCATTGGTAGGGACCACTTCAACTTTGCAAGTGAAACCAATACCAGCTCAACCATTGCATAAGCAGAGTAAACTGCAAGTCCAGCCGCTGCAAGAATCCATGACGTCTTTTCAGCACGTCATCCAATTCCATCACTGGAAGCCAACCACTACCCAACCCGGACCAACCAGTGGAAGTGGGAGTCCTATTAGGACACATTCCCATAAACGTAGGAAGTCATCCGTGACCAATACACCAATTCAAGAATCTCCAATTTTTCCAGAACGTGCCAGACTTGAACACGAAGGCGAAGGAAAGCAACAAGACAAAGAAGAACGGCAGGTTCGGCAACCAGGTCAAGAAAAGGATGCTGAGGAAGATCCTGAACCTGAGTTATCTGCATCCACACCGAAACCTACGACTTCAGAATCTACCCATAGAGATGATCTTGAAATGGATCCAGATATGTCTATGGATAGTTCAATTAGCGATACTACGGCACTGAAGGTAGATGAACAAGCTAACCCACCAAGAGCACATCGCCGAAACAAACTGACTTTTGGAAAACAAATCCCATGATCATATCGCAGATGAAAAGAATCCAAGTGGGTTTTTCTTTTTTTTTTTTTAATCATTATTTTTTTATACCCCGAATTATCAGATACCGGTTTTATTTTGCGTCACTGTAATTTTCATTTATCATTACTGTTATTATTATTATTATCATTATACTTTTTACGTCATTAATTACTTAGAAAAGAGGAAAGTAAACGGAATTGGTTATAGATCTAAATCCTTGTAATTATTCACACTATTAATTTTTGCATTTGCTACAGCATTGTCAACTCCTAATTTTTTTTTTATTATTATTACTATTATTATTATTATTATTTTGGGGGATTTTTTATACTTCTCTATATATATTTATATAGTCATTGGTTCAGCATTACGTGAAATGTACATCGTAAATACCAACACCAACACCAACACCAACAGAACCCGGTTTTGGGTGCAAAAATTTGTTGGCTAATTAATCAATTTTTTCGTCCTTTATTTTGTGTTTGTACCAGAAACCTTCACTCACGCACATGCGCTCTCGCCTCATATCCGCATCGTTTTTTATCAGCGCCATATCGTACGATAGGATAAGCGGAAATGGAAAAATATTTCCCGATCGAGTATAAATATTGGACAAAATAGCAAGAACATCTTTTTATTAATCAGTCGAATTATTCAATTTTCCGAAAAGTCAAAACCACTACAAACCTTTCATCACCAACCCATGATGATTCATCCAGCTGCTGAGAGAATACGCAGTTTGTTGTTGACAATGAACAAACAGCGGGGCTCACGACCATTACCCCATTTGATGTTTCGTGTATTTAAATTAGTTAAATACTTCACCCATCTATCAGTCAAAACAGGTATAAAAATATTTCGAATCATATTCATTCAACGATCCACCGTTAGCACATTCTTATTTGCCTATATATATGAAGTGGTTCCCCGACTCCTATCGCGATTCTTCCGTCATTTATTCGAATTAGATTTCAAAGGATTTGGCGATGACATAGTCGATATTTTAACTAATCCATTAGATCCAGGTAGATTACCTATGTTTATGACAAAACTAGTAGCAACTTTAAATGCATTCACACCGATATATGCTTCCATGTTGGAAACGTTTTTCAAACCAGAGAATGTTCCATTTGTCAGCTCATTTTTGGCAGCATATACTTCGGCAGTATTAAATTTCCCAAGTTTCCAAGCGATAAAATTGAAAGAAGATAGGTATTATACTTTAGATTGGACGTTGATTTTGGTAACCAGGGCATTGGATACCGTGGTAACTTCGAATTTTGCCAAATTGATTAATCCAAAATCAAGATCTTTCAAACAGTTAGATGCCTTGGGAGACGTGTTAATGTTCATAATATCCGGATATATTATCATGAATAATTGGTTCTTCAGTCCAGAGAAAATATCTCCCGGTTATAAAAAATGGATAGATAAAGCGGGAAAAGTTGATCCTGATTTACTTCAAGGTATGCGATATCTCGAATCCAACAAAGTCAATTATGATCCCCACGATCAAGACCATCCACATCATGATCATTTTGAAAAATACTGTGAGAAATACGGAAAAGATTCAAAATATGGAGATACAGCAAAGTTGGAAAAATTACCATGTGAAATATTTCATGAATTTAAAACGAAAAGTTGTGTCAAACATGCAATTATTCGATTCTGGAGTCAGTTTAAATTTGCATTCAACGCATATTTCGCCATCAATGCGTTTTTTTTCATTTTTGTCAAGAAATTTAGAACGAATCCCATCAAATTATTAAGGAAAACTATCAGATCTGCATCGTTCTTGGGTGCATATTCTGCTCTTCAATGGGGTGTGTTCTGTTATGTTCGTAATCATCATCCTAATTGGTTCGGACAAAGATTTTGGGATGTATGGGGATTAAGAGCTGGTGCAGCAGCAGCGGGAACTAGTATCTTGTTGGAATATTCTAATCGAAGAGATGAATTGTCTATGTTTGTTGCACCAAAGGCTTTGGGTACATTTATGGATCCAGAACCTACTAATAGAAATCTTACATTAGAAATTGTTGGATTTAGTTTAAGTTTTGCAGTGTTGATCGCGTATGCTAAGCTGAATCCAAAACAATTAAGAGGTATATTAGGTAGAGGTTTGAGTTATATGGTGAAAAATTAATGTATACTACTCTTATTATGCTTCTTGATATTGCTTGTACAGATCCTCTGCCATCACTTCTATTTCTTCTAGATTTAATGCTATCATTTCATCCTCTTCTCCTCCCCCTTCTTCTTCACCCTCATCTTTCATTGCATTCACATTCATCTTCTCAAACGTTATATCCATTTTATTAATACCGTCCACTTGCTTCTTCAAATCGTGGGCAAGGTTTCTGATGGTACCTTCCGATATGTTATCACTAATAAGATACGCACAAAGATCCTCTAACCAAATCTTATCATACACATAATAAATATCATGAAATCTGAACAATTCTTTCAAATCAATCAATGCTTTCAAAATAAGTCTCTTGCCTCCTCTCAAATTATAATACACGTCATCCCAAACTTTATTGATCAATTGCAAACTTCTATGAAACGGGTATGATAATGCTCTTCTAATACATGTTATAATAGCCGCCTTCAAAACGTTATTCAGACGATCCATAACAATTTTAGCATCAAGGAATGAAAATTGCGGAGTGATTTTCCCTATCGTCCATGCACTTTCTATATTATGATCACCTTCATTTTCTCTAAGGTCAAAATGATAAGCAAACAATAAACAAATCAATAATATTAATATTTCCGGCTTGTATGAATCGTCAATGAGGTATGATTTTCTTGGGAATTGCATCATTTTCTCTTGTTCTTCTTTACTAAACTCAACAGGCATAACTGCGCTTCTTTCATTTTCCGGCAAACTTTGTTCATGTTTATACCATTTACGGAATTTTTGAACCAAGGGATTCTTCCAAGCAATTAAACTTTTGAAATCCTTATCATCATCCATAGCAGGATATTTTTCCATAATATAATCAGCAGCATAGATTTCAGGATCAAATTTTATATTCTCTTTAATTAATCGTTCTATAATACGATCTGTATCTGGAGTGCTTTCAGTGTTGCCCAATTCATTTATATCATTCCCATTGGCCATGGACACACCGATGATTTGATCATATTGATTATTAAACCCATATTTGGTTGGTTGTATCGTTATGTTGGAATTGGTGGAATCATCATCAAGTTTTTCCAATGTGGAATCAACTGGCATTTCTTGTTTGACTTCCCAATTGAATTGTTCACCTTCTTCAAGATCTTTTTCGGCTTGATCTAGCCTATCTGAATTGTTATCGCCACTAATTTCCTCAATCAATGGTTTGTTGGATTTTTCTTGTTGTCCCACATCCCCTAATTTAGGTTCATTGGTTCTAGCCAATAATTTAGCAGTAAGATCCAAATCGGGGAAAAATTGACCCTTGTTTTCTTTTGGAATTTTGATCTTAACACATTCTGATTTCGAATCATATTCTGCATGCGATCTTTCATCTTCGATACATGGATAAGGTAGTCTTAAACGCAAATAATATGGTGGTAATGAAAAGACAAATACGTCATTGTTAATTGTCATTTCTATATTTGGTGCACTGAATCGGATATGCGAGATTTTCACATCAATATATATGAATTCATCATCTTGGGTGATTGTAAAGAATGGGGTAATCATTGTCTTGGAAGGGCTGTTGTTGTCGTTGTTCTCGTGAATGAATTTTGAAAAGATATTTGTGCTGCAATTTTAACTTTTATCCGATGAATCGCGATGGGGCTTCTATGGGTAAGATCGAATACACTGGAAAAAAAAAATTTTATAATTACAGATTTCTGTCTGTCTGAAATTAGTAATCATCTTGCAACAAAAAAACAGCACTTCCATCCAACCATCATGAGTCCAGTAGAACAACCTGTTGAGATAAATCCCGAAAAACCAAGAATGACCAAACGTAGGTTTGTGGGGAGAAAACCGGAAAAGATCAATGTCAAAGAAGGAGAACAACCGTTAGCCAGAACAGCAAATACATCTCGTCATATCGGTAGAGTAATGAACCAGATCCCCGAAGAAATACTAAACGATAAGGAATTAAGCGAAGCCATTAAATTACTCCCATCTAATTATAATTTTGAAATTCATAAAACAGTATGGAATATAAAGAAACAGAATGCCAAAAGAGTAGCATTGCAAATGCCAGAAGGTTTATTAATCTATTCCTTAATCATATCAGATATTTTAGAACAATTTTGTGAAGTAGAGACAATAGTCATGGGAGATGTCTCCTATGGAGCTTGTTGTATCGATGACTATACTGCACGTTCTCTAGATTGTGATTTTATTGTTCATTATGCCCATTCTTGTTTGGTTCCAATTGATCTAATGTCCATCAAAGTATTATATGTGTTTGTCACCATAAACATTGATGAAACCCATTTAATCAACACCATCAAATTGAATTTCGAACGAGGAAGTCAAATAGCCATATTTGGGACTATTCAGTTCAACCCTACCATCCATAGTATTAAGGCAATTTTAGAAAATGATGAAACAAAACCAATTTATTTAATCCCACCACAAACAAGACCACTTTCCAAGGGGGAAGTATTAGGTTGTACATCTGCCAAATTGGATAAAACTCATATTCAAGCAATGATATATATCGGAGATGGTCGATTCCATTTGGAAAGTTCCATGATTCATAATCCAGATATTCCTGCTTATAGATATGATCCATATGGAAGAAAATTCACCAGGGAGTACTATGATCAAAAGCAAATGATTGAAGTTAGAAAGGATGCCATATCGGTGACTAAATATGCGAAAAAAGTTGGATTAATTCTTGGGGCATTGGGAAGACAAGGAAATCCTATAACTTTGGATAAACTAGAGAAAGAATTACTGAGTAAAGGTATACAAGTTGTCAAGATTATTTTAAGTGAGATCTTACCTTCGAAAATTGCCATGTTTGATGATATTGATGCGTTTGTACAAGTGGCTTGTCCAAGATTATCTATCGATTGGGGTTATGCATTCAATAAACCATTGTTAACTCCTTATGAGGCTATGGTAATGTTGGAGAAGGATACCATGGGAGATGAAAAAGTTTATCCAATGGATTATTATTCAAAAGATGGTTATGGAAGAGGTAAAATACCTGACCATATTGATATATAGAACGTGCATTATTTTGATACTTGACACGGCTTACCTCTCTTTACCTATATATTTATTTCTGGCTGTGTATATACATCCTCAATACCCAACAAAGTTGCCAATTCGTAATCGGTCCACGTAAATGAGTATTCTAAATATTCTTGGTTTACCAAATTCAATTTATAGTAAAATTTAACAAATTGTAAGCACGAATTATTTACAATTTCATTAACTGCAATTGGTGAATTCAATTTTAGAAGCGTCAGTTGTATTTCAATCATGGCATTTGGTAAATATTCTTGTACAAGTTCATCGACTTTGATGAAATTGTCAATTGTATACAACTTGTTTTCTTTAATCGGCTCGTAAATTGAAACTTCAAAAAAATCATCTGTAAATGGACAAATCATGTTGATAATGTTATAATAATCGTACAAGTTGCATTTGTTCAACATATTAACCAATTCTAATTCTGTTATTTTGGTAGTCATATCATCAATCATATCATTTATCTCCAACACTTTATCAGTCAATAACGCAACAGGCATGATTTTAGATAAAATCAAATCAAGGAAATTAGATTTAATTATTAAGACATCTCTCTTTTCTGAAATCACCTTATTAGTATCCACATGTTCATAAAAAATCTCAATTGGCAGATTAATTATCAAGTTCAAGAATTTTTGATTCTCTTCAGCAGACAAATTTAACATTGTTTTGGTGGAAATCTGATCCAACAACGGTAAAATGTCAGAATAAAATTCAATGATCCATTCTGGTGACTGTAAATCCAAGTTTAACTCCAATCTTGCCAGATTACTGGTTTTGATGGCAGCCAATCTATTTGAAACAATCATGAATATACGATCCTGACAGATTTGGATCAATTGTTTGATAGTCTCGAGTAAGTTCCCTGTATCTTTCAATTGCTTGGCAAACATGATAGAATATAACTCAACGAGATTGAAGATCTGCATTATGGTTGAAAGTTTGGTTTCACTTGACACAATTTGTTCAACACGAGCTTTGACAGGACGCGATAACGATCTTAAAATCTTGTCTGTCACATCCTGTATCGAATTCTCAAACTCTTTATCATTGTCATCACCCATGGTGAATATACTTGTAATGGTTTCTGACTCATTCACCGCCACAGAATGGACATATGCCAACAAGTCACCAACAAATCGTATTGGATCATGGGCTGACATGAAAATAGGTCTTGACTCACTTGATACTGAACTTGATCGCCTTTGTCCATTCACTTCAACATCACCTTGTATTTGCTTATACAATTCGTCAAGTAAAACCTTGGACCTCGATTCACTAAATGTGGTGACGATAGAATTGAAATAGTTTAACTTATTTTGCAAGAATCTGAAACAATTATGTAATGTAACTAATCTTGATTTGGAGTTCAAGGAATACAAGTTACCCAAGGTTTTATTCGTATAGCTCACAATTCTGTCCATTGCTCGATTTATAATTTGATTGCTTTTAGCAATGATCTTTAACCCTAATTGAGGATTATCCAATGACAAAAGAATCGAACAATTTTCATTAATCAATTCTGCACGTTTCAAAATCGTGAAAAATTCATCATTTAGTTCTCCAGAATTCAACACAAATTCTTCATACTCATTCAAAGTAAATTTTTCCTTGAAATTAATCAATAAATTTTTCTTTAACCCAATGAGTTGTTTATTTTTGTTCAAATCGTTGATCTGTAAATTTAAATCATTTGAAAATTCAAAATTCTTATTGATTTTCTCATTGGTTTCGTTACTCAACTCATTCAATTTCTGTAATTTGACTTCTATACTCTTCAATTGTTTAATGGTTGGTTGATATTGTTTGAGAATACTTTGTTGGTTCTTGATGATTTCATGCTCGATTTTCCCCTTAAACTTCTTTCTTGATATGGACCCAGTAATACCAGGTTCAATTAAATCAACAACATACGAATCTGCCTCTTTTTCAAACCTTTCTTCTAAATTTGTAAATATTTCCCTTATATTGGTATCACTTAGTGAATCATTGAGCACTCGCGACAACCTGGTTGATAAGGTATTGTGAGTAACAACATCTTGAACATCCTTTGTATCTTCTGTCTCTTCCGCTTTTTCTCGATTGAGTAAACTGATTGACATTTGAGCGTATTTTTCCATAAGATCATTGGTGTTTTGATGATTGGAGTTTGATTCTTTTGGTTTCTCGACATTGAGTATATTTCTAAAGTTTGACAATTTTTTGCTAAATTGATCAAGATTTGAACTGATCGGTAATGCGAGTGGTGGTTGTGGTTGTGGAAAAGCGCCATCGTGTGCAGTCGATGTGTCTTTGGTAAACGTGTCAAAGTCTATAAAGTCCATGAGTTGGTTGGGCTGGCTGTCAAGATTGATACAGAGACAACACACACCAGATTTTTTTTTTTGTTCAGTATAATTTTCAGTATCGTCAACGATGCTACCAATCGTATTTTATCATATAACTTGCAAATTAGTTTACATCAATTCCAGTAATACAGCTCTAATATCTATTGAAACCAAACTAAATAAAATACAAACTCTAATGGCAACAAGTGCCCTAATAAAAAACAAGAAATGAAACACCCAGGAAATGAACGACATAAGTTAATGAAAATAATAAGATAAAAAGGTTACCAAAATGAAATCACACAAATACTCATAATATAAAGACATCACAAACCAGCAATAATTGTAAAAAAAAAAATAAACCATAATAAGAATAAATAACTATCACGTTAACAAGTCATTAATTGTCATGCCAGTTTTGAGATTAGCATCTCTTGGAGAAGATCTGGCAACGGCTTCTCTGTGATTGTTTGAAACACCACTCAATCCAGCAGCTAATAAAATAGCAGAAATACCTCCGTTTTCAGCTCCCAATCTTGGACCAAACGTCTTTTCTTGTTTCATGTTACGAGGACTAGAACTGTCTTTACTCAAAGTTTGTAAACATTTAGAGGCATTAACAATATCAATCATTTCATTGAAGGATGGAATTTCCGAAGTCAGATATTCATTGGAAATGGGAGTGATTCTTTCACCAGAGAAAACCGATGATGATATACTGCTGATACTACTTGAGCTGGAATAATGACTTCTTGTGGGAGTTGACGGAGTATTATAGCTACTTTCACTGATACTGAAGTTATTATTGCTGTTGCTACTGTTATTGTTGTAGACATTGTTGTTGAATGGGAAAGAACTACCATTGTATTGCATGAGTGGTGAAGGTTGGAGGCTTTGTTGGCCAGGAATCAACGCACCTACTGATGGAAGGACCCTGTTGTTAATATTGCTGTTGTTGCTGCTGTTGGTGCTGCTGGTACGTTCTTGTTCTGATTTGAATTCTGAATGCATCATACCACCACTAGTAACAATGGGTTGTGGGGGTGGAGGTATTGGCAATGGTAAAGCACTTTCTTCAAAACAATGCAAATCGTCTAATTTCAATTCCCCAAAACCTCGTTCATTGGGTTTCAAACAAGATGGAGGGAAGTCAACCCCAAAAATGGGAACCAACGAATATCTAATATGGTAGCAGAATCTACGTGCAAGAATCTTACACAATTTGTATGGTAACCAAGTGCCTTGAATTTTCAAAAACCCTCCTCTGATTCTCTTTATATAATGCTGATATTCCTTTGGGGTTGATTCTAACAACTTGACGATATCTGCTTTCATGTGGGATGGAGAAACGTTTGCTTCCTCGACATTCAATGACGCTTTCCAAATCCCGGTTAAATGGACCCAACCGGTTTCGTAATCCCATATGACCCAAAGATTATTCACAGGGTATTCGTATGCAGTTATATAGTTACGTTGTGGATCAAGGGCAGAAGTTGAATATTTCTTAATTTCAATTTTTGGATAAATGAACTTGTTAAGAAACTCTGTATCATATGGAGACAACCCATCACCAGTCGAAACTCTATAGATTGGATAATATATGTTGTTATTCGGGATTAAAGTATGGTTGCGTTTGGATTTCTTTGTCTTTAGTTTGACTGCGAATTTTGAAACCATGCTGTCGTTGTCTCTCTGTCTTTTCTGATGTGGTTTGGTTATTTTATTTGATTCCATCATCAATTGAGGAGGTGATTGTTGGTGGTAATGTTGTTGTTGCTGTTGTGGTGGTGGTGGTTGCAATTGTGGTTGATTTTGATGAGGTTGTTGCTGTTGCAACTGTACTTGTTGCTGCTGTGGTTGTTGCAACTGGGGACCATAGCTGATCGGTATACTCACCTGATATTGGTGAACCATGTTTGGGTTATTTGTATCAGCAGCTGTTGGTTGGGTGAGGTACGAGAGGGTATAAAACTGTGCTGCCGGTGCCTCCGGAAGAGTATTGCCAGGAGATATAGGTGAATACGAGATAAATGTCGTTTGCTGTTGAAGATCCGTACTTGCAACGCCAATTGATTCGCGTTGGAACGACGATTGAACCGGCTGGTGTCCTGACAAAGACTGAATCAATGGTAATGAATTGTGATGACGCAATTCGTTTGAGAAAGATTCAGGTATAGTTGACAGGGGTAAATTATGTTCCTGAGTTGGTCTCTGATGCTGTTGAAGACCTTGTGACGAGAAGTGTTGCTGCGGTGGCGGCGGACGGGGATTGGTATGGTGATGAGACAGAAGCATTTTGTGTGGGTGTGTGCCTTGGGGCCCAATATTTATACCAATTTTTTTTTTCTCTTGGGGGGCAGGGAAGGAAAGGGAAGGGAAAAGGGAGGCAGTCGTATTGTGATACCAAACTGCCAATTTTGTGGTGCGAAATCCTCGGACCTACAGGAAAAATAAAATAATAGCACGCAAAGAAATATGGGGTGCAAAATTTCTGTCGTTTGATCCCAAACAAACCAAAAAAAAGAAAACTTTTTAGTCTAGTTTAGATTGCTATGGCCCGGAAAGGATCAGTTTGGTTTTGTATTTCCACTCTTCTTTCCCTACTATTCCTTTATATTCGGACAATGGGGAAACGAGAATAACGAGGGGGGTGGGTTCAGATTGTGTCTTTTTTAGTAAATAATTATTCAAAAAGCAGTTAGTTGGGAAAGTCTTGCGCGGCAACGAGGGAGCGATAGGACAGATGGTTTGGTAAATGGAATTTTAAATCTGAGGAACACCTTCTGTAGACCACTCTTTCAATTGATAACCTTTTGTTCCGGATTGGTAGATTAAGGAAGTGCTAGGCTAATGAGTTACAGATCTGAATTGAATATGGTCGTAATCTGTTGCAATGAAAATCCAGTAAATAATTCCAATTTTATATTCTCTAGTTTCGATTCTCTTCTTTCCTACGATTGAATTATTTTTTTTCTCTGGTTCTTACCTCCTTAATTAGTTGGGTGTAAATCTGCAAAAATAATTTAGCGGTTGAGGAGCAGGAGCAGATGGCTGTAGAATAATATAGTAAAAATAAAAATAAAAATGAATGATGTTATGGCAGTAATGGGTTGCTCTTGATGTCGTTTCTTTTGCAGTTATTTCTTTTTTGTTGGAAGTTTTGTGGGTTGAAAAAATATTTCTGTTCTATGTTGGTCTTAAACGAACAGTAGTAAATTCAACAAGACAGAGTAACAGATGGCCCACTGATTTGAAACAAGCGATATGCAAAAATAAAAAAAAGGAGTGGAATTGATTTGGAAGAGTCGGATAGACAGGGATCTCTTCCTTTATACAAGGAAAATTTCGTCGTCGGCAATGTTAAAAGCCGGTAGGACAGTAAATCATCGAAGAAAAATACTCCTTTTTGGAACTTTCCCTTTTTCGTTTTTTCGGTTTCTGTAACCTTTAGCACAACGGACATGCAAGAAACGTAAGGATCAATGTCGTTGGTAGAACTTACGTCAAAGCTTGTATGAATAACTTTCCCTTTCACATAGACTTTTTGAAATCACAATACCAATTAAACTGCTGAAAATCGCTCTTTTATTGTGCCCAATCTATTGTTTCGAAATCCACCAGGCTTGTGCGTCATGTAAGGTGTCCTAACCTATATTACGTACATGTAGAAGAGTCGAGTCGAACATTACAAGTCATTAGATAATAGTAGCAACAAAGAAATAACAAAACTGATGCCAATCAATTTCAACTTACCAGAAGTAATGTACGCCGGTATTATACTGTGTTGATACAGCTGAAGCGGGTAGCGCACCACTTCTATTATTATTTGAAACAGACCACTAACCCTGCGAACGCTTTATTACAAATTTTAACGTAAACTACTTTGAACAAAAGCCTGTATATCATAACCCATCGGATTAAAGTTATGGTTTCGAGGAGTGTGATTATGATAACTTATCCCTTACTCCTTACTCATCCACCTTTGTACATTTGGTTTCTTTTGTTTTCTTTTTTTTGTTTTTTGGTTTTATGGGTTTTTCTGTAATTTACTCTTGCCATTATTTTTCAATATTATTATTGCAAATTTCAAGAGTCCCCCCTAGTAAAACTAAGCGCGTGGAGACGGCTAGAAGGAAAGAGGAAGGAAAAATAAAATTAGGGCGAGACAATGGAAACTACAACGACCTACGGGTTGTTGGATACCAATTGGATGATCAGATCAAGTTCGATCTTGTAAAATTTTACGTTTTGTTTCAGAATATAAATGTAAATACTGAATTTCACATGAACCCTAAATTTTTTCAACATTATTAACTCCTTGTGCTGTCACCCTTGCCCTGTGCGCAAGTCCAATCGATACGCAGTAAAATAGTTTCTCTCACCCTTACTCTATGTCCGCCCTATCGTCCTCTGTTCCTCCAGATCAGTTTAGAAATTAGATGAAACAAATGTCCGAGAGATGCGATTCGCCTTGTGGAAGACAAAGCATTATGTAAATTATTAAGAATATGATAATGGTAATAATAAAATATTTTCTTTTTTCTTGATCAGATTAAATTTTTTTTTTTTTTTTTTTTGCTTTGTTCGAATTTCAGGTCGGTTGGTAAAACTTCCGTACTGAAAAGAAAATGAAGGAGTTGATGAACAATAGCCAGACGCTTGATTTCTTGTTCTGTCATTCCGGATATTTCAATTCTTGGGGCGGGGGGAGGTTCAGTTTTAGGGTTCATCCCATTGGTGTAAAAATTCAAAAACGATAAGGGATTGATTTCATTACATTGCATGACAAGCAGATAGATCCCTCGACATGAATACTCTATCTTTCAATTGCTTACTGCTATTATCTCTTTGGCTGTAAAAAAAAGAGCAGCTAGGCAAATCTTTCCTATGGCTGCTCTTCACTTCCTTCGAAACAGATTCGATTTTGTGTCGTTGATCTCCGTACTTGTTCATAACCCCCCACAAAAAGCACAGAAATTGCGTTGAAAGAATTTCTAGAGGCATATAAATTGCTACGTTGAAGGACCAATAGTTATATAGTTAAATACTAAAAAATTACAAATTTCTACAATATGCAAATTATACTAAAATTCATAAAATGAGGCGAACTCTTTGTTTAGTCACCCCCGAGTAATTGTTACTTTTTGCTGGCCATTTACGAATAGAAGTTGAGCTCTTTGTTGTTGTTCCTCCTCCTCAACCAACATATCCGAGGAGTGATGTATTCTAACTTTTTAGTAAGTCTAGAACTATGCCTTGTATCTTATTATATTTCTACATATTTCGCAACTATATTCCAGTTGACAACGTTCTTTATAATTTCGTTGCTTTCAAGTTACAAAGTTCTCAGAGAATACAATGCAAATCTAATATTGCTCTTGCTTTTTGTTCATCTTCTTGAATTACTTCCACGCCGTAAAGGGACAATCATTGTACGGGGCGATCAGAAAGACGCAGAAGCAAATCGCTCATTTCTACAAAAAAAAAAATGTAAGAATGGGTTATATCTCCGTAAGCATTATGAGATAATCTGCGAGCAATAAGGAATTTCAGAGAGTTATGAAGCTTTGTGCTAGTCCCTTCCACATCATGCTTTTTTTCATTGCCTAAAATAATGTACATCTAATCCCCTATCTACTTGCTTAAACCCCGTAGATCGTTTTTAGTTTTCCGGGTATTGCACTGAAACAATATGTGCAGCTCTATCCTCGATAAAATCAACTTTCGGGGTAGACGTGCACATTTGTCAAAAAAAAGAGCAATTGCCTTTGTTCTATTATACACATATATAGGAAAATCAAGAACAATTGAAAATCTTTTCCTCTATCTTGTATCTGATAAAGGTACTACCTACGCTTACCCCAGGATTTCTCCCACCCCTTCCAAATGCTACAACGTACTAGAATTGGTATCACCCTTTGCCAAGCTATCTCTCGTTCACTCATAAGAAAGAGATTTTTGCGTACTCAACCACCAGCACCCCAAACACCCCAGCAACCAGTGGAGGATCAACCCAAAATTAATCCTCATGTATGTCACCTTAAAATAATGTAATGAAAATAATGTTTAACCTTTACTAACAAATTTGTCAACTTTCTAGTCTGTATTCTACAGGCAATTTGGAAAACCATTTACCAAAATATGTGCCATTTCAATCGGAACTTACTATGGCTTGATCTACTTATGGGAATATCTAGAAAAGGAAGCACAGGAATCGGAAAAGAAAATCACATAGCATTTTTTGATTGTTTGTTTGGTTGTCTGTTTCTTTTATTTATATATTAGTTACGAAAAATAATGGAGTACATAGAATATACATTGGAGATCCTATTTCTTCAATCTGTCAGCAACAGCGTCCAAGAACTCAGTAGTGGTGACGTAAGCAGATCTATCGGTATTGCCCATAGCCAAGGCCAAATCTTTAGTCATTATACGGTCAACTTCAACGGTGTCGATGGTGGCCTTTTCAAGTTTGTCAGCAAATTCAACAACTTCTGGAGTTTGATCCAATTTACCTCTTTGAGCCAAACCTCTAGTCCAAGCGAAAATTGAAGCAATTGAGTTGGTGGAAGTTTCCTTACCTTGTTGATGTTGTCTGTAATGTCTGGTAACAGTACCGTGAGCGGCTTCAGCTTCGTAAGCTTTACCATCTGGAGTCATCAAGGCAGAAGTCATCAAACCCAAAGAACCGAAACCTTGAGCAACAATATCAGATTGCACATCACCGTCGTAGTTCTTTAAGGCCATAACGAATCCACCTTTAGATTTGATCATTTGTGCAACCATGTCATCGATCAATCTGTGCTCATACCATAAACCTTGTTTTTCGAATTCTGACGCATAGTCTTTTTCATATATTTCTTGGAAAATGTCTTTGAATCTACCGTCGTATTTCTTCAAGATGGTGTTCTTGGTAGACATGTATAATGGTAAATTTTTAGCCAATGCCATTTTGAAAGATGCATGGGCAAAACCAGTGATGGATTCATCGGTGTTGTACATGGCCAAACCGACACCTGGACCGGTGTAATCGTAGACTTTTTGAGTTTGAGCTTCACCACCACTTGCTGGAGTGAATCTCAATTCCAATCTACCTGGTTCATTGATAACCAAGTCAGTAGCCTTATATTGATCACCAAAGGCGTGTCTGCCAATGACAATTGGTTTTTCCCAACCTGGGATTAATCTTGGGATACATGGGATGATAATGGATTCTCTGAAAACAGTACCACCGAGAATGTTTCTAATGGTACCATTTGGAGAAAGCCACATTTTCTTCAAATTGAATTCTTTGACTCTTGCTTCATCTGGAGTGATGGTTGCACATTTAACCCCAACCCCGTATTCTTTAATGGCATTGGCGGCATCAATGGTGATTTGATCGTCAGTAGCATCACGGGATTGAATACCCAAATCATAGTATTTCAAATCAACGTCAAGGTATGGTAAAATCAATTGGTCTTTGATTTTTTGCCAGATGATACGGGTCATTTCATCACCATCCAATTCAACAATTGGGTTTTTGACTTTTATTTTATCGGATAAGACAGATGCGGAGGAAAAACTACGCAATTGTCTCAGCAACATTGCGGTACGTTGGATAGCAGTGGATCTAAGCATAGTGAATGGTTATCTCGAGGCGAATGATAGTGGGGATGAAGAAGAAAAGAAAAAGAAAGACCGCCGTATATTCTTTATATAGAGTCGACAAAAAAAATTATTCTAATCGGCTGAAAAAAAAAAAAAGTGGAAAATTTTGTAGGATTAGTCAACGCTTTAGCGCGGTCAAATTTATTTGTTTTGTGATCTCCGATTCAGGAGATTTCAATAGTGAGGAGGTGTAAATATTTAATCTAGCAAGATATTTTCTTGTAAAGGTTCATACATTTGATCCTTTTTAAATGTAGTTGAATACTTCTTGATAGATTGAACAAGAATTGAACTAACATCGTTAGATTTGTCCAATCAGCTTAACTTTTACGGACATGAATGACATCAGTTTTCGCATAGTTATTGTCGTTTTTCAACTCTTTTCTTTTCTTTTTCGTCAAATCTTGCAACCAACTTTTCTTTTGGTACTGGTTTTTATTTGCAACGACCCGTCACGCCAGTCTAAACTCAAATATGAATCAAGATTTGGATTTGAATCTGCCATACATATGTTGTGGTATCTGTTTCAAAGATAGTAACGAACTTAAGGGCCACACAGCTGGAAGACTACTACTTACATCATGTGCTCACATAACTTGCGATAATCATATCCAATCTCGTATGTACCCAAGAAATGTTCATAACATAGACAAGCAAAATATAAAACAGCTGAAATATACTAACACTTGAACTTTTGACTAGAAACTTCCGGACTGTATTTTGGTGAAAAGCTCAATACCTTTTCTTGTCCCATTTGTGGAACTCCAGATATATCCACTGTACCAATCAACACCAATTTGCCAGAAGAACTAAAGAATTTCTTTATTCCAACACCACAACAAATAGACCTACTTAATAGTTCAGGAAAATTCCAATATTGTGCATTGGTGGACAGAATCAACCACTATAAAACAAATATAAATAAATTGAATGAAAAAGTGAAGAAGCAAAAGGAGTTCCTTTACGCTGCAAAAGAAGAAATAACACATCTAAGCAAGTACAAATCAAAAGTGGAGGAGCTAAACCAGGAAATAGAATCTTTGAAAAGGCGACTAGATGAGAGAAAACGGCCAGATACGTTTGATCTTTCAAACGAAGATCTAAAGGACGGTATGAACTTGCCACGTCATAGCATACATTCTAGACGATCTCCACCACGAACCACAACAGTTAGTGGTACAACCACTCATAGTGCTTCCACTGCACTGCATACTTTTATTCAAAAAGTGCACAAACAATCGTCGCAAAAGATAATCCCAGGTGCCAAGAGCAACAGTAATTTGCAAAACTCCCATGGCCGAAGATACTCTGAAGTACCGCAAAGACCATCGTTCTTTGCGGAGTCGACCAAGATCGGCGAGCTTACGTCTAATAGTCACACTTCTAGTGTAAGTTCTAATGGGTCATCATCAAACAGTTTAAACAGATTCAGTTATACCAAGCCTGCTAGAGCAAGACCATCAACAAGCCAGTTAGCATCAAGGATCACTGCAAATATGAAAGTTGGTGCCCCCCTAGCTTCGAGTGCTACTCTGACTGGAAACTATCGAACAAAAACTACATCGCGACTATCCAAGGGTCCCACATTAACAAGGACAATAAGACGTGCCAGCGAAGCATCTCCATATTTTGGAGGATCATCTCATTCGAAGCACAAACACTGAACTGTTTTGGTTTTAGTCAGTAAGTGATTCTACATCTATGTATTATATTCTTAATTCTGTTAATGCAATTTTTACAAATTTTATTCTTGGCTCTGCCCGCTTAGTGTTTCATCTCATCCATCACAGGACTGATAAGGCTGACGAAACCTTATTTGTAGGAATAAATTGTTAACTCATACGTTGTACTGGGGCTCAACACCGTACCCCCCGTGGCACCTAAAAAATTCCAACTCGATTAATCCAATTATACACGATCCTTTTCAATTTTTTTTGTTTTCTTTGATTATCGCAGAATTTTTCTTCTTCCCACGAGTTTTCTGACGTTTTGTTCATCAACTGTTTACTCAAAAGAAGCAACACACGAATCTATCAACACCCCATTATTACTTTTTGTTTGAAGTATCTCTGCATTGACAATAAAGAAGAATAAGCTTATTAAAAAAAAAAAATCAAGAGCATTTAGTGGACAGATAAATATCATCCATCAAATTCTCTTTGCATATTATTCTTTATTTTTGATTCAACTTATTAGAATTGATTTTTCCAAACAAAGTTAAGTTAACCAAATTTGGAGGCATATATATATACATATCTAACATCTGTTATCTATTTATATATATATGTTAATTTGAGGAATCACTGGATCTTCAAACATCAAGTATTCTGTTTTTTTTTTTACTTACAAGGCTCCGTTTCCATTGTGGTGTGACCTGTTGAACTTCTGGGTTTTTTTTAAGGCACCACAAGAATAACAATTAAAAAAAAATAACAATATGTCCTACTACTCCGACAACCAATACGATGAAGAGAACGACTACAAGAGGGAAGCCTACGATCCCAATTACTTTCGCGGGCTATTACGTGACTTGACGAAGAATATAAGAGGGAAGATTAATAATATTGCGTCTTACGCCATTCAATATGAAAGAAATAGCAGTGACATTGTCCAAGCATTAAAGCTGCATATCTTGAAGACAATTCCGGAAAGGAAACTTTTCGGGTTTTATGTCATTGACGCAGTAGTGAAGAGTGCACCAGCGCCTTATTCCACTTTGTTTGGGAATGACATTTATCAGATTTTTACATCAACTTATGGGCTTGTGGACACTACCACACGTCAAAAACTAATTGAGTTGTTTGAATCTTGGGAAAACCAAGAAGATTTTTTCCCACGATTTATAATTAACCGGTTACGATCCGCAATTATCAAATTAACCCTGTTGGATCTCAACTATAATTCCCAAAGAAATGAATTTATTGGCATAAACGCACAACAGCTAGTTCAAGATTTAAAAGAACATACCAAACAGCTTCGTAAACGAGCTGAAGCAAGAGGAAAATTTTTAAAGTCACCATTGTCCGAATTTTTCTTAAAAGACGATTGGGAGTATTTGGAAAGTTTGAAACAGGAAATAAATTCATTGCTTTCTCGTATCAACGAAATATTAGAGAATATTTCATTATTGGGAATTGATATAAAAGGTGAAAATCCCGAACAAAAAAATACTCAAGCTTTTAATGATCGTGCAGATGAAATTTTTGAAAAAACGTTAAAAATCAAGAAAGAACAAGATAATCAACGTAGAGAATGGGCACGATACGAAGAAAGAACGGTAATTCGTTTGGAAAGGGCTAAAGACCAACATTTGCAAGATGAGCTCGATAGGAAAAAACGGAAAATAAGAATCAAGTTCATTAAGAAACAATACAAAGAAATTGATGAAAACCCTATTGCCAGTTTTTTCAGCAACGTCCTTACAGATAGTGATGAATTTTTAGAATCGATTAAGAAGTTTGGAAAACCAATTAAGTATACTGACGAAGATTTGTTGTTTGTTCCTGAAGCAGAAACTCAAGCTGTGGAATCATCGATTGAACCAGAAAACTCGGCCCTAGTTGGTTATCAAGCTGTAAATACCAACATTTTGGGTATTTCTTTAGATCTTGGCTGTTTTGATGAACCTGCGGCTGATAGTGACATGCAAGATTTACTTCCAGGACCAGATACAAGTGCTAATGATGACGCAAGTGGAATCATGTCAATGGAAAATCGGAACCCATTGTTTTTGACCAATGGGGGGATAGAATATGGTGACTACAAAGTACATCAACAATCATCAGGTGGAGACGATCCAGCAGCATCTCATAACGAAACGACAGATTTTGCTTCTGTTTCGTCGGATCTTCTTGAAAATTTGAAAAAGTTCCAAGAGAAGGAATCAGAACAAGAACCATCAGTTAGTAATGCACTTGTTCATCAACCTCAAGTGGATAATTATGAGCAGCCGCCACAACTCCTACAAGATCAAGGAGAATCATGGAGAAGTGAAGCAGGAGCTGATGACGGATGCGAAATGGATGACGATAATTTACCAATATCCAGTTTGCAACAGCCTGATTCTGATGGTGAAGAGTCTGAACAACTGAACGTATGGTTGAGCCTTCAACAACTCAAAAATAGATATGTTCGAGAACTTAGTGATGATGAAGAAGCTGATGATGCAGAAGATGGTAAGTCAGCGGAGGGTGAAAGAAATGATAATCATCCAGAGTATAATAATGCTGAAGATGAAGAACGTGAAACCGTATTGATAACAGATAACAGAGACTCAGCTACACCTACCAATGAACAGCATGAGGATAAAGATAGAATGGAGATTGATGAGTTGGAGAAGAACGGTAGAACAGTACCCAATGCTCGAGAAGATATTGATTATCAAATGGAAATGGAAATGGAGTTCCAGGAAAATGGAGAGCTCATACTTTCACCAACAGGAACCAACAATTTAGGTGATCAATTATTCGATGAAACACAACAAACAAGTCTGTCCCTTCAAGCAACAATACCAACAGCCGAAAGCAATGGCGGCCGCAGAGGAAGTTTTTCATACAGGGAGAAGTATGGTAATTTGAACACTAAGGAAGGAGTTAGTTCTAGACAGAATCATGGCTTCTGGGACCATAACAAGACGTCATCTCCAACTTCAGCATCACTTCCACGACCGCCTCCACCTGTTCCACCAATAGAGCAACTTTCTGCTAACGATACCGTGGATGTTTCTCCGAAGAACAGGAACCGTCAATGGGCACCAGTAATACGCGATGCTTCAAGAACTGACGATGGTGTGTCGTCCTCTACACAGATGTTAGGTTCCTTTTCTTCTTCTCCCCCACCTCCCCCACCTCCTCCAGCTGATTATGCGGTTGATGTTGAACCAGGTAATGAACTCAACGCCAATACTTCCACTGAATCAGGAGCAAGAATTGGTGGTACTCCGGCAAGTGTTCAAACAAACCAATACAATACAAACGAGGTTGACATTACTCAACTCAATTCAACACCTCTGCCTGAAACACAACCTGGAAATGAACAGATGGTATCACCATCAAGAGCTAAGAAATTAAGTCTTAATGACTACAAGCAGGGAGACTATCCTAAGACAGCGATTGTTGGCCCACAAGAACCTGTGAGCTCTTCCACTACACAAGCAGGTACAAGACCACCTATTGAAAACGTACCTAGTTCATCAACGTCATTTATGCGTAAGTCCAGTCTAAAGAGACGAACTGATTCTGAGTTACCCAAACCTTCGAAACAAGTTAGATTTCTATAATCCAAACAATTCTTATCATTCCTCAGTGGCCTATATATGTATACCTAAAACTTTCTACAGCTTTATAGAATCCCCATTTTTTAAAAAAAACAAAACAAAATATTGAATATATATTTCAATCATTAACTAGAATGCAAAATAACAAATAAAAAAAAATAGTAAATCAGAATCAAATCAGTCATCAACAATAGGAAAACTGTTTCTGCAAGCTATAGTAATAGCCATATAAAAAAAACCTTGGTCATCAATTGATCAATTAATTTTTAAAAAATAGGTGGTGCATCTATTCAGCAGGTTCTCTGAAAGAACCAGCTTTGTATAATTGCCAGCCAGAAGTTAAGAATGGGAAAGCAAAGAAGAAACCCATGACACCCCAATACCAAACGGCAAATGGGATGAATTTTCTGTTCTTAACTTTGAATGGTAAATTACTGTAAACACCTTCTTCGGCATGACCATAAATCAAAGTGTTCAAATCCAATCTCTTGGAAGAAACTTGGAAGTTTCTTCTGGTGATGATTCTGGATGGGATGGTTCTGGTGGTAGTTCTTAAAGCGGATTGAGCAAACATTGTTGGAATATATGGGTTGATGTTTGGAATGGGGTTTGATGGGTATTCCTTTTCCTGTTTTTTTTTTTTCAGGTCGTATGATATTGGGTAGATTTTTTTTTCTCTCTCTGTTTCTGCCTGTCTAATTGGTATTGGATATCTCAATCTCCAGGGAATAAAGAAAAGGGAGTTTATGAAAGTCGTGTACTTTTGATATAATCAGATGGCAACCAATAAAATCTCATTGGTTAAAACACCTTTTTCTCCTCTGTTTGCGCGCACACTATTAAGTATGAGCTGATTTTGTATGGCTACTAACAAATGACACTCGCTTTCACTCTAGCAAATCTAGTAAGATTGTAAGGGAAATACAGAGACATAGATTGGTAGGAAGAAAAAAAAAAATCCAATTTAAAAACATCTGTTTTAGTTTTTAGTTCTTGTTTCCCTCCTATCTAAAACAACTATCCATTACATATTCACCATGGCCATTGCTCCAATTACTGGTACTTTAAGAAGAAAAATCATTGCCGATATCTCTTTCGGTTTCGCTGCTGGATTCTCCTTAGCCTTTTTCTATTGGCAATTTGAACACAGACCACTTATTGAAAAAAGAGATGCTTACTATGCTGAATTAAAGAAACAAAAAGAACTCGAAAACAGTGCTTAGGAATGTTGATCCTACTCCTCCATTCCTTTACCCTCCATGTTGGAACCCATTTTGTTAATTGACGACTACAGTGTGTGTTTTTTTTATTACTTTTAATTTTTTCGAAATTTTTTTGATTTAAATGACAGGTTTGATATTTCCCATTTTTCTGCATTCATATTTTATTATTACCTATTAGTATCTTGATTTTTTTTTATAATTATTCATTTATTTGACGTTATATCTATATATAATTACAAATATATATGTATAATATAAAGTCTGACTTATTCCTTTCTATTCTGACATAAATTTCCAAAGTTTATTACTGTTGACAATACCATTCGATAAGACAATGACTTTTTTGGATTTGCCTTGTTTTTTGAACCGTTCTTGTAAGTATTTAAAGCAGGTGATTTCACTTCTAGTAATACCTCCGATGATGACAATGATGAGGTACTCAGATTTATCATCATTAACTTTTTCCAAATTCTTGTCCATAGTGGCACCTGCAAACATGGTGTTCACACCTAAATTATCCCAATTTGGTCGTCTTTTGAGATTGTTCACTGGTTTATACTTTAAAAAATCTCTGAAATACAACGACTCCACGAAACGATAGAGTAATGGAACTGTATTTCCTGGTAACGCAAATGATGGGTTGGGGTATAGATCAAGCAAATTGGTCAGCTCGTTGACCCCACTTTCATTCATATTCTGTGGCTCCGTTTCTGCATCTTCAAATGGATGCAAGTTCCAAAATTTATTGATCAACGTGTAATTACTCTTGAAAGAATCCACTCCACCAGATATGCCAACATTTTGTTCTTCTTTGACATCAGATTCACTAGGCGTAGGCTTTTTCTTTTGCCCCGTTAAACCTAAATTACTGAAAAAATCTCCGGAAGACTCCTGGATTACCCTAATCATTTTGTTATCAATAAGTTTCTCCAAAGTAATCGAAGCTTCAATTCCATAATTATCTTGTAAATCCACTGAAATCCACTCGAGATCTTTACTGGAAATACCGTCATTCAAATACCCGATCAAAAGTATTGTCGCAAACACAAAGTGGGATTGGTAGTTGCTATTAATGAAAAACTTCAAATTAGAAAGATGTGCCTTATAATCCATGTCAAAAATGTCATTCTGGAAAGTAAGAAAACTTTCATACTCTTTGTTTATCTTATCAAGTACTTCCTCGCCTATTATGGTATGTTTCTTAATTAGTTCCTCTTGTATGGACAAATTTCCAAGATTAGAAACCAATTGTTTGATATCACTGATGTTTGAATCTTCAGGGGTTGTCCTATTCTGAACGGTAGACGTCTTGAATTGTTGTTGAATATATTTCGCTAATTTGTTCAATCGTAACCCAATTGATGAAAAATTCAAATGTTTCAAATCCTTCGAATACAATTCATCTTTAGACAAACTCTTATTCACTTCTTTACTCGACAAGTTTTCAATATTTTCAAATCTGATGTCAAACAAATCGTCTATTATCCCATGATAATTCAATTGGTTAAATGCACAAGGTGTAAAATCAAGGTTTCGCTCTAGAACAACCAAATCTGTATTGCTGCGGAGCGTGTCCAAATAGAAGTCTGTTTCTAATTTCGTCATATTTTGATTTAAAAACTCGGGGATTTTGGAGTTTTGCAATTGATCAATTAACAACTTTGAATGATTACCCTTCCCATATATATTTCTTATCTTGAAAATATGATCATGTTCTTCATTTTTAATGCCCATGAACAACAATTGAATTAAAGCATCAGCTAGTTGATTAACTTGCTTGAGTGGAAGGTCGAAATAGTCATTGATACCTGCAAATTTATTGACTTCTGTGATCAAAACCCCATCCGTGTAAATAGGTTGAGTGGTCCAATTGTAAAGTTTAATCTTCGATGTGATATTAATAGGTCTGGAGGTGTTATCTGGTGACAAAATGTTCTCAAACATGACAATCCCATTGAATAATTTGTTTATCTGATATAAGAATTGCTTCTCTAAGTCTTTAACAACCATGTTAAGTCTCAATGCATGCAAATCGGGTCTAGAATGAATTAATTTCCGCAAGATATTGATACCATCAATAGCATCTGTGGGTATCACTACGATCAAACTAGCATATTTTGTCAACACTCCTGAAGAAACTTCCAATAAGTCATTATTTAACCACAAGATATTCTGAAACTTTCCATGCTCTTTTAGTTTAGTGAATGTCGTCAAGAAGTTTATTAGTGGGGACAACACAGGATCCAATACAAGTAGATTGTTCGATGTATGAATCTTGGAGAATTGATGTAACAAGTTATCTAGTGTTACATGATTAAATTGATGTAGTTGTTTCAATGGCGATGGATCATTATCTGAAGTCATTTGTGGGTTAAATATCGTTAATGGAAAGTGGTTAATTTGACTGCTACATGTGTGCTATTATTTTTTTTTTTTGTTCTACATAGCCGGCCATACGCTCGCTGTGTCGCCAAATTACTGTCAATGCACTTTCTATTCAACAAATCTATATCAACCACTACAGCTACAACTTTGCGTTTGTTAAGAAACCGTCTTTGAACTTAACCAAACCTTCTTGGATAATAGAAGCTACTTGCACTCCTTTATCATTGTAAATCTCTCCTTCAAACACAACTCTATTGTGTGAAAATCTCGAGCATTTGAAACTAAATCCCATCCATTTTGTCACGTCAAAATCGTCGTCATGGAAATAAATAACATGATCCAACGACAACCCGTCATAACTTGTTGCACGTTCATCCAATGTTAAATCTTCAATACGCAAAATTCTATTTAAAGTACCCAAATATAACCCATCAGTGATATTCGCCAATCCCACAAATTGGAACGGTTTATCAAGGTTGGTCAATGATTGACGAAATCCGTGTTCATCATCAATACCCCATCTGACTAAAGCACTCATTCTACGTTCAGAAACTGGAACTTTCTCTTCTTCGGCAGACGAACCCAATTTCATAAATTGAGGAGGGAATTTGTAATATAACAAAAGATTGGATTCCATATCAGACACAGGCAATTTCTCAACATCATGATTCTTGAGCCATTCAGGAAAGGGGGTCTGGAAAACAAATGGTTTCGGAGGAGCATGATCATCATCATCGTCGTTATCGTCTTCATCATCAACGTCGCCGTCTTTGGCCCTTTGTTTAATTTGTGCATGGTAATCTTCGTATTTCTTCATGGCATCCTTGTAGGAATTTCTTTTGGTTAATGAAACATTTGCCATATAAATAACCACCCCATTTTGAATACCTTTCACTGATCGATTACAAAAGGAATTCCCATTCGAAATGACTTGTACTTCCCATTCCACAGGAGTTTCATCATTCCCACCACGAATAAAATAAGAATGCAATGAATGAGGACTGAATTCAGGTCCAGATGATTTCATGGCAACTAATAGGGCTTGTCCGGCCAAATTCCCACCGAAGACTCCCTTAACCTCTGGATATGGTTTGACTAGTGGTTTAACTCCCACATATTTGTGCTCGTCAATTTGAACTACCCCGAATTCTTTCTGCACGTCTATGGTATCTCCGTTCTTGTAGTTATAGGTAGGCATCTTTTTTGATTTGGTAGCAGACATATGAATACTAAAAAATGAATGGATAAAAGAAAGATCGTCTATTTATGTAGTTTAATCGGTATGGATAATGGAAAGTTTATATGATGTGGGGAAAAAAAGAACTAAAAAGTGATTATGAAATCGCTCTACAGCTCCGCTTTAGAAAGTGTTAGTACCGAGCTACAGGTTTTTTTTTTTTGGGCTTTTTTTTTTTGCAACTATTGTACACTCTATTTCTATAACCGACAACTTTACTACATAAAATTCAACCTAGCCTAAAATTTGGGTTTGTTTCTAATTACAAATAATCGTTCTTGGGATACACTAGCCACATGAACACCTTTGTCATTATAAATTTGTCCATAGAACAAAACTCTCTCATGATTTAATCTTGTCACTTTGATGGAATAAATAAAATATTTACTCACATCAAACCCATTGTCATGAAAGTAGATACTGTGATCCAATGACACATCAAATGACGTTTGCGTATCTACACCCATATTCTTAAAATAAGAACGTAGCGCAACCCAATCGGATAAAGCCGCTAAGGCAGCATACTGATATTCTTGTGTCAAACCGACGATTCTTTCTTTACCATCATTTCCATATTTCACCAAAAAGGAATATACATCGCTCGACTCAACCATGGGGAATGATCTGATTGTTAGGTGGGTATTGGGGTTCTTATCGATAAGTGGACATTCGGAGATGTTGTGGGTCATTTTCCTATAATAAACTTCAGTATCTCTTTGGAACAGTATTGACGAACGTCCAGTCTTTTTAATTGTATCCCATGTAGAGTTCTTCCTGGTCAAAGATATATTTGAAGTGAACACAACCTTCTTGTTTTGCAACCCACGAATGAACCTATTGGCAAACGTTCTTCCTGTGGTTGTTTCTTCCACTTCCCACTCAATTGCAGTTTGATCATTGACAGGTCTTACGAAATAAGCATGAACAGAATTGGGATGAAAACCTTCTGGAGCTGATCTTATAGCTACAACAATGGATTGAGCAACCAAATTACCTCCAAACACACCTCTATGTGCTACTGTTTGTTTTTTCAATAGTTGGACCCCTCTGTATTTATTGGTATCAATTGATTTGACATCATAGATAGAGGAAATATCAACAGTGGGGATTTCTATATTGGTAGCTATGATTTGATTCATTTTTTTATGGAGTATGATGGGATTCAGTTGCTGTCACTTTTGCTGGAAAGAGACAACTAGGGAAGTATTTATAATAATAAGGGTGTTTCACAGGGGAATAAAAATGTCCCGCTTAGAATTTACTTATCAACTGGCGATTTCCGCGGGTAGTCGAAATGATTTTTTTTTGTGCTACTAGTATCACCCGCAGAATATTCACATGTCTATCATAGTCTATACATTCCTATTGTTTTGGCAGCTATGAATTCTATTATACAATTCACAACCGTTACATGAAGTACCTTGGTTTAAAATAAATACATTCTAAAATCAGATATACACGGACTATAACCCTTAATCTATTGTAAGTTTCGGGATATGGTGGTAACAATCGCATCCACAGTTTTACCGACTACATTAACGTAAACTAAGATTGGAACAACTCATAGTTTTGAGCCTTCGACAACATATAATCTCTCTTGAACTATGCTGGCAATATGACGACCAGTATCAGAGTATACTTCTCCTTCCATTAATGCCCTGCCATGAGTTAGCTTGGTCAATCTAATTGTAGTTGTACACCATTTGGTAACGTCGAAATCGGTGCCATGGAAAAACACCGTGTGATCAAGGGAGACATTGAATTTGGGCTTGACATGAATATCCAAATTCTTCAACACTTGTTCCAAATCAAGAACGTCGGAAATAACCCCTAGTCCAACAAATTGATAAGTTTGACTGAGATGACTCCATTCTTCATCTTGTTTGCCCCATCTAACTGAATATGAAATTTGATGTGGGTGCAACTGTTCTGGGTAATCTTTCACTTCTACAAATAATGATTTTTTGTAATATGGAACTAGTTCAACCTTGCTGCTGTAAGTTTTCACAGTGTCATCAGGTGGAGTGTCATATGAAACATCGTTTTGAGAAACCGGAGAATTCCTCTTTGTCAAGGATACGGTAGCGACATATACCACAATTCCATGCTGTACTCCTTTGACAATTCTATTGCAAAATGTTTTCCCATTGGAAATGATCTCAACTTCCCATGTCACAGGAATTTCATCACTTCCTCCACGAATAAAGTAACTGTGAATGGAATGGGGTGTGTATCCTTCGGGTGAAGATTCAATAGCTACCAAGATGGCTTGCCCACAAAAGTTACCTCCGTAGACTCCTCTAGTTTTAAAAGTAGGTTTGTTCAAAGGTCTGTTACCAACATATTCGTTTTCGCCAGTTTTCGTAATTCCATATATTTCTTCGGCCATCAAGACTTGTAAATATTCTAAAAATTGTATTGCAGAAAAGAAAAGGTTAAGGTTGAGTTTCTGGAAAACAAAATTATGCCAAATATATATTCTTAAAGGTACAATCAACGTCTAAATTTTTCTTTTATTTTGCCGAGGAAGAAGAAGAAAGTTTTGAGCCCCGCGTATTACAAATCAAGATATCTGCGCGACTCCACAAAAGATAATCCGGGGTTAACTAATGAAAAAGATATCTATTAAACCCCTACCACAAACATAGATCTACTACAACTTAGCACCGGCTTCTAAACCATTAAGCATAACCAACCCTTCTTGAATAATTGTTGCGACATGAACACCTTTGTCATTGTAAACTTCACCATGACACAACGCACGATTGTGACTGAATCTGGTTACTCTAAACGTAAACCCCATCCAATTTGACACATCAAAATCATCATCGTGGAAATAGATAGTGTGGTCTAACGAAACGGAAAAATAGTGAATAAATTGCCTGTGATCAACATCTTCTATTCTCAAAATTCTTAATAATCTCGTCAAATACACCGTGTCTGTCAATGCGGCCATTCCGACATATTGATACTCCGGGCTCAAGTTGGTCAATGGTTGGTGATGACCATCTTCATTTTCTATACCCCATCTGAAATACCAACTCAATTCCCTGTCTGAAGCGGATTTCTCTTCTTCTTCTTTGGATGCCTCCAATGACACGACTTCTGGGAAAAACTTGAGGTAAACTAAAATCGATGAGTGTACGTTCGATACACTAAGATCCTCAATTTTGTGCTTGTCAAACCATTCATGTGGTTTACCTTGAAATTCAAAGGGTTTAACTCCGGTGGTTTCAACAACTTGCTTAACAGAATTTTTCTTTGTCAATGAAACATTGGCAGTATACACTAGCTCTTCATTTTGGTAAGCTTGTAAAGATCTGTTGGCAAAGCTTCTCCCATTTGATGTTTCTTCCACTCTCCAGAGCAAAGGGGTCTTATCACTGACTGCTTTGATGAAATATGAATGGAACAGGTGTGGTCTATAATCTTCTGGTGTTGATCTAGTAGCTACTAGCAATGCCTGTCCTGCCAAATATCCACCGAATGCTCCCCTGGAACGCTTATCGGGTTTTGGTATTGGGTTTTTCCCTCTGTACAAATTGATGCCTATTTTCTCCACTCCAAATTCAGATTCCAAATCAACTTCCAGGTTCTGTGGATAGTTAGCATATTCGGAAAGTCTCTCAATCATAGTTGTAAGTGAAATTTATATGTGGGATATTGGTAGTAAGAAAAAAGTAAATAAAAAATTGCGGAAGATAGAGCGGAGATCTCTGATAAAGATATTTATACGTTGTAGATTGTATAGCCAAAAACGGATAAAAAAACGGAAAGCTGTTCCAGAAGTAATTTTTGTCCTGCTAAATTGTTTTCTGATTTTTTTTGGATCCAGCGGGTTGCAAGTGCGCTTATGTTGTGTATTACGTATGATGAGGACCAAGCGAGTAAATTACCACAGTTTTTTTTTGATGAGTAACTTCACATGCGAACACTAAGCATATGTATAATGTATACATCACACATGTATTTATTATTATTCTACTATAACACAAAACGGACATATACATGTACTTTGCTATACGAGAACAATTACAATCTCCGTTTTCCCCAACGGACTGTCAATCCATCTCTCTATAAGAATTCTATAATTTCGGAGTTACCACTTGGGTCTTATTTCCGCTTCTAGCTGCGATTTGCTGAGATTTATCAATTACTTGCTGTGGTAAGAAACTATAAGCTTCTTGGAAAGCGGTGGCAACAAGCTTCCCTTGCAAAGTGTAAAAGTTGACCACGGCTAATACCCTATTGTTTTTCATATTCAAAAATCTATAGTCCAAGAATATCCACTCACTGGAATCAAAATCTGTGTCATGGAAATAAAGCGAATGATCCAAACTGACACGGAAATATTCCTTCTCATAACTACCAAGAGGTAATCCCAATGCCTTGGTGAAACTGGACAACCAAATTGCGTCAGATAAAAATGCCAACCCAATGAACGACTGTCTCTCAAAATCTTTGCCCAAAGAATAATCGTCCACGATTCGCATAAAGAAACCAAACTCTTGATTACCCAATTCGTCATAGTTCACTTTAGAGGTATGTTTAAGGAAATTCTTTGGAACAGCAGTCTCCATATTCCCATTGGTATGCTCAAAACTTGGAAGATCGGCAATACTATCTTTTAATTTAAAGTATTTTTCATTGGGTGCCTTCATGATAGAAAAAGGGATGCCTCTGATTTTTTCACCTCTTTCTAATAATTTGTGATATTCAGCACGTTTTATCTCTTCATTGTTATCTTTGGCAAACGAAATTTGTAATGTAAAGACCAATTTATTAGTATGAGTCTGATAGGCTAATAGTAAACGATTGGAAAAGCTTTTGGAGTCGCTTACTTTGAGAACCTCCCAACGTAAGACAGATTCATCAGATCCAGCCTTGACGAAATAAGAATGTAACGAATGAGGTTGGAAATCCTTTCTGTCACCTATGGATTCCCATGCGACATTGATTCCTTGGGCCAAAAAATCTCCCCCATAAGTACCACGGGCGCCTTGCTTAAAGGGTTCAACGGGATAGATACCTTCGTAAATCAATTTATCACCATCGGAAGATATCAACTTGACGGCAGTCTTTGATTCAAGTTTAGCAACAGGATGTTCTGCGTCGTATACTTCTGCTATAAGCCTGTCCATTTTTTTATTATTGTTCTTGCTGTTGTTGTTGCTGTTAACGATGAAACTGTTGTGAATGATGATACCTTTCAAAAGAGAATTGAAAATAAAAAATTATATTAGTGCCAATAGATAAGCGAAGAGACAAAAAAAAATTAAAATTATGTCAAAGGTGGATGCCAAATATCAAATATTTATAGGTGGGGAGAGAACGAGCAAACTTGTTGAGAAAATCATATGGGAGGCTGTCGGATAAACTTCCAACGGTTTGAGGAACCATGGCATGTGTTACACCTTGTAACACAGTTTTTTTTTTTGCCTGCACCTTGCGTCGCAGGCGCTGTAAGTCAAATTTCACAGCAGTGCGGCGCAGAAAATACCACAGAGCCAGATGTATTTGTGCCATTTTTGGTCGAAACTATACTGATGAGGTAAAAATAATTTTGCCACACTGCTTAATCGCCGTTTCATCCGTAGCATACATAATTTGCTAGTTCTAGTATGTGATATTTATTATTGAAGTATATGTAAACAAAAGAATACAAAGACTGTTCTATTCGTGAAATCCAAACCTGGACTTTCTAATGGAAATGTTTTCTCACAGAAATGAAACAAAAAGGTTCACACTTAGAATTGATGATTCAGAAATCTCTATTAAACCCAGCTCTTCTATAAACGTGATTTGTCAGCTGTGTTCCCAACTCCGTTATACACAATGGTCAATCCTTCTTGAACAATTGTTGCAACACATTTCTGGTTCTCATTGAATAGGAATCCACGTACTAAGGTTCTATTATTTGCTAATCTTTTCATTTGATAAGTGAAAGCCAACCAATCCTTGCAAATGTCAAAGCTTGAAGCATCATCCTTGTCGTACTCATCATTGTGGAAATAAATATGGTGATCTAATGACATGGCGTTGTAATGAAATATATGTGCTGCGTTTAACGTTGTTCGCATAATGTAAGTGGCATCTCTTGCGGCATCGTAAGTATCATCAATCTCCAATGAGGGTGCCCAGGGGATGTGTAAGATTCTCGCCATAGTGGTAAGGAACGCTGAATCGGATAAATCAGCCAATCCAATATAATTATAAATAGGATCCCTGACAGATTGTGAATCTTTGGGTCTTAATATGGTTTTCTCCACGGCGTGTAATTCACCTTTGGCATCGGGCAATTCTTCAACGACGGTTTCCACGGTAGCACCTGGCTCTTCATGGTTTCTAATGCCTGTAAAGATAGTCAACCATCTTTCAGCAGCATATTGTTCATTTTCTTCTGGGCATTCTCTGTAATCAATAAATTCTTTCCCAAATGCGTTCCTGATAAAGTCCGTGTGCTGAACTTGATGTAACTGATTAGGATCTGGATATTTCAACTGAATTTTGGGCACTGGGATACTTATATCTAAGTCGTTACTCTTGTGAATTGGTTTGATTCCTGGTCTTCTCAAGGTAACCAAACAAGTTATACGAGTTCTCCCTTTTTGTTCTCCAATTATAAAACGCTTGCTGATGTTTTCATCTTCGTACGATTTGTCAACTGTATAGCTCATAGGAATCTGTGGGTTCCCAGCACCAATAAAATGCAGGTGGTATGAATCCGGTATGAAGACTTTGTTTGTTTTGGGATCTCTTGTCGATTCAATACCCACTAGTAACGATTGGGCAATCATATGACCGCCATACACACCTCTTCCTCCTTTCACAGGCAACCTTAATGGATGAGCGCCAACATAGTGCGTTTCGTCTATTTTAACAACTCTCAACGCTTCTTCAAAATCGGGTAAGGGGTTTGGTCCCGCAGTTAATTCAAGCATTTATACAAACGATGGATCTGATGAATGGGATGTAGGGTTATTTGATAGTAGGGACTTGATTTCCGATTCTATTTATATGGGAAAGCTATTGGTAAAAACCCCACATCGCACACTATTTTTTTGGGTTCTGTGTTGCACCACACCTCGGCAAAGATTCCGGGCACAAACTCTGGTTTGGGGCTTTTTCTGGAGGCCCCCGTCCCACCAGAGATACTGCGAGCGCTTGATTATTGTACTTTTGTAGTGAGTCTATTTTTTTTCGTTTGCAACGGAGACACACACATATTCTCACATAGAGAGAGACAGTTTGGTTCATGTGAAAAATCTATCATTGTTGCTTTTGCTAGATTGGACTATCATTACTTATCTAGGTTATAAACGGATCTAATACAGCTTTTATGTTTTGAAAATTGAAAGGATAAGTTGCTCCAGTGTCTCAGATTCGTTTCCCCTTCTTACTTTGTTCCAGTTGTTTTTTGTTTTCCATCTTATGTTCAACTTGCATAACAATGAAAAAATTATAGTGTTACAAAAAAAAATACTCATATGGATCCGATGAAGAGAGAATTTTGAAAATTTAGAACCAATGAAACAACCTGCTATAACACCGTATAGAAGTATAGAAGATCTCAAGCAATTAAAGAAATGGTTCTACGATTATAACAGTAAAACGGATAATAGGTTAAAAGCTGTTCAGAAAGTAAAAGGATTAGCAACAAGAGGAAATTTACCTCATGGAGTCGAGGCAACATCATTTTTAACAACGATGGTTTTGAACGATAATCAAGAAGGAAAGATAGATTCAAATACTCTACAATTGGCATACACGATGGCTTTAATCAGATTTGTCAATGGACTATTAGACCCTTTCCAACAATCACACTATGCGATACCCATGCATTTATTGGCTAAACAGTTAAATTTACCAACTTACTTTGTCGAAATACGTCATATGGGAACTCATGAAAGCTTGCCTAGTTTGGATATCTTAAGAATAACATGTGCAAATGCATTAAATTGGTTGTTCGAAAATTTCTGGAATAATATTAAAGATGCTTTGGAAGAACTGAGTGAATCATCAAAGGATCCCTTACGTCAAGCGTTTAATTTTCGAATGAAAGATATAGAAACAATAATGGAAAAGTATCAGATTTATAATAACTTAAAGGCTTACAAGAGAATACGAAAGCAGGATTTGGATAAGCTTTACAATTCAGAAAAGTCGGGTGATGAAGCAGCAATAAAGTATAATAAATGTTTGTCTGATATACAAGGATTTGTTAGCGAAGATATGAAATTGTTCGTAAATATTTTGTTGTTTAAAAATTACCTAATATACCCTTCTGCAAAGGTCAAAGACAAGAAATCAAAGTTCAATCCATTGATCATCAAGTTGTATCTGCCATTGTTGGATAGATCAGGAGTAGAGTGCAAATTGCAATGTTTTTATAAGATCATAGACATTATCAACAACAATCCAATCGATCCAATAGATCAAAAATTGTTTAAAAAATTGGGATTTGTGGAGCCAACTGAACCTGATGAAATAGTCCAATTGCTTGAATGGTTGTCGTATTTCAGTGGGGACCTTCTCATGTCTGACGTGATTCCTAGCGATTTTGAGGACAAAGATTCTTTTGCAACTGCGCTTATCAATAGACTAGAATTGATCGAAAAGAAAATACCGGAAACATTGTTCCCAGTATATACAAATGTATTGGAGAGACTCTTGGACACACTTGCACGAAAAGAAGTTCTGGAAAATATAGTCGACAGGTTATCGAAATGGAGTAAGCTGGTCCAGAACTTACAGGTCACTAAAAAGACGTATGAGTTGCCACCTTCATTAGATGATCTATTAGGTGTTTCGACGCCACAGTCTGCCAAACGATCATTAGAAAGTGATTCGGAAAAGCGTGAAACTAAGAAGCAAAACCGATCCGAGAGCAATGAGTTATTTTTATTAACACCCCATGAAAACTGGAAACCAACGCCATTCGGTGCATGTGTATAGGAGATGATTAGATGACGTTTTCGTACATGCATCCTTGTTGCCTCGTTCTCTCTCTCTCTCTCTCTGTTTCTTAGTCTCTCTTTGTCTTATCTAATCACAGTTTTTTAGCACACACGCAAAAAAAACAAAAAATACAAATCAGGTTGTGGATTACTTTCTCTTCTGCTCACTCTCCCTCTCTATCCAACCAACCACTACTTTGGAACGAAAGCAGGAATACCAGCATAAAGCTTTCACCTAGTATCTATAAATAAGGAACATTCTACAAGAGTACCAGCATTCACACTGGATATTGTCATTTAATTTGCATTCCACATAAGGAAAAAACCCAACAAATAGCGAGGACGCAAGCCTAACCATTAGTAACGAACCCCCATACTTAGAGCACAAGCCGTTGCTCCATATTTTCCCTCCATTACAAAAATAATATTTGCACATTTAATCAAACCATAACATATTAAAGTACTAAATGAGTCCCCAATGGATACCACAGAATATACAGAAACGACTACTTCTATATGTTCTTCAGCAACTATCGTTGTTCTCGGAAATAGATTTGCCCAACCTAGAGGAAGTCTCGCTAAACAATATCGTGCTAAAAAATATTGCCATTGACCCAGAGAAAGTAGGGAAGCTTCCAGGATGCAACCTTAGGTATGGTCAACTTGGGTCCTTAGAATTAGCTACCATTTCAGGAATCAGCGGAGTGAATATTGACGTGAATGATGTGGAGCTTGTGATTTCTCCAGATTTCGATATTGATGAAGATATTGCCAACCATGTGGCATTTCTGTTGGCCCAGAGTACAGCAGATTTGGCAAACACAATAATGTTGGACAACGAAATTGATGATGATATAGCTGATGAAGAGGCAGCTACTATTGGGTCGAAGCAATCTAAGGATGATGATGACACAGATGAGGATATTCCCAAACCAAAATCAAGAACTCGTCATGGAAGTATAACGGTCAAAAAGCCATCTACGTTGGGTGGGGTTATGCAACGAGCGGTTGAGATGGCACTACTGAGATTACAGGTGAAAATCAGTAATCTAACTATAAAAATCGTTTTCGAATTAACAGACCTACTAATGGAAGTTGAAACCATCGATATAAAGAGTGTAAATGGAACTAGAAATGTTAAAGTAGAAGGAGTACGATTAAAGACATTAAAACCACATGTAAACCCTGGTGAATCAACTGAAACTAAAGATGAAAAACCAAATCTGGAAACCAAGCCACAGGAGCAGGAACAAAAACAGGATGACAACCATGACCACGATGACCACGATGATGACGATGACGAAGAAGATGACGAAGAAGATGACGATGATGATAGCGGCAATCAAGATGACTATGGTGACGAGTCGTTAATGGATAGTATGGTTTTCACACATGAAGAAGCGAGTTCCATATACATGAGTGCTACATCGCAATCGTTTGAAAAATCAACAACTTCACAAGGACCAGATGGGGTTGACAACAAGGGCAATAAAAATGAAAGTGTGAACAAAGATCCTCCGATTGTTTTTCATTTGGACGAATGTGCATTTGAGTTTGATGGATTGTCAACAATTTCAAATTTGGAGATTGAAGTTGGAAATATGAAATTGGCATTCACTCCTTTGACACCAACATTAATATCTATACTTCAAGGCATTACAAAGAGCTTAAAGATCAAGTACTACCAGAAGAAGAAAAATGCAAGAACTAAACTAGCACAACGAAATGAAAGATTCCCTCAATATGCAGAAGAGGATGATGAAGTTGAAGACGAAGAGCCAGATGATGATGGCATGCCAAAGGATCCTTTCTTTAACAAACTTCGAATCAATAGCTTTGTTATAGGCACAACGTCGGCATTAAGTGAGTCGGGACAATTCACAAGCAACTATGGCATAAATTTGATATTCGCCAATATAAACATCAAACAAAAGAACGAACTATTACTATATGGAGGAATAGAATCTGTCAAAATCACTCGGTTTGCGGAAGGTAGTGTATTTGAGATCTTCCAATTTGAAAAGCCAATTGTTCTGCAGTCGCGGAACATGATCGTTCCCCCTACATCAGCTTCATCGTCAAGCGGATCAACAAAAGCTGATGTGCGATTTGAAGTATTTAAGAAAGCAGAATCAGCAAACGATTTGGAAGTGACGGTGTTGATGGCAAAAAGTGCATATTTCAATTTGGATCTACAAAGTTTTCTAATCTTGACGAATTTTGCCAAAGCTGTGAGTTCCATAGTTGATGAGTATGGTGTTCTTAAGAAAGTTATTGATAAATGGGAAGCAGAGATAAGCAAATTGGAAAAGAAAGGAGAAACACCAGAACCAACATCAAGTATTCAGGTAATTCTACAAACAGCGTCCATTTTTATCAATACTGTTATATCTAATGACTTGCACCTTCAATTGATAGTTTTCCCCATCAAGTTTAATCTTTTGCAAGATCAATTGACGATTTCTAAAATACTATTAAATTCAATTCAAGGCAATGCTGTGAATGAAGGATTCGTTACCATATCAGATATTGCATTTATAACCAAGATTCAGGATTTTAGAGCATTTTTACAATCGACAACAACAACATCATCAAGTTCAAATTCACCTTCGTTACCTCGTGTCGCTACTATGACGGCAAAGTTGAATTTGACTGTCCAGAAAATTGCGGTAAACTTGTCAATGGAAAGGTTGAAGTTTATTGGTGATAAGGTGAAGCAATTTTTAGACAAGTTTGTTGAACAATCACCGAATCAATCAAACTCTTTGGAAAATTCCTTTATGGATGAGCCTCTAAAGAAGAGCAATGGCAGATTGGATGGTTCAATGCTGATGGCATCCTCATTACATTACAGTACGAGAAGGACTGGCAGACGTCTCGGTCTTGGTTTGAATAATTCCCCTAGCTTGTTTTTAGGGTCGACTGCAAGGGTCAATCTGGTTTCATTTCGGATGTCCATAGCAGAAATCACTGTGAACATCACAGATGTATTCCCCAAATTTGGGGATTTACGTGTTGATTTATCTGATATAATGATGTACAGCTCCAAGCAAGAAATTCATGGATATGTCTTGTATGTTAATTTTGCCAGGAAGAAAGATGATTTGCATGAAAGTCTTGTACACCAATATCAGGATCTACCGCTTGATAAATTTGAGTTTCCCTTGGTGTTATTGAAATGCAAAATGAGTGACAGGATTAATAAGATTGAAATTATCGTAAGGAATTTATTGCTCGAATATTATACACATTGGTTGCTTTTGATGAATAATGAAGAATCAATCATTGACGCTGTTGAAGAGGAAATAATAGAAAAAGTGACCCCTTCAAAGTCTTCGTCACCAAATAAATTTGATATCAGGTACACTGTATATGATTGCATGATTGGTTTAAGTCCAGGGCGACTCAAGTGTAAGAGTTATTTATTGATTGGGAAGGGAAATTCAGATCTTTCTTTTGGAATAAATCAATTTTACATCAAGAGTTCCTTTAGAAACTTATCACTAGTGTTGATTGATGATACCAGCAATTTTGTTCCAATGGAAACTAAAAAACAATCGAGAATGACGACATCACGACAGGTTCCATACACGTATATTGATCCGTTAGAATACTACTTGAACCTGGGATACATTCAGGTAGGATCTGTAAATGTTGCACATGTGGGAATTACATTCAACACAGAAATCGAAGAGCTCAAGAAAAGGAATGAACGACTCGGAATCAAGGACAACTTATCTTTGGTTGATTTAAAGATAAATTCTGATGAACATCAAATCAATTTGTGTGCGGATTCGGCAAATACATTAATACAATTGATTAACGATTTGAAGTTACCCTTGAATTTTAAGGATGAGGATAAGATGAAAGTCAAGTTCAATCATCCCGTTAATGTGATGGAAAATATTGAAACCAATATCTTTAAAGACTTGGACGAAGAATTTACAGATTTGACAATAGACGAAGATGGGAATCCAAGTGAAAGTAGTTCACAAGAAGCATCAGCATTGGTTTTTGAAGAAGATCATTTTGAAAAAGGAAGTCGTTCATTATATTATAGAGCCAAAGTTGATCCGTTACACATTAATATTAATTTGTCTAGAACTAGTATTTATCTTCATGATGGATATGATTGGAAAGAAACCAGAAAAGCAATTAGAGGGACAGTTAAGAAATTTGAAAGGCAACAACAAGAGAAACAAAAGCAAGAAGAACAAGGAAACCAGAATCACATGGAAGGTGAATTACCAGGTAAAAAGACTAGAGTGGAGTTTGATATTGAAGAAGTTGAAGTTGATCAGAACAGCAATAATGAGCTCTTGGAAGAAACATTGTATCAGTCTATACATCTCAGTGCTCCCAGGAGAGCGAATACCGGTGATTTAACAGCAAGCATTAATTTGGAATTGCAAAATGAGGACAATGTCGATGATGCTGAGAAGTTCGAATCAAATGTTACCCAAGGCAAGAACTTTAAGAACTTGAAACTTAGAAGGTCCATTAAGCATAAAATATTAATAGATTTGAAGAATATTGAAGTTGGTGTAATAGTCTATTCTACTCGCGATCCAAGAAAAGATAAAACTGATGAGAATATGGCATTTGAGTTGTTAAATTTGGTTGAAATTAGAGTTAACACAATTAATGTCTATGATAATGTTCCATCTTCCACCTGGAATAAATTTCTTGGTTATATGAATATATTAGGAGAAAGAGAGATTGGTACAAATATGGTGGATGTATCGATATTGAATGTCAGACCAGATCCAACAATGGTGGTTGCGGAAGCAATAATGAATATATCGGTATTGCCATTGAGGTTACACATTGATCAAGATGCATTGGATTTCATGGTACGATTTTTCGAGTTTAAAGACGACAGGTTTGAATTACCACCAGATGAAATTGTTTATATTCAGAAATTTGAAATGGGCCCCATAAATTTAAAAGTCGATTACAAGCCTAAGAAAGTTGATTATGCAAGTTTGAGATCTGGCAAAGCAGGCGAATTTGCAAATTTCTTCACATTAGATGGATCCACCTTGACCTTGCCAAAAGTGAAGTTGTATGGATTGACAGGGGCATCTAAGATTGGAGTCGGTTTAGGGAAAGCTTACATACCAGTTTTCCAACTGACACAAGTGATTGGAATAATTGCTGGACTTTCGCCATTGAGATCAGTAGTCAATATTGGCGGTGGGTTCAAAGATTTGATTGCTATTCCTATCAATGAGTACAAGAAGGATGGTAGATTATGGCGAAGTATTCAAAAGGGAACTGCATCGTTTGCCAAAACTACAGGGTACGAGTTGTTGAATCTTGGTGTGAAACTTGCATCTGGTACCCAAGTTCTCTTGGAACAAGGTGAAGAATTATTTGGTGGAGAAGGATCTTCTGCCAGATCTCCAATCAATCAAAGACAGCGCCGTAGTTCATCGGGTGCCTCTGATTCTCCTGTTCAATTTGTGGATACTCGTGGAAAGAAGAATTTGCTTGAGAGTTCACAGTTATTGAATAAGGCATCGAGCAAAATGAAACATCAGGATATTGGTGCGAACAAGCTTTATTCCAATGTTGAATTAGACGATGAAGACGACGAAGGAGAAAATGCTATCAATAACGAATTGTTGAGCAAATCGATATTTTTATTGGCACCTGTACTGGATGATAAAATGGAGAAATCGGATGGTGAAGAAGAATATGAAATTTACCCCTACAGTTTGTATGCAAATCAACCGGAAACAATCGAACAAGGGTTAAAATTGGCACTCAAGAATTTTAATAGAAACATCCAGATTACCAAAGAGGAGTTGATCAAACTTCAAGAAACGGAAGATGCCAAGGGGGCTATACAACAAATCCCGGTGATATTACTAAGACCCATGATAGGCACCAGTGAAGCGATAGCGAATGTGTTAATGGGGATAAGTAACACCATTGATAAGGATAAATTGGTTGAAAAACAAGAAAAGTATGGTTCATAGTTGCGCGAGAACTTGTGTTTATTACATGATAAGAAGCATAGTAGAGTAATGGGAAGTTTCTTGGCCTTCATTTTTTTTAGTTTAGTTGTTTAGCCGTTTATCAAGATAGTTCATCTGCATTTAATAATCATTAGATCCGTATCTGTAGCTTCGTTTATCGTTTAGCATCAAGAGGAGTGTTACGCCTCGCGGTGTGGGCTACCTGTTGTGTTTAACGATTTTTACTGTAGTCGTCACACGACCTAGTTTGGTTTAGTGTGAGGGTGACATCAACATTCAGCAAGTCATGAGTTAATTAAAATTTTTAGTTTTGTTCTACACGCCGAGCATATAATTCACGGCGCTCAAGACCAACTAAGAAATACAGGGCAAGAGCATAAAAAAAAATTTTCCTCTTCTCAATCTGGTTAGATTCAATGTTCCAAAAGTTAGTTCCAAAGATAAGAGGAAAAATTTTCTTAACTATTGTCTAAATGGGATTAACTTGTAGAGATAACGAAAGTGGAGATTTTTGTTGCTATGTAGCAAGGAAATTAGTGCTTTGGTAAAGGTGTGTACGGCTTTCGTGCCGTGGGAGGAGAAATCCATATAGGGGTAAATGTGTGAGTGGCAATTGCTGCAAAATGAAATTATGGCCCAATTTCTTTCGGGTGAGCGTGCCAAGAACAGAAGAGCGGCATTTCACACGAGAAGAAATGGGAGAGAAGAGAACAAGGAAAAAATTTTACTCCTTGCCTTAGTGCGTGCTTTTGTGGTGTGTCTGTCATTGATGAGAGGTTTATCCGAGCACAACAAAAAAAAAGAAGCAATTTAGAGGCTTGGTGACACCATTTGAACGCGGTAATAGTCATAAAGATTGTATAGATTTCCCCTTAAAAGCACTGTGTAACTTGATGGAAGTATCTAACAGTATCAATAATAAGAAAAACCGATCCAACGATTGGTTATGGTATGTGGCAAGTCTAAAGATGCTGTGAGACGGTTTGGATAATTGTCATGCTACAAAAAAAAAGAAATTCAACTGCCTTATCTTTTTGTAAAACCAAAAATTAGATGAAATGCCTTTCAAGGCTGTTTGGAATTTGTGTGCATTTTAGTGTGCGTGAGGCGACTTCTCCAATCCATCTCTTCTCTTGTCCTCACATATCATGACTAGTCTCGGAAATATTTCTCATAACACCATACGTATAAAAGGAAAAACATTTTTCCCCATAGTAGAAATTTTTTGGACCTTTTCCAATTTATCATTCCTTCTTTCCATTTTTTTATTTCTCTTGTTTCTCTTCTGTAGGGTCTTATTTCAATATAACATCGTCCACATATGTCATATTACTTGATATCACATAACTTCAAATCATACCTCCAATCAGTTCATTAACTTTCAACAAGTGCAACAAACTCCGTTTTCCTTTCCTTGATTTTTTATTAATCCATGTCAGCAGTACCTTCATCTTCAAATAGACGTAATTCTATTGACGAATTCCAGCCAGAACAAGACAACTCAGCTTATGTCAGTGCCTATGATTTAGAATCAGGTGAAAAAGACGATAAACTCAAAGATGAGACCGCTGCTAAAGTCCATGAGTTCAATTCAACTTCTGATGATGCTTCAAGTACAAACTTGACCTATCTGCAAAAATTGAAAATAAGATTCCCTTGGTATAAATTAGCTATCCATATATTTATAGGTTGCTTCTTTACTTCATGGTGGTTGTCTATCATCATCCAAGAAAAACACAGACATCAATGGTTGATCCCAACTGTTATTTGGGGTATGATAATGGTGAGATTGATCACCTGGCATATTAAAATCTTGCATTGGATTTTATCCAAGGTCAAAATCGTTTGGGATTTTGGTAGAGATCGTATTTACAGCGTGCTTAATCAAAAATATCAAAGACTTATTACTGGTGCCATTATCACCGTGGGTGTTGTCTTGTTGGGTACTTTTATTCCCAGTGAAACTGACTATTCCAGAAGACAGGATAGAGCCGTTTCTTTCTTTGGTTGCATTGTCGCCATCTTTGGTTTATTTGTCACTTCTAGAGCTCCATCTAAAATTAACTGGAATGCTGTCATTGGTGGTATGTTGATGCAATTCATTGTTGCTGTGTTCGTGTTGAGAACTAAAGCTGGTTACGATATTTTCAACTTCATCTCCACTTTAGCCAGAGAATTGTTAGGATTCGCTAAGGATGGTGTGGCATTTTTAACTAATGCAGAAGTTTCTCAAATCGGTATGTTCTTCTTTGCAGTTTTACCAGCCGTTGCTTTCTTCGTTGCCTTTGTTCATATTTGGTACTACTATGGTGTCATTCAATGGGCCATTGGTAAATTCGCCTATTTTTTCTTCTGGACCTTAAAAGTTTCCGGTGCCGAAGCCATCACTGCTGCCGCTTCTCCATTTATCGGTATTGGTGAAAGTGCTATTTTGATCAAAGACTTGATGCCATATTTAACCAAGGCCGAATTGCACCAAGTCATGACTTCAGGTTTTTCCACCATTTCTGGTGCCGTCTTGGTTGGTTATATTGGTTTAGGTTTGAACCCACAAGCTTTGGTCAGTTCTTGTGTCATGTCAATTCCTGCTTCTTTAGCAGTCTCCAAATTGAGATACCCTGAACTTGAAGACCCAATCTCCAGTGGTAAAGTCATGATTCCTAAACTTGAAGATGTCGATGATGACAAGTCAAAAGACGATCAACATGAAGCGCATAATGTTTTACAAGCTTTTTCTAATGGTGCCACTTTGGGTTTGAAAATTGCAGCTACTATGTTGATTCAATGTATGTGTATTATTGCTGTTGTTGCCTTAGCCAATGGTATTTTAACCTGGTTTGGTAACTACTGGAACATACACGAATTGACCTTGGAATTGATGTTGTCTTATTTGTTCTACCCAATTTCTTTCTTGTTGGGTACTCCAAGAAACGAAATCTTACTTGTGAGTAAATTGATTGCATACAAATTTATTCAAAACGAATATGTTGCCTACAATTTGTTGATGAATCAAGCTCCATACAATGAAATGTCAAAAAGAGGTATTTTGATTGCCACTTATTCTTGTTGTGGATTTGCTAACTTGGGTTCTATGGGTATTACTTTGGGTGTTTTAAACACTTTAACTAAAAATTCCAGAGCCAAAGATATTTCAAAGACCATTTTCTCAGCTTTGTTCTGTGGTGGTATCGCTACCTTGTTATCAGCTGCTATTGCTGGTATGGTTATGCATGACTTGGATGCATTCACAAATTAATATTTAGACGTGTTTTATTCATTATTGCAAACTTACTTTCGTGTTCATATTTCTTCTTGTAATTTAAATATACTACTATACAAAAAAAAAGAAACGGTGGGTTGTAAAAGGTGTGATTGCCAAAATACTGAACCAAGTCCGCCAGAGAAGAACACAAGAGATTTGTTTACTAGAAAATACGTCTGTTTTGAGAAAAATTGAATGGACGTTATTTGAAAGTATACAAATGGGCTTCTATACAAATTAGCAGAAAAACACAAAATATGAAGAATAGTACAGTTGAACAACCAATTTCGAATATCAAACATAACCCCCAAGAAACATAGGATTACTTTATCAAATCAACCAAGCTGCCATTAACGCCAAAACAGGAATTTGAAAGTCTGAAGAAGCTCCATTATTCAGGGAATTTGAGCCACTGTTACTTGAGCCTGAACTGCTAGAGCCACTGGAATTTGAGTTGCCAGTATTGGATGTTGAGCTGCTTCCTGTTGGGCTTGCGTTACTATTACTGTTAGAATTGGTTCTGCTACTACTATTAGAAGCGGAGTTGGAACCTGAGTTACTAGAACTGGAACTAGGGTTGGAACTTGAACGAGCACTGGGGCTTGAAGTACTTCCACTAGAACCTGAGTTATCACTACCAGCGGGACCTGAGATATCAGTAGTGGAGCTTGAACCACTATCATTTGATCCTGAGTTGTCAGATGGACTAGAAGCACTGCCCAAATCACTTGCAGGAATATCCGTACCAATGCCACCATAATCAGATGTTCCAGAAATTCCATCTGCTACTTGACAATACAATTTTTGGTAATCTGCACCTGAAGTAAAACCAGTACCTGCTATACCACCACAGTCCTGTTCACATTGAAACAATTGTTGGTAAAAGTTGCTCGGCATGTCATGACAAAGGCAGTCGTAATTAGTGTCACCGTTTTTGCCACAAGTGTCCAACACTTGTTGACCAACGCCGACACATGCATTGGTATCACAGTTTGCTCTTTTGATAAAATCCAAAGTTTGTGCAGAAGCTAAGGAGATGAGATTAAATGCAATAATGGATTTCATTTTTTTGTTGCTAGTTTGTTGTTTGCTGCATTGAACGTAAAATTGGTTAATTTCTGAAGCGAAATCCTCCTTCTTTTATACTATTATTTTATAGCCAGTTCACCCATTATTATAACTAATTGTTAACTTACGAGGTTTGGGTGTTATTTTTCAATTGTGTTGCGAAATCCAACAAAACAAATTTCAGGTCCGCGACCAATTCTCCACACTTACGAATTGCCAAACTCGTCTTGTCATTCCGCTACCCAAAATCCATATCTTTTATCTATAAAAATTACGAAATGATATACTTTCAACGATAACTGAATACTAGATGTCAACAATGCTCAATCAGTGGAGCATGCAGTGAACCCAACAGAAATTCTGTTTTTCCTTCAAAGAAAGATCACCTTTGGCTGTCAAGGTGAGACAGAAGTATGTCAAGAGAAAATGTCTACTTACTCCCATTTTCCTAAAACACCAACGTGCCCTGGATTCAGTTTCCTCGTATTTCTCAGGCTCCATTTCCCCATTTTGAAGACCAATCTCTAATTCAGGACAACTAGCAAACAATAGAATATTTAAGCGAGACACGTAAAATTCTAGAAAAATGGCTTATGTAAGCGTCTTTGATATCTCATTACAGGCTGAAATGTACTAAAAGCTATTGTAAATTTTGGGTGAGTTTGAAACCAAAGGATGATCTGTATTTTGGCCCCTGGAATATGTCGTGAGTACAGCAGTAGCATATGCGCTCTTTTTGGATTCTCCTTGCTGATCTGATGAAAGTAAGATCTCTGATTGGGCAGATTCAAGTTTGATTCAGTATTATTGTGGTCACATTAATCAAAATGCTGGGAAATTCAACAATATGATTGGTAACATTCCATTGTTGTTAGGGAATTTAAAAATTGGGGAAGGGACGTGTGAAACTCAAATCAATTTTGTGTCGACAACCATCATGACACAGGCAACGAAAATCAAATTAAAATTAAACAATGAGTAAATTACGTTATCATCACAGTACCTTCGTTTGATTACGTGCCACCGACCTCTGCATCGTCATAAAATGTCATCAAAGGCTAAAACTCCTGAAGCTATGTGTGAAGAAGCAATCACACGCAGTGTTGTGGATTTAATTGATTCCAAACTACCTAAGCAATTGACTAATTTATCGACAAGGGCAACTCCCGAGCTTCTTCAGACTCGTATAAATGGGTATGGAGAGTTTTTAACAAACATACTACACTTACTTGAAGAGAGGCTGTTAGCTGAACATCAATATTTTTGGTTGCAGGCAATTTTCAAATTGTCTTCCATTTTACTCAAATTGAAAGTATCCTTTGGTGATTTGTATTTGCATTTAGAACAACATGAAATTGAGAATATAGCCAGTAAAGCACTTCCGTTGGGAACAAAATTGATGGAATTCACCAATGAATTAAGTAAATTAATCCAAGAATTTTTCACAAACCTGTCGAAAATTCCAATTATCTTTCAATCAAAGGCTGAAGGGTTAATTCTTGTGGCGTTGAATTTACTCCTTGTGGACGAAATTGAAAATCCAAATTTCCTTAACGTGGCTAGTGTTATATTGGAGCTGATCCAATTATACCTCTTGAGTTATGGTGCAAATATACCAGTTCTTGTTCGATTCAGTGAAGTTGTTTATAAGCTTGGCAAATCGCCGTTGATAGTACCGCTTTTGGATGATTTCAATCCACTGATACCTATGGGCTTGGTTAGTAAAGGTGGAATTAACTTAGCTGACTTGATGAACTATTACCGCTACAGTGCGTTCGGTTTGGTGTCGTTGTCTTTAGATGGTGATCAAAGATATAATAAGTTGGCTGAGCTATACTTCAGGGTTTTGCTACGTTTCCCTAATTTGGACGTGGCACTTTATTCCGTGGAAGAAGAGGAAAGGGCAATTGAAGGCCATGATCGAAGAGATGAATTTATATTTGACTTGGCAGAAAGACAGGAACTTTCATTGATGTACATTTTGAATTATCTATTGTCTTTGAATTCGTTGAGGAAATTACTTGAAACCCTGTCATTATACAAAACAGAATTGAAATTTCTTGTCAAGAGCGTAGCATCCACTCTTTCAAAAGATATTGACGAATTGGCGTCACGACCTAGCAGTACCCGTTCCAGTATGGTTTCTATCCCTCAATACAGTCTTGAAATTGAAAGAAAACTTGCCATCCAAAAGAAATTCCTAGGTAAATCTAAGTTTTCGTCGATAGGTTCTGTTATATCACATGGTACATATAAGGAGAAATTGAAATTGGTGGTCAATTTTGGTGAAGCTTTCGATACTCCAAATACCAAGCTTTATGCGATTGTTGAAAGATTGACTACTAACAACATAATTGAATCAAACAAAGTCATTCAAAAATTGGTGCTTGCAATTTCAAAAATAGTTTCAAATTTGAATAATCTCAAATGATGTATAGTTGTTTATTTCTTTCATAAAGTATCTTCGAAATTGTTTACACCCTTTTGTAGTATATCGATAATTTTCTCTAACTCAACATCAATCCCGCCAACGACAATATTCATTCCTTCAGGGGAAGAAATGACATTGAATTGCAAGTACGACAGGAATCCATTATCCTGGCTGAACCAGCATGGCATAGGCAATTGGCCAACATTCGATATTTCAAAAGTATTTCTGCTGTATGCTCCAATTTTGGATTTTAAAACGTTCCCAATGTTGACCATTTCCAACATACCAACAAAGTAGAAGGGATTTCTTGTTTTGAGATCTCTGTCTAAGCAATCGGATATGTATTTCGTCACCTTATTTGGATTGGTACCGGGTTCAATTGACACCACCGATGCAGCAACCATGCATTGAACAGGAAATTTCATATGTGGGTCATAATAGCGGCGTCCATTTAACGGGATTGAAAAGGTCATTGTTTTATTGCGATAAAGCTTCTGAAATGCACTTTGAATCATGGTACCAAACCAGGGAGTAAATTTTGTTCCACTGGATCTGGTAAATGAAAGAATTGATGATAATTGATTTTGACTAATTTTTAATACTCCATATTTGGTTTTTTGACCACATTGAACAGGGTTAACTTGAAAATTTGGATATTTGTAAACATTAGGATAAGTGAAATAGCCAATGATTTTTTTAATCCAATTTGGTGTAAAATGCTTGAACAACGTGGTTAACGCAAACCAAAACGATGGTTTATAAATGGAATCTTGGAACTTATCGATTGGGTTCACTTCGGAACTTAACACGTCGCAAAATTCAACGTTACGGTCCCTACCAGATAGTTCTTCCAATTTGGCTAATAACTGTTTATGGAAAAAAACGCCAACATTGCCGTCAAAAAATCCATGGTTACAACATAATGTAATTCGATTTCGTTTAATGTACAATCTCCATAAGGGTTTGTCACAATTCATATCAAAATAGATCGAATTCAAAAACTCAAAGAATTCCGAATCCATGTCAAACTCAGTCTCATAGACCACTGATTCATAAGTAATCGGAATACTCTTTAATATATAATTCTTGTAATCATCATTAGCTTCTTTATTGCCAAAAAAATTACATGCCAATATGGGATTCTCTTGAATTATGTGATACAATGCATTGGATAATTTCTCTTTAGTAACCGGAAGTGGATATTCTGCAGTTATGTTAAAGTTCAGATAATAGCGGTTCTCAGTACGGCATATCTGATATCTTTCAAAAAATGAAGCAGTTCTAAGGACAGCCATCTTGATGAAAAAAGTTTAATCGAGATAACAGTAAAAAGAGGACAGGGCGCACAGTACAAAAAAAAAAAACTAATGGGTCGCAGTGGGTGTGAGTTTGGTCGAAAAACAAAATTACCCCGAGGACCGAGGTTGAATTTATGGCCAGCCTGGCGGGTGCTATTGGTCCGCATTCCTCTGAGTAAATAGTATCATGTTCATTTATTCCCATTTAATGTAAATCTCCAACTATCCCCAATATTGTAAGAGCTGATGTAACGACCGATGTTCATAGCCCTTATCAAACAGACTAAAAAATTAGTCCATTCTAAGATTGCTAGAATGAAAAAACAAATGTCCTCGGCGAGGCTCGAACTCGCGACCTTCAGATTATGAGACTGACGCTTTAGCCAACTAAGCCACGAAGACATTTTGTTGAGAGAAAAAAATTAAAAATGCGCCCCGTAAATAGGGGTTTGAAATGCACACGACTTTAATAGTTTGGGACGTTATAACTGGTAATCACACGCTCTCAATTGATGCCAAAATAAACGCCTAAAAGTTGAATTGCATTGCAACCTCTTACTTCATCTCTCAGACATCCTATAAATTGCACTATATTCACATGTTTGAAATAAATCCAATATTCTCAATGCATTGTCGATCTGAATATGGAGTTCAACACGAGATTGATTTATTGTTGTTTTAAGTTATAAAAAAAAGATATTAGTTAATTAAGTTGCACAAATACACGGATAGTTCCATTGTGCCAACAAAAATTAGAATGTTTTGAAGACGACGCTGAATAGTAATTTATGCAAGTTGTTGTTGTAGTTGTTAAATGATATTAGTCGTACTTCTAATCAAACATCTTGCGCAAGCACAGGAGCTGATCCGTTGACGACCCCTTTGAAACTCGCCACCAATCTTCAACAGACCCTGAGACAAATTTTATCGAAGTATTCTACACCACAATACAATCACAAGAGTTTTTTCGAACCGATTTGTTATAGTATGGCTAACTTCTTATGTTTGATTTTTATGGTGTAAAATATTCAACGGTTAATGATTTCACAATTGACTCATGTTGGTTTACAAATTATCAAATCTCGAAGATTCGGCTTTATGGTTTTAGTTATTGTCACTCGTGCGTAAAAAGATCTGAAGCAACCGTTTGTTGTATAATGTGATTTGGTTATTGGTGTTATTGGTGTGATGTGGTTTTATATGGTGTGAATGTGTGTTACATGGTTGTCCTGGTGAAGTAGGTGCGTGGGGAAACCGGTCTTGGTTATACACACATTTATTACATACACGATTGTTACGAACACATCGGTATAAACACAGTGTCTCGAACCACAGAAGAGGGGTTTGGATTACTAATGAATAACTAGTAATGAGTTGTATTGACAGAGTGTCCTGATCCTGATTCTAGGACCCAAAGGCTTGATTATGAAATTAAAAATCATGTTCTATCGGAACTTTTATTATATAGAGGTCTGAATTCTCTGAAAGTTTGGTTTTATATTTTTATGTTATATATTGTTAATTAAGGTATTGATAGATAATCTCCATATACAACTGGTGTGGCCCCAGTTGTACTAGATGGAAATCTTTCCTTGAGTTCAATTATTGATGATCATTGGTTGTTGGGAATAATTTGGCGATCTTTCAAATGTTAATGAAACCATTACTGTTGGATAAAATTTTGCTGATTAAATTGATGATCTGTAATATCATAAATTATTGGAGCCGAGGACGGAGGATAAGGTATCATACTATTTGGTAGAACCAGAATATTTGAAGTATCATAAGTTGATGTGGGATATGGTGTTTGATTAAAATTGAAACTTTCTCGAGTTGTATTTGTTGAGAAGTTTTTATTATGATTATGGATATGATATGGATTGAATGGTTTATTGTTATGTAATTTGTATGGTTATATATATTTCTTCGTTAAATACTTATGAATAAAGGAAAATTGCTTCTCTCTTTATAAAGAGAAACACAAGAGGGGTTTCACATGTGCAAGGGATGATATACACACGTGAACTTGAGGAGAAGAGAGGAGCTATTCATGATGAAAACTCCAACCAACCTAACATTTATTAATTATTAATTTATTAATTATTAACTTACAATTACCAGTATCTAATTGTATGGTGCATTGAGTATTTTCATTAATAATAATTGAAGTTGATTTACCTTCAATAGTTTCGTTAAAAGTAATTCCAGAATGGGTATTCGTTGTGATAAATTAATAATATGGATGATAGTTAAAATTGTAGGAGTTATTTTTTTAAAAACTTTAAAATAAAATTACCTTGGGAAATATTAGCTTCTATTTATATTCCATTTTTTGCAAATGTGTTGCAAATATTTTTGTATGTGTGATGTTGTTGTTTATTTTTATATACATTGAATGACCTTATGATAATACGTTGCGGGAGAAACGAGTTTTTGTGGGAGCCACCTTTCTAGCAGTACGCCATTGAATTTGATTGCAACTTTACAAATAAGGATAAGTTTCTGTAAACTGTTTGGTTGGTGATTTTCATTATTGTAATCATCGATGATTAACATTTAAGTAGGACTTTTTTTCTTTGTATATTTATATTGTTATTAATACACATTAGTTTTATGATGTCATTGATTAGTTTTTGTAAACTTTGTGAATTAAATTTGATGTGAATGTGTTGGTAATATTTCGAAGATGTGTGTATCTTAGGGGGAGAGTATCTTGTGTGTTTCGAATAAAGGAGAATACGGGTGGAAGAAGGCAAGTAGAGAAAAAGGAGAAGCCAGAAAAATAGAATGTACAGTCTTTTTATTTTTAATTCAAACTAGCGCGCCAAAATTATTCATACATGTAAGACAAAATTGTTCATATTTCTTGTAAAAAAATTTTCATACTAAGGCGGACAATATTGTTCATACTAATGCGACAAAATTATTCATAACACGTGACCCTTAATTTTCATACCAAATAGCAGCCAAAATTGTTTTGAACAATTAGTGAGCACTGGTATTAAAATATATTTTCCATTGGTATTAATAATTTTGACGCACTGGTATTAAATTATTTACTAGAGTTGGTAGGAATAGTTCTGGCGCACTAGTATAAAAATTAATGATCACTCATATGAAAAAAAAGTAAAAAGACTGTATAGTCTTCAATTTGATCAGATTTACCTGATTTGACAGGGTCACCTGGTTCTGGATCTTGAGACTCGATCTCTGATTTATTGTTGTCATTATTGTAGTCGTCCATGACGATTGGGACTTTCTTTTGATCCAGTTTTAGTTGAACTTTTTCTGGCTATTTCTTTGTTGTTTGATGTATTGAGTATTCAAGGTTTGTTAAAACCTTCATCCAAGTGTCTTCGTGGCTTAGTTGGCTAAAGCGTCAGTCTCATAATCTGAAGGTCGCGAGTTCGAGCCTCGCCGAGGACATTTGTTTTTTTTAATTTTTTGAACCTATGTCTCTTGGCTTTCGAGAAATTGTGTTTCTCAATAAAATTGATCAAGTTACTAGTTGTGAGTAAAGCGCATGTAGCTCTTGTGGGGGGCGTTCACGCGTCTCTTGTGAATTTCCCCGCGCTGAAGATGACAAGCTTTAATTGAGTATTAAAAAGAGAGCTCTTGCCCGATCCTTGGTGTAGTTAGGCAGAAGTGGATAATAATCTTCAAAAAAATTACAATTATAATTCCACCCCCACTTTGGTATCTTCCTTTTCTGCATTAGGCATACAGTTCACTGGTGGATATCGGATGGTTCGAATTTGTCGGTTTTATAACTTAGAGTTTGATTCATTAACGTCTGTTTTTTTTAAAAAAAAAGTATATTTGGAATCTTTGCGATCATTAACAACGATTCAATTTGATAAAACTTTGTACTGATTTTGCAATAAAAGTTTTAGGGACCTATCAATAGACAGTCTTTGTGTTGAAGGAAAAAAAAAAGCGCAATATAAATGAATAACGGATAAACATGCTAAAAAAAACCGTGTTACAAACCATGCCCAACAGAAGAGGGGTTGGGTGGGGACTGATTACGTATCTAATCCACACAAATTGTCTCGAAACAGCAAACAATTCTATCACCTTTTCTGGTATGAGTTCCATCGAAATTTTGTTGTGTTGTGGTGCAGCATACACGAAAAAGTCCCTATACAAAGCTTCCAAAAAAAAAGAAAAAAAAAGGGAATAAATTCCCCCAACAGAAACTTGGTATACGTGGTATAAAAATAAACCAAATGGCCCCCTTGGAAATGTTGATTTTTGATTTTGCCAATGGTTAAAGATGTCCAATTTGTTCAACGAACCCCTTGAACAAATCTTCCAGAGCCTTAAAACTCGATACGAAGACCAAATCAAATTTGCTGATAGCGTTGCTCTCCCAAACACCCAAAAACCAGGATACTCCCATATTTATAGGAATGCCAGTAATCCCAAAGTTCTAGTCACATGTCCTCATCCAGAGTTAGACACATTGCATAGAATATTTGAGTTCAGTTCAGCGGTTTATCCTCATAAGCATTTCCTCGGTCATAGAATCAAGAAACCAGATGGCACTTTTGGTAATTATACATTCGAGACTTTCAAACAAATCCGTAAAAGGAGAAACAATTTGGGTTCTGGTATATATCATGTCCTCGAAAACAGTCCATATAAAACCTCATCGAAAGCTCATTCGAATTTGAAATATGATCCTGCAAAGAAAGACCCATTTGTTTTAGCCGTTTTCAGTCACAACTGTCCAGAATGGGCATTGTGCGACATAACAACTATTTCTTACGGCATGGTTAATACCGCATTGTATAGCACTTTGGGTCCTGATACCAGCAGATTTATTTTAGGAATTACTGATTGTCCAATTGTTGTGACTACGAAAGACAAGATTGAAGGCTTGATAAAATTAAAGAATGCAAACCCTAGCGAATTGTCGAATTTGATAACCATTGTTTCGATGGACAAACTTACTGTCGAAGATGAAGCATTGAAATCGAAAGGTCATGAAAGCTACATTTCAATTTATGACATTAAAGAGGTTGAGAAATTCGGTGAACTGAATCCGTTAGACCCAATTCCACCAACCCCAGACACGGTTTTTACAATCTCATTCACCTCCGGTACGACAGGTGCAGCACCGAAAGGGGTGGTGTTGACGAACAGAAACTTAACATCAGCAATAGCATCGCACTGTTCCGTGCTTGGTTTCGGTTCAAATCGCGTTCATTATAGTTTCTTACCTTTAGCTCATATTTATGAAAGAATGTTGCTTCAATTTGGAGTAATTTCTGGTACAAAAATTGGTTACCCGCAGGGCCCTTTACCAACAACCATTTTTGAAGACATCAGATTTTTGCAACCAACCATTTTGTGCTTGGTCCCGAGAGTATTCACCAAATTAGAAGCGGCCATCAAAGCACAAACGATTGACAACGATGCAAACCCCAAAATAAAAGCAGCATTAACTGACGCTATTAATAAGAAATTGAAATTGCAACAGGAAAAGAATTTTACTAATCCAAGCAACCCTACCGGTGATATGTTGTTAGCTCAGTTGCGCGAAAAGCTTGGTATGGGTAAAGTTGAGTTTGCCATTACCGGGTCGGCTCCTTTGTCCGAAGAATCTTTCCTTTTTCTTCAAGCAGCTTTAAATTTCCCAGAGGGATTCCGTTCTGGTTATGGCTTGACTGAGAGTGTCAGTGGTGTTTGTGCTTCCCCTGCATACGTCAACCAATTTTCGTGCGGAGCTATTTGTTTTTCTACCGAAATGAGATTAAGGGATATAACAGACATGGGTTACACATCAAAGGATAAAGTGGGTCCAAGAGGAGAATTGTTATTGAGGGGTCCGCAAATTTTCCCGCACTATTATAAAAACCCAGAGGAAACCGCCAAGGCGATAGATGAAGATGGCTGGTTCCATACTGGGGATGTGGCTGTTGTTTCTCACGAAGATGGGAATAGAATACAAATTATTGATAGAGTTAAGAATTTCTTCAAGTTGTCACAAGGAGAGTATGTCTCTCCAGAGAAAGTCGAAGGCGCCTACTTATCTCAGTTTCCCTTTATTTCACAATTGTTTGTGCATGGCAATTCCACAGAGTCGTACTTGGTTGCTGTTATTGGTATTGAAAAAGGAGTAATCGATCCTTACTTGAAGAAAAGATTTAACATACCAGTGGATGATCCTTTAGAGATGGTCAAATTTTTTGAAGATCCAAGTAACAGACGATCGTTATTACAGGACATGAACAAGTCTGTTGGTGAAGAATTGCAAGGTTTCGAGAAGTTACATAATGTTTTTGTTGATCTCGAACCATTAACTATCGAAAGAGGTGTTATTACACCAACTATCAAAATCAGAAGACCCATCTGTGCCAAATTCTTCAAAACCCAAATTGATGATATGTATTCTGAAGGTTCCTTACTCAAGAATGGCAAATTATAGTTTGTTGTTTAGTAAATGAGGTTTAAGTTGTCTATTATAATATACTTCTATGTCTATCTACATGCAAATGGCATTTTAACATGACATCTAGAAACAATCTCTAAATAATTAGGTTCATTGTCTGGGCAAACAAAACCATGTCTAATCAAAAAATCAACAATGACTAACCCACAATTTGGTTTGAATTGCTTGTTGTGAAGCTTTCCCAATATCTCATCTACATCCAATAGTTGGAAATCCTCTGCTTCACCGTCCTGGGGTTTGATAATGTTTTCTTCATCTTCAAACTTGATGTCGTAAATATATTCCACTTCTGGCTGAACACGTCCATCTTTTGTCAAGTACATATACGAAACAACCCCGGTACTCTTAATATGTGACCTGACAAACTGCTCCTCTAAACCAGCCTCTTCAAAGCATTCCTTGATAACAGTTTCTTCTAATCCATATGGATACCCCAACCCTCCAGCAACAGTGTTGTCCAACATTCCTGGGTAAGTTGGTTTAGTAAGTGATCTTCTTGGAATCCACATCTTTAATTTGCCATTGGATGAATCCTCTGGGGAAACGTAGCCATTTATATGAACACCGTATGTTACGACTCCCAACAAGACAGAAAATGCACGTTCAATCAAGACATAAGGGACCGTGTTTGGGTAATAAACAGTGTATAATTCATTCCTCCAACCTTTGTTGAGCAATTCGTCAAATTCCTGCAAAAGTCTCCACTTGCTACCCACTTCAGCAAACATTTCATTTCGCTTTTCCAAAGTATCGTATTTGTTTGAGATTGTTATGGTTTTATCCTTATTGTTAAGCTCAAAAGATGGTGTTGATTCAAAGAACTTTGCAATCATTGGTGATATGTATCCGAGGATCGATACTCCATCGTGCGTTATCAACTTATAAAAATTATCACTCCCTCTAAAGGAGCCAACGGCTTCAATTATGTCAAGTAAAGATGATGATGCAGCCATGTCAAATGTATGAAGTGTATGTGTGTTTGTTGGTGAATGTAAATTAAGCATTTTTTTTTTTCAATTTCTGGATCTGTGTTACCGAAAGTTCGATTTAGGCTGCATTTCGCGCACAATTAGGTCCGGTTTTGGTTCATAATTTATGTACAGTTCTTAAATGCAATGTTATTTACTAGGATATGAGGGTTTAAAATAGGAACTGAATAAAGAATATCGATTTTTATATTGTATATAGACTTTCTAAGGCAAAAGGAAAAAAGATGGATCGGCTGAGCGAGTTAAATAAATCTTTTCTTCACTCGTATTGTTCTAAGTAAAACTCTACGAACCGTGCTTAATTATATAGGACCGTTAATAGTCTTATTTTACAAGTTGAAAAATATATAGTGACCTCAGATGTAATTCTATGGCATCTGTTAAACTCCATTAACTAAATAAGGGGCCCAAGTATTGCCTGTACAAAATCACGTGTCTGGACAAAACTATACATAGGTACGAGAATATGATCTGAGGTAAGACACTGTTAAGGTTATTAAGGACCAAATTGGTCTACATAATACGTGGGACATTTAGCAAAGTTACTTTTGGTTAATTTATTAAACTATTTGCACCAATGAATTTGTATTTGCTGAAGAATTCAAACTTCTTTGAAAAAATCAAATATCCCATCAAAATGATTTGATCCACTTTCTAGCAAACGGCGAAGCAGAAAATGTATTGTTAGTTATGAGAAGAATGAAAAAAAAAAAAAGAATGCAGTAGACTGATCTTGGAAAACCACTTGCAACGCACAAGAGACGATGGTAGGGTCATCAAGATCCCTAATCCGAGTGCTAGACACGTTATTTTTGAACTGGTCGGATGATGAGACCAACAGTCAGAATCTCACAGAGGCAGATTTGGCTATCACTCAATACATACAGAAGCACAACCACTTGGTAACCATTCAACTGTCAACCAGTATAAATGACGAACTATACAAACTATATGACAAATACATCAAACCGTCGAAAGATATTTCTAGAGAATGTGCATTTCTAGATATTTTGAAGCAAGTTCTGTGTGTGTTCAACTCGAAGGAGTTGACGCTATGGTTGCAGACGTATTTGAAACCAGCTGTTGATAGCGCTGGGTATTATTCTGAATTTGTGGATAAGGCAAGAGAATTCATTAGGAGGGTTTCAACAGACCCTTTGTCAACAGATGATGAGAAAATAACGTTGGAGAGAGAAACAATAGGCAGAGCCGTAATGAATCAAATAATTAAGATCTATTTAACTGAGGAAGCGAGGTTTGAACATGTCAACATCAAGCCAAACGATGCACAGGCTGACTACGAAAGACTACGATTCATCAAATTCAACTGTCTTAACTTACTACAGGACTATGGGTTAAAGCACATATCCAGCTATTGCTCACTACTTGATGAACATTTCAGACAGCTCAAAACAAGGCACGATACATTGATTTTACTTCTGACTTTAGTCGCAACGCAGAATTCACAGGTTTCACATATAATAGATACAGAAATATTTGAGGATCTATTAAAATGCATTTTATACGATTTTAATGATGCCCTAGTCTTTTCCGCATACACGGTATTGGTCATGCTAATACCACAGATTAGTAACAAGCTTGGGAAATATCTACCGGATTTATTGGCAATATACATGAGATTAGTCGAATGGCATGATTTGGACAAATACATTCCTAACAGGTACGAGCTTTTCAACGAATTCATGGACAAGGACTTATTGTCCTGGGAAGTTGATCACACAGAAGCTTATCCATTGGCTACCCAAGTTGTGTTTGATTGGCAATATCTTGGAACATTGTTGTATGGGTTGTTTGTTTTTAATTTTATTGAGTTTACATCTTCACCATTGAACTACTTGCAGAGAAAGAAACCTAAGCTAATTTCATGCATATTGTTTCAAGCGATCGACCACAGAACGGTGGGTGCAGCCAATTTGGAGAATATTATCATTGAGAGAAGTCAAGAATTTTTGAAATCATTGCTTCTACATCCAAAAATGATCAAACAGGAAAAATCGACTGACAGGGAGATTGAGAACCCAATAGGTTGGATTTTGGAGCAGGGCAAGAACTCGATTTCCCCTGAGGATATAGCTATCACCTGCTTGAGCTTGAACACTCAGATTATTGTCAGCGATGTATTCAAGAAACAAATGTCCGATTATCTGTTTGCTAAGTACGAATACACGTCACAGAATGAGTCGCAGAATAAGCTTTCCCGAAATTCGTCCTTGGCTGGCCCAATGTACTTCAACATAAAGGATGGACCGACTACTAAAATTTTGCAGCAAGCTTTGCACAATAGAAAGATGTCGATAATACCAACCAACTTGGTAATTGATGGGAACAACAACAACAGCAACATCGACAACAATAATACAAGCAATAACGGAGTTAGTAATATAGACCACGAAATCAAGTTTAAAGAGGTGAAGTTCAGTGATGACAACAACTCGGATGCTGATATATCACGAGATGGTGGTCTGTATGACAATTTTATGAGCAAAGTACCTTCATCATTGGCCTTGCATCACGAACCTTCCAGACAGATTGACCCAATTCCTGAATTATTATCGACTCACGAAAAATTATACGTTAGAGAAGGTAGCATTGGGGACCATGACTCTTCTGATAACGAGGAGAAGAAATCCGTGAATAATGCATTCAATGAGAAGGGAAAATATGAATTGCGTTTAACGAGACCCACGTCTTCACCAACAACCACTGTTGAAACATCGAGTGTTTTCAAGTCACCAGCTGGTTCGAATGGTGGTAGTGTAGACGATTCTGTCACTTCCAATCCAGTTCAAGTATCCAAAAACAATGTAAATGGAACAGCTATTGATTTTTATCAGCGTGAACTTTTGCTATACAAGAACGAGTTGGAATTCTCAAGCTACATGAAACATCTAAATAAATTCCACTATTTGAAACTGAGACAGTGTGATATCTCGGGTGATAAAGAACACACTTCCTCTGACTCCGATGATTTGAAGATGTTATTGAATGAAGCTAGAAATGAGATGGTGAAATTATCAGACGACTATAGTAAAGAAAGGGAACTATTGGTTTCAAGATTGAAAGAACTTAAAATCGAGAAAGATGAGTTGTTACAGAGATTGGATAATGAAAGCACAAAGGCATCATCGGATGCAGTAAGTTATACGCAGTTGGTGACTGAAATAGTTCCTTCAAAAGACTATGAAATTGAAACATTAAAACTGAAGACGATAGTTTTGGAAAGTCAGTTGAAGGAGTTGCAATCAGCTTCAAAGGAGACAGAGAATAATAATAATGTATCCGAAATTGGAGATGCAGATCCACACAGCACTGCGATTTATGAATTGAAGACCAAGTTGCAGTTAGTCAATGAGCGTTATTTCCAAACTACACAAGAACTAAAGTCGTCCCACAACGCGTATGAGAAAATGGTTAAAAATTACGAAGACAAATTAGCAACTTCCAAATTAAGCCTCCACGATAATTTGAATTCATTCACCAAAGAATACGAGAAGAAGATCCAGGAGTTGACGACAACAATATTGAAGTATGAAAATTTGCTTGAAGAAAGAAATGCCAAAATCATGCAGTTATCTTCGTCGAAACCGATCTCCATTCCTATGCCTACTAGGGGCAGTACAAGTAGCAATAGACTGGCAAGAAACGACTCTTATGAGTATCTTTCCAACACTTCATCGTCTCCACCTCCAAATGCGCCACCAATGCACACACAACAAGGCTCCAATACTATTAACTTTCTACCTGCGCCTTCCCAATTGCAACAGATTCATTATCCACCAAACCCACAATTCGGCACTTCTTCAACCACAAATTACCCACCACAAGTGCTTCGCAATAATTCTATGCCGATAGTGAACACATCGCAGCAACAGGCGCAAGCTGTCCCTATAATAAGAGGAAGAGGGGGCTATCAAAAGAGATCTAAGAAATTAATGTAGAAGATAAATAGGGATCGTATATATAAAATAAATTTAGTCCCAAGGTTAGTGTGTAAATTCTAGTAGGCAAAACTCACACAGTGAGGTAATACATTCTTGATCGTTATTGTAGTTCACACAAAACGCAAGTACATGCCCTGGTGGAACTGATGCAGAGGATCATGTGTGCTTAGCTTTCTTTTTTCTTTTTTTTTTTTCGGTTTACGTGTTTGTTTTCTGGAACTGAAAAATTTGGTTGGAAAGAAAAAAAAGCCTAACATTATCAACTAAAACAGAGGAACTCGGCTCCTTGCTTGTCTGAATTTTTTTTTCTTATATAAAAGCCCCTGTTTGTTCACTGCAATTCAAACTAAAGTTAACAGTTCTTCTGCCAAACCAGTCACTTGCTTTCATATCAGGTTCCCATAATTCAATTTCACCATGTCACAAACTTTGAAAAAAAGAAGTGGTGTAAACAATGGGAAAAGATCCCCCTCCACCTATAATTCCAACATTCAATTTGATACTGGAAAAAAGGAAGAATTCGACTTGGATAAACTTGTTGTGCCACGTGAGCCAGAATATAAATATTGGATTGCATTGGGATTAATTACTCTTCTAGCAATCTACACCAGATTCACCAGATTGGGAACCCCAAACAAAGTTGTCTTTGATGAAGTCCATTTCGGTAAATTTGCATCCTATTATTTGGAAGGAACTTATTTTTTTGATTTGCATCCTCCTTTCGCCAAATTATTGATTGCCTTTGCAGGTTGGTTGATCGGTTACAATGGTAAATTTAAATTCGATGCCATTGGTGATTCTTATATTGAAAACAGTGTTCCATATATTGCTTATAGAGCATTGCTGGCCATTCAAGGTACCGCTACCGTTCCAATTATGTTTTTAACCATGAAAACTTTAGGATTTGGTGTTGCAGCTTGTTTATTTTCAAGTCTTATTGTGTGTTTTGATAATGCCCAAGTCACTGACTCGAGATTAATTTTGTTAGATGCCACTTTGATTCTCAGTGTTGCCTTGACCATCTTTTCCTATTCCAAATTCTCAACTTTTAGAAAGGAGCCTTTCTCTAGAAATTGGTGGACTTGGTTGTTAGCTACTGGTGTTTCATTGTCTTGTGTCATTTCAACTAAATATGTGGGTGTCTTCACTTATCTCACTATTGGTATTGCCGTGTTACATGAATTGTGGATTTTATTAGACTACAAGAATGGGTTGACTTTAGGTGAATTTGCAAAGCATTTCTTTGCTAGATTATGGGCTCTTATCATTGTTCCATTCTGTATTTATTTGTACTGGTTCTACTTGCATTTCGCAATTTTGAAGAGATCTGGTACTGGTGATGCATTTATGTCCAGTGAATTCCAAGAAACTTTGTTGGAATCCCCATTAGCTGCTCATGCCAAGCAAGTTCAATATTACGATCAAATTACCATAAAACACAAGGATACTGGTGCGTTCTTACACTCTCACAAACATGATTATCCGTTGCGTTACGAAGACGGTAGAGTTTCTTCCAATAGTCAACAAGTCACTTGTGTTGTTCTGGAAAATGCTGCCGACGATGCAAACAATCAATGGGAAATTGTTCCTGTGGCAGAAGGTGCTAAAAAGGGAACTAAAGTTTTCACTAACGACGTTGTTAGATTCAGACACATTGGAACTGGTGGTTACTTGTTAACTCACGATGTTGCCTCTCCATTAAAAGCTACCAACGAAGAGTTTACTGTTGTTTACGACGAAGATGCTAACCAACGTTACAATGAAACGTTGTTCAGATTAAAATTGCAAGTTCCAGGATCTAATCCTAAGAAAAGTAACCAAAGAAAGGAAGTCAAGTCCTTGGCCACGGAAATGAGAATTTTGCATGTTGATACTATGGTGGCAATGTGGACCCACGATGACGAATTGTTACCAGAATGGGCATTCAAACAACAAGAAGTCAGTGGTAACAAAAAGATCCCAGAAAAGGAAAATATCTGGACTATTGATCAGATCACCAACTTAAACAGTGCCGATCCAAGAGCTCATTACGTTCCAAAGAAAGTCAAGACTTTGCCATTTTTGAGAAAATGGTGGGAATTGCAATTGTTAATGTTCCACCACAACAACCAATTATCTTCTGAGCATCCATTTGCATCCCAACCAAATGAATGGCCATTGGGTTTAACTGGTGTTTCCTTCTACAACGATAATGTCGAAAAAAGACAAATCTTTTTCCTTGGCAACATTTTTGGGTTCTGGTTGGAAGTTTGCTTCTTGTCAATTTACCTTGGAATCCTTTTGGCAGACCAAATTACCCGTCGTCGTAACTACTATCTTTTGAGCAGCAAAGCTAGATCAAAATTGTACAACACGTTGGGATTCTTATTTATTGGTTGGTGTGCTCATTATTTCCCATTCTTCTTAATGAATCGTCAAAAATTCTTGCACCATTACTTGCCAGCCCATTTGGTTGCAGCCTTATTTTCTGGTGGTTTAGTTGAATTCATTTGTTCCAATAACGCTGCTAGACCAAATGGCAAACCAATTGGAGTTAACAAGACCAAGATCATTATTGTTGTTGCTGTTTGTTCCACTGCAATTATTTGGTTCTTCTTCCACTTTAGAGCTCTTACCTACGGTGATGCATTCTTGACCCCAGAAGAAGTCCGTGCAAGACAATGGTTTGACATTAAATTGCATTACGGTAAGTAATTTAGATAGAGCTTACTATTGGTATATAGCCTAGTTACATTTTGTAGTTTTTTATTTTGTGTATTGTTGTCTATCTTTGTTCATACATAAATTGTCAAAGACAGTTGCAGGAATGGGACCAAGGTCGCTACGATCTGGACCGAAAAAAAAATTAAAGAAAAGGAAAAAAGTTGCGTTCGCCAAAAGAAATGAGAAATGTAGATTCGAGATCTCACGGCTAACAATCTCCAGTGTTTGTTCAATACCAATGTCACTCAGATCTTACTTAGTCCACTTGAAGCAAAAATTGAATTCCAAGTCGTTGAGGTTACCTTATACTTTTGTAACTGGTAACCAATCTGCCGATATGGATTCAGTGGTTAGTGCTTTAACATTTGCATATTTCACAAACTTACTGTCCCCTGAGCAATACGTAATCCCCTTGATTAATATCCCAAAGGACGATTTAAGATTAAGAAAAGATATTGTCAAATTGTTGAGCTATCATTCAATTACGGAGGACCTTTTATATTTTGTTGAAGATTTTGAAAAGTTTGTCCAAGAATCAGAACAAAAAGTCGTGATCAATTTAGTAGATCACAATAACATTCAAGGAGATGAGTTGCATAATGCTTACCAAAATGGTAAAGCTGAAGTTGTTGGAATCATTGACCACCATGCTGATGAAGGTGAATTTTTAAAGGCCGATCCTAGAACTATACGAACTTGTGGATCAAACACTTCCTTGCTTTTCAATTACTTTTATGACAGGTTCTTTTCTAACGATAAGGAATTCTTGGTTAAGCATCATGATATTTTGGAGTTGTTATTGGGACCCTTGTTAATTGACACTTCTTGCATGACCCAGAAAGTCGAAGAGCCAGATACAATTGCCTTTGACAAGTATAAACAAGCATTGAGCAGTCTGTTCCAACAATTATTTGTATCGGGAGAAGGGAAAAATGAAATAGAAAGTTTCTATTCAACTTTGAAAGCAGCTAAGAAAGATTTCACGGGACTTTCATTTATGGATATCTTAAGAAAGGACTACAAACAATTTACATTTGGTGAAGGTGACAGAGTCGGGTTTAGTTCTCTTGGGAAATCGTTCAAGTGGATCTTTACCAATTATTCCAAAGAAGAGGTCCAAAAGACACTTTCAGATGCTCTTGCGCTTAATAAACTTGATTTATTGATTATGTCTGATTCTTACACCAGAAAAGACATCTACAAATACACAAGAGAGTTTTCATATTATTACGAGGAAAGGGGGAAAGAAAAATATACAAATTTGTACAAATACGCACAAGAACCTTTGAAGCTTAATGATGATGTTTATGGCATTGATAAAATCAGACCCATAATCCAAGTTGCCAATGAAAAGGGAACCTACAAATTATTCGACCAAGGCAATACTGATGCGTCCAGAAAACAGATTGTCCCAATCGTCAAGGATATTCTTGAAAATAAATTAACTAAAGAAAATCATTTATAACTTAGATAGCTCACTATATACTTATTAGATCCGATAGATAGACTTTGAATAGAATTTGGTAGAAGTACGTTTGTGTTTTTCAAATCTTGCAACATCAGTTTGGAAATTTCAGCATAAGGGATATCCAAAAGCTCATAATCGTCTTCTTTCAGCACAGTATCTGTCATCAACAATTTTAACGCATTATAATGAACAACTCCATCCACACATACATTTAAACCAAGATTCATTACCCATATATATGTTGGCTCCCTATCTGATTCAAATTTAAACTTTCTGCTAGCGGAAGAATTGATCTTTTCAACAATTAAGTTGTATACGAATAACCCTGGATTATAATCTTCTTTAACTGGTTGGCCATTTTTCATGTATTCTAGCACTATCGACCATTTGAATATTCTCATCACATCCTGGTACGTTTCTCCTAGCAAATTGTTACAACTTTTACAAAATAGTAACTCATTCTTTTGTATAATATTCGGATTGGATTTCTCTAACAAATAGTATCCACCAACAATAATTGTATTTCCGGCTGGCTTCAACAAACCTTTGTAGTCCTTTTTGTGCTCTTCGTGATTATCAGGCTTATGACAGTGCCAAAAATCCATCATCTCGTACCACAACTCCGAAGGCATATCTTTGAAAACAAAATTTGATGAGTCAATGAGTGCTAACTGGCAGTTCCGACAAACAAACTTGAAATCATGGTGATTGCCTAGCTTTGGGGTTTTCGAAAGGTCTTTACAGGACCATTGGTCAATCGTTTGATCTGTAAATGGCACAGTTCGCTGAACAAAATTGGGTAATTTTATGGAAAACGATAGAGTGTTGTTAGATAATTTTGCTCCTGATATTTTAAGTTCATTGATTGATATAGGCAATTTGACCTTGATCGATGCCATACTATTGGACTGTATTGACAACTCCTCCAGCGAAATCAAATTCACACCACTAACATCTTCAAGATTAAAGGAACTTGGTACATCTAGTACCACTGATATACAATTCAAGCGTGGTAGGTACTCTGTGAAATACATGAAGTGGATACAATGGGGAAGAGTATAGAACTTTGCAGAAATTCTTTTTTTTATCTACTTGGAATCGCTACCAAGAGTCAATCTTCCATGCGTGTCAGGACGCGCACAACAGTATTGATAATTTTTTGTTTTTTTTATTTCCGTTTTCCAGTAGTTATGATTTGTTTATGTCTATGTCCACACGCAACCAACTATGTCTAGTATTATGTATGAAGAAGAAGAAGGTCTAGATGTGTCAGCTCTACAAGAAGAATCTACCTCTCAGATACTGAGTACGGCACAATCGCAAGTTCAAGAAAATGTGGAGGAAGATCTACTTGGTTTAGATAAACCCATCAAATTGAGAACGCGTGCAAAGATAGCCAAGATAGATAATGCCAGGATATTCAGTCCCAATGGAATACAGTACATCGTTAAGAACCACGGGAAATTGCTTCGCACTATTCAGAAGAATGATAAAAAGTTTTATTCAAATCCAAGGAATTCAATTACCAAGACACAGAAGTTTGAACACGAATTTGAAAATTTGAGTTCCGTTTTACAATTTTACCAATTGTGGTGTCATGGATTGTTTCCCAAGGCAAATTTTAAAGACTGTATTCACTTGGTCCGATCATTAAATGCAAAGTCTGCGCAAGTGAGAATGTACAGAAGAGAGCTAATCAACGCTGAGTTACATAAATTGAAAGTTGCCAAGGGTATCATCACGGAAGCTCCTGAGAGCGAAGAAGTAAGAGATACACCAATTGACAACAATGAAGGCTGGAACACTATGCATATGGATGCTGTTACAGTTGAATCTAACGAGACAAATGGAAATACTGAATCTGGCTTGGGGAGCCTTTTTGTTGATTCCAACAGCACTGAAGATCTCAATCCTTCAAACGAACCATCGATCTTTGTTGATTCCAACAGTACGCAAGACCTCACTCCAGCAGGCAATGCCATCACTACCCATAGCAGTGCTCCGACATCAACTAACTCTGGTTTACCTGCAGTTGCTACTTCTCTCGACAATGATTCAGATGATGATCCGTTTAGTGATGATGATTTAGATTTGACTATGGTACAAGATACACAATCACGCTTGGAAATAGAGCAGCAACAAAAACCGGAAGACCATATCGACGACAATTTTGAACTAGAGCTAATGAGACAAAACGACCCTTAATTTCGACTTCATGTGATTATTTCAAGTACATATATATATCTTTCTAAATGTGCTAGCATGGTTGAAAATATTGGAAACCAAATCATTGTTAATATCTTTATACGCGTTTGTAGAAAACAAGGCAATAAGATATCCCCCACTTCTTAGATAAACATCAATCATCTTCCCATCAATGGATGGACCAGATTTCTTAACAAGTATTGAATTGTTTCTGAAAAACGGCAACAACATTCCCCGGTTGTACACCGAGTTGCCCTTTACATTGCGATACTCAACTCCAAATTCTGACATGAATGCTTTGTAATGTACCGAACTTTCGAAATGCTGTGTAGTAAAATTTGTGCCGTGAAAGCCTATCACTCTTGTCATAAACTCATTCTGTGAATTATTACGTTTCACCAATTTGCCAAAATTTTCAAAACTTTCTGTTTCTACTTTTTCTTCACCAATAGGAAAGTATTCTTTTGCAATCTGGTACAGTTCGGCGATTCTTATTTCCAAGATATAGACAAACTCAAATTGATAATTTGCGGCTAGAACTTTTGACAACATCGTCCCTGCCTTCTTTAATGTTCCCACAGAAAACAAAAATTGCCACAACTCTCGTTCTTTAACCATTGCTGTCGACTGTTCTTCCTTAACGGTTTCACTGGTATCTCTTGGTCTGTTGTTATTCGTAGGGCCGTATTTTATAAATCTGTAGTTATTGTTCTGAGAATATCTTCCTCCGGAGCCATCCTTCTCAAACACCAAAGAAGATTTGCTGCTAGTTGGTCGTCCAATTTGCTTTTGCAACACCTTTAAGTCATTGGTGGTAGTAAAGAAGTCATTACTGCTTACCATGGGGGAATATTTACTCATTTTGATCATCACGTCTACTAGAGGCGATTCCAACATTCCCATAATCTCTTTACTAACATCCTGCAAAATTTCACAGTTTTCCTCACTAAACGTATCCTTGGGAAATCTATCAAAAATAGATAACACTCCTATGACTTCTTGTGAAGGTGTGACCAAAGGTACTCCACACCAGAATCTGATAAAAGGGGAACTTGTAATCAAAGGATTCGTTCTGGTTCTCCAATCTTTCGAAGCATCCAACAATAAGAAATAGCCTTGAGATAATATTGCATGTGATTCAATGGCAATACAGCGTGGGATATAGTTGGTATTTAGCATTGTCTCGATTTTAAAGTGACATTTGTAGTTATCGATCAACGACAACGCTATTCCTGGAACTTGGAAAGTCTTACGTATCTTGGAGAAACACTTTCTAAATATGAATATCTCATGCCAGTGTGGCAATTCTATGTAGCGAGAAACAGCATCTAATCTTGAAGGTTCGTTGTAGGTCTCTGGCGGTTTCATATATCCTTTATTTGGCATGCATGGCGGACAAGGGACTTTTGATAAGTTCCATTTACCTTTTGAATAAGCATCGATAAAATGCGATTTGGTCAGTTGGATTGGCGTTAGAATAAGATTACTTGGATTTGCAGCGAGTAGACTAACTTGTGGCGTTTTAATGGGAATTAGGAGTGACGAACTTGATGTGACGATTTTCTTGAACTTCTTATTGTTGCGACGACTTGCGTCTTTCATCGTTATATTACTCATGGCCATACAATGGGTCGAATTATTAAGGCTAAAGTTGTTTTCGAGATATATTACAAATCAAATTCCATCTGTGTACTTTTATTGTGTTGAAATGCCTTTTTTTGTAGTTTACTGAGTTTATTGTACACTGTGTAAACAGCAGAATTTCGCAGCATTTATATGGGTATGCTTCAATATTGACAGACACAGATACACACACAAATTCAAATCACAAAGGCGGCTTTTTATTATGCTTCCCCATAAACAATTCTATACAATTTACTTCGCATCTTCCATGTTCACATCCTTGTCCTTATCATTACTATCCTCTTTACTTTCATCGATTTTTTCCAAATCTGCACTACTTCCCTCAGCTCTTGCTCTTTCTGCCGCTTCTCTCTCTTGTCTAGCTTTTTCTTCTTCCAAAGATAATCTCAATGCCATTGCCAAATCTGGATCCATGTTTGGATCAATGATGTCTCCTGCACCACCAGCTCCGCCAAAGAAATCCATATCACCACCAGCACCGACTCCAAATCCACCGTCTTCTAACAAAATCGGGGATGATGCAATAACTTCGTATAATAACCTTGGACCCGGAGGGACAGTAACAAGATGTGAATTGTCATGGTTATTTATAATGCTTTGAAATTTTTCCAACTTGGTAGTATTCACACTTTCTTCTCCAAAATTTATAATGTCAACTGCTACGTTATTCTTTTTCATTTTCTTGGCCAATTTTTCCAATTCTTTTTCAGATTCCTTTATTGGACTTCCCACAAATATGATAATTCTTTGTTGTTGTACTTTATTCTGACGATGTTTCAATGCTAATGCTGCAACTTGAATCCCACTTGAAAAATTATTATCGCCATGAATTTTGGTTTCATGAACACCCGATAAGATTTTACCAAAATCTGTAGTTAAAGTTGATAAAACTTGGGGACCACCTCCTCCGTATGCTAACAAACCAACTGTGTTTTCTGGGTTTGAATTGATCTTGTTTTGGAAAATGAACTCTGTGGCAGTCAATTGCGCTTCGTATCTAGTTGTCAAGTAGTCACCATTTCTCGTATATTCGGAGTTGTCAATGGCTATCATAGTTGCCTCAAGAACCATTTTTGCTTAGTCTATGTTTGTTGTTGATTTCCAATGGGGTTATTGTGTGATATGGTATAGATGAACCAAATGATGGCCTAAGCGGATTCTTTGTTTTCTTTGCCACTGGCAGTTTTCTGAATCGCGAGCCAACGACAACCAAAATAGAAAAAAAAAGAGGCATTAACACTGAAAAGTTTATATGCAGTTTTTTTTTCTTTATTTGTCAAAGTTCCTCATATCTACAACAAATTAACCAGACAATATAAAATTAAACACACACAGTTCACCGGTCGGTAAACATGGCGTACACTAAGAAACAAAAGGAAGCTATACTAAATCATCTAAAATCAGAACGAAACCGAATTGCAAAAAGAAATGAAGAGCAGAAAAAGAACCTAGCGGATCAGACTTATCAACGAGTCATGCGACGATTGAATGGGGTCAGTGTTACGTTATGGGACGTTAAATTAAAAGATATATTCCAAATAGAAAGATCACAGAGGCTAGTGGCGAAAACTTTACTTAAAGATGTACAGGATATGAAACGAAAACTACAGATGGATATCAAAAGAAACGGCACAAACGTCAGTTGAGTGTCAATAATAATAACGATAATATACATTTTTTATTTTTAATTTCATAATATACAAGATTAAGAAGAACAATAATTAAAACCACCAGAAAAAGAAAAAGCCATCTATGCATCTTCTGGAATGTTGTCATGGAAGTATTTACCTTCAGTGGTCTCGGCAATAATACCAGCTCTAATAGTCCAATCACCAAATGGTTCACCTTCGTTTCTTTCCAAACTCCATCTCTTGAACAAGTTCTTCAAGATTTCCAATATCTCGTCTTCCTTGATGGAGTATCTGTAAATCTTGTTCAAACGTTGACCGTGGTGACCACCACCCAACATCAAGTTGTAAGCACCATATGCCTTACCCACTAAAGCAACTTCGGCAACCCAAGGTCTAGCACAACCATTAGGACAACCAGTCATTCTCATGACGACAGAATCGTGTCTCAAACCATACTCTTCTAAAGCTTCTTCCAATTTGGTGATCAATACTGGCAAGTATCTTTCGGATTCGGCCATGGCCAAACCACAAGTTGGGAAGGCAACACAAGCAGCAGACGATTTTCTCAAAGCTGAGAAATCAGTGTTGTCCAATTTATATTGGGCCAACAATTGTTTAACTTGATCCAAGTCTTCATCAGCAACTTTGGATATAAGAATATGCTGGTTACCAGTCAATCTAAATTCACCCGATCTGTTATCAGAACCCAAGAACTCGGCAACTTTACGCAAACCGGTCTTTTGTGGCAATTCAGGAGTGTCTTCAATTCTACCATTTTCGATAAAAGCAGTGAAATGGTTGTAGCCAAATTCGTCTTTGCACCAACCAAAGTAATCAATGTTTGATTCAATCACGAATTGCTTAGGAGCTTCGAATTTGTATCCCAACAACTCTTCAACCTTGGACTTGAACACATCAACACCTAAATCATCAATGGTGTACTTCAATCTAGCGTGCTTTCTGTTGGTTCTATCACCAAAGTCTCTTTGGACCAACATGATCTTTTCACAAGCAATGTGCACTTGATCTTTGGTGATGTAACCCAACATGGAACCGGTTCTTGGGTAAGTCTTCTTGTTGTTATGGGTAGAACCCATACCACCACCTGCCAAGACATTGAAACCAATGACTTCGTTGTCTTCAACAATTGCAATCAAACCGACATCGTGGGCATAGACATCGACATCGTTATATGGAGGAACAGTGATAACAATCTTAAATTTTCTTGGTAAGTAAGTGACCCCGTATTGTGGTTCAACGTCAGCCAAAACATTACCAGCAACCAAAGTTTTCTTTTTGGTTGGACCTTCTTTACGGTTTTCCCATGCTTCAGAGTAGCCTGGTTTGTCACCAGCATCCGGACCTTCTAACCAAATTTCGTGGTAAGCAGTAGTTCTTGGCAACAAGAATTCCGAAATCAAAGCACCAATTTGAGAAACTTGACCATGGATCTTGGCATTGTGTGGCAAAGCAGAAACCATGACATTTCTGTTGACATCACCACAAGCAGCTAAGGTATCCATCAAAGCAGAGTTCATACCTCTGATAGCTGGTTTCAAGTTGTGCTTAACAACACCATGCAATTGAAAAGTAGCTCTAGTGGTCAATTTCAAAGTACCGTTACCTCTTTCGTCAGCCAATTCATCCATCTTCAAGTATTGTTTTGGGGTGGCGATACCACCTGGTAATCTAACACGGACCATGAAAGCGTAAGCTGGTTCAAGACCTTGAGCTTTACGTTCATCTCTGATATCACGATCATCTTGCATATAAATACCATGGAACTTGGTCAATTGTTGGTCAACAGCAGAAATAGCACCAGTAGATTGGTCGTTCAAACCTTCAACAATAGTACCTCTAAGGTAATCGGACCCCAACTTCATATCCTCATTAGTAATTGGTTTTGGTTCTTCGACACCTTCAACGTTGTCAACACCCAAAGCGGTCCAGATTTTTGGAATCCATTCGTTGAATCCAGTGGAGAAACCATCAGCATCTTGGTCATCTCCTAAACCAATATCGGCCAACTCAACACCACCATAAAGTTTCAATTTAGCAAACAAATCTTTGGCTGGTTTGTTATAGTAGTGTTTATCTTCTTTTCTTGGCCAATATTGGGAGTCTCCCAAACCAAAGACAGAAAACTTGATTCCTGCCAAATCCAAATCGGTAGTGTTTTTAACACCGTCCCAAAATTGTTTACCGTTCGTTGGGAACTCACCTTGACCAGAAGTCGACGTGACAAAAACAATATTCGTTTCAGTAGGTAAATCTTCAACCGATAAGTCATCCATTTGTAATACAACAGATTTCAAGCCTCTTCCCAAAGCTTGTCTGTTGATTTTCTTGGCAACAGCTTCGGCATTACCACCATCAGAAGCAAATGCAACAGTTAATGGAGGACCCGATAAACCTTGCAACAATTGTGCAAACGAATCATCGGCAATTTTTGCTTGTCTGGTCTTAGCCTCAGTGTTAGCAGTTGCAGTCAAGTTTCTGGACAACAATGGATCCTTAGCAGCCAACAAAGTCAATCTGTTTTCTCTGTCCAAGAAATCGGACAATTGTTTTCTCAAGTTTGAAGAGTCCAATTTGAATGATTCGGCGTCATTTTCAAGAGTTGGGTTGTATCTGTATAATGGCCAGTAACCACTGTCAACAGCTTTCTTCGTTTCTTGCAAAACGGCTAATGTGCTATCTGCCTCACTCTTGTATGGTAAGTATGCCAAAACAATGGAAGGACCGTTGAATTTTTCAGCTTCAATAAAAGCTTGCAATACTTGGGTGTAAGAGGAATAAATTGCAACAGAAGCAACATAACAGCCACCATAGTTCATAGCATACAAACCAACATCCTTTTTACGGAAACCGTTGACAGATTTTTCTTCTTGAGATTTCTCACTGTATGGCTCGGAGTCGATGATCAACATGTTGATATTCTTTCCGGAAGTAATAACATTGTGAACACCTGATGATCCCAAGTCGTAAGACCAAGCATCAGAACCAATCAACCAGTTCTTTTCTGTTTTGAAGTATTTGGATAAAGCCAACAATTCACGGGCAACGGTAGTAGTTGAGTCGGTTTTCAATAAATCAACAATTTCAACTTGTAATCTGTTTTCAACTTCACCTTTTTCTTGGATTTGAACCAACCATTGAGAAAGAAGGTCAATCAATTTATTGTTGTCTGCGGTGTGGAATTCATTAGCTTTCACTGATTTTTGAACCAAAGAAATCAAGTTTTCTTGTTGTTCTTGATCATGCAAGAATGAACCGTAACCAAATTCCGGATTGGTTTCAAGACCGGCGTCTTTGGCTTGGAATTCATTCAAGATGTTCAAGTTGGCCAAATTAATTTGTTGCAAAACTTTGATATAAGCTTGCTCCAAGTCGTGAGCTTCTGATAAAGCTTCGACGTATTTTTCGTATCTTTGCTTAGAAGATTTGGTTGCCAAAACGGTGTTGACTTTTCCGTAAACCAAGTTTTGCGCTGGCTTGTCTGTCCTTATGTTGGCTAATAATTTTGAGACAGCCTCAGCGTAATCAGTAACATAACCAAAGGTAGCAGAAGCAATCTTTGTGAAGTTTTTCAAAGCTTGATATTTAGAGTATTCAGCAAAGAAATCAAGTAATAATGGAGCAAAACTAGAAAATGGAGTAGTAGATTGTTGGACAATTGAGATGGTCTGCACACTAGCTGGAATTATATTTAACAATTGTTGCAATTGGAAAGGCTTGTAAAGCTTGACATTAATCAACAACGCATTTTGCTTATTTGCAGCATCAATCAATTCTTCCGATATCTGACCCAAAAACAAAATACTATCTTGTTGTTTGGAAACTTTGTTTACTATTTCAAAAGGTTTGACGTCAAATTTAGAAACAACTTGGTCCAACGATAAATTTTCCAAAGCTTCTAACAAGACACCTTTGGAAACTTTGACTGTCTTTTTGGCATTGTAATCTGTTGGAGCGAAAAAGTGGAAAACTGGTGTGTTTAATTTGGTAGCTAAATTGTAAGCCAAATTTGAATATGTGTAGGCTTCCTGAGCAGTTTGTGATATTAAAATTGGGTATTGCAAATCTCTCAATGCCGTGACGATTGCATAATCAAAATTGTTCAATTCAACGTGGGAAACAACTCTATTTGATTTAAATACGTTGGAAGAAAAGTAAGGTAAGTTCTGTAAAACAGTAACGCCGTCAGTAGCAACAGTGACAATTTCATTGTTGGTTGTCTCGATTTCTTCTTCCTCTTGTTCTTCTGGTTGGTTTTCAATCAAGTATTGTTGTAAGCTTGCATATGGTTCGTTGGAATTCACCAATATATTGGCATTTGGTAATAATGCAGTGAATGAAGATTCAACTGATTTTGCGGGTTGAGTGACAAAAACAGTGCCTTCGATATTCTGGATCACTCTAGCGATCGCTTCTTCTTGACGTAAACTCATTAGGCAAAACTGTTCTTGACGGGCGGAAATATTATTTGAGCTGCTTCGGAGAAAGAAAATATCAGGAGTCCAAAAAAAAATAGTAGCTTGAGATCTGGAACCATTATATATATAAATGTAAATGCATCAGAATGGTAGTGAAAAATTTGGAGATAGCCTAATAATAATAAATTGCGATTAGGCACGTGATTAATGCGTAATGACAAACCTTCTCTTAGTGATTGGCTTACTTTTGTGCAACTAAACGAATTGCCCATTCTCCATCATGGGTTTTGAAAAAAAAAAAAAAAAAACCGTGGGTGGAAATAAAGTGCACTACCCACCACCGCATCTGGGCTTCCCCTGTGATTATGGTTTCGCAGCAAGGCAAAACTTCCCATTTCGTCGCGCCACACCAGCCCACAACGTCTCATATTCCTTGTATGGGCTATGAAAACCATTCCTTCTACAACAACATTATCAATTAAATAAGAACATTAATCGTTGAATACTTACAAAATTAGGGAGAATTAGAATAAAAAAATGAAAGAAAATAAAACAAGAACAAAAATACATAATAAAAAAAAAAGCAGTTGAACAAGCCTTAGTTGCTTATCGACGCCTATTAGGTGCTCTTTTCCAAGCTGCGTGATCTTTGGGTCGATAATTCAATGTTCCAATACATGAAGTATAGGGCACTAAGTGATTGTAAGCTTCTTTCCCATTCGCCGGCGATTTGATATTGGTGTAAGCTTTGTAAACACTAAGTGGAGTCCATTCGACATCTCTATCTGATTTCTTCCTTATCGACTTGGGGATTTCGGGAGGTAGTGGTGATTGCCCATTGAGGAACAAATCCTGTATAATGAACTCTTCTCTAATAGTTTTCCTCACTGCATCACTGACGGTTTTAGGTTCTAAATTTGCCAACCTCACTTTGATATGATTCATGAGGTTCACGTGACCGCCGGTTTCGTCACTGGGCCATTCGTATATGGGAGAAGTCACGAAATCTTCAAAGTCAACGAACATTTGGGGTGGCGATTTGACAAGCAGCATCAGCAGTATCAGCAGGGTTGCCGTGGTGGCAGAGAGTGCTGTTGTGGTGGCTGTTGCTAACAAGTCGGAATTAGGAGCCATGAAGTCATCCACATCCTCGTCATCGTTTCCTTCAAATGACTGGGGTTGGTAATGCTCCAATGGAATGCTGTTATCTTGTAGTTCTTGTTGTAACATGTACAATTCTTGGTCGTAGTTTTCAGGGTTGAATATAGCGGTGGAACAAGTCCCTTCTTCTGAATTAGAAGCAAACCTTCTTTCACAAACAAGGTTTTCTTTATCAATGATATTTTCTAGAAATGTGTTGTAGTCTAAGTTTGTGGGAAAGCAAAAGTCATCTGTAGGTTTGTTAATTACATTGGCACCTCTGCAATCATTGCTGGTTGTGTGAATGCTAGTATGCGATTGCTGTTGGTACTTTTCTTGATGCTGTATTTGGGGATGCGGTTCATGACTTTCATGAGGTGTTTCCTGAGAGTGTGGTTGCATCTGTATTGCTTGATGTGATTCCGGTTGTATTTGGTTTTGAGCTTGAGCTTGAGCTTGAGCTTGAGCTTGAGCTTGAGCTTGAACTTGTACTTGTACTTGTACTTGCTGGTTATGTTGGTCTGCAAAACCCATTAGTTCAGTTGTATCTGTATCATATTCAGAGCAAAATGATGGTCTTAGCAGTTGAAGCGCTTGACTAGATATTGAAGGGGATAGGTCCGTCCCAGTACCGTCATATGCGTTCAGGGTTATACAATGATTGGTCAAATATTCCCATTCTAAAGCTGAGAAATCAATGTTAGCGTGTGTGGAAATACCGGTAGCTGGTGATTGGTCTTGGTGAATTGAAGGTGTTGCATGGTCACAATTTTCCTGTTTTCTGGTTCGACTTGGTTGTCTGCTATCATTCAGATTCGAATAGTCTTGAAAATTCAATTCATCATCAAAATTTAGTACCATTCCTCCAACGACACAAAAAAAGGAAAAAAAATGAAGACAGCTCTTCAATTGAAAAGGCTTATCACTAACAGCTTATTCCTTTTTACCTGGATATAAGTTTTCCTTTTTTTTTTTTGAATTGCGATTGCTTGAAAAATGTTGGAACAGGTACAATAAACCAGTAACACTAAGGGCCCTTTATTGGAATTTTCTGCCAAAAATTGAAATTGGAAATAGTAATCAAAAAAAAATTAATAATAAACGTAACAGCAAAGGGGGGGGGGAAATTATAGGTCCCTAAAATAGAGGAAATTTACCGTTGTATTGAATCTGTTCAAGATAACAAAAAAAATATAAATATGAAATAACGATAAATCAGAAAAAAAAACACATAAAGGAAACTATATAATTTAATAAAACCAATTCTTAATATCCTCCGTCATTTATAAACTCTGATTATAAATATTCAAGCTGGGAAGTTTTAAACAAAAGAAGGGGGGAGTTAGCCACGAACAAATACAAGAAATCTTGTGATCATTAATTTCAGATAAAGTAATAGATAATCTTAAACAAGAAAACATGTGGCTGTTTGAAAAAAAAAATGAATGAAATGATGCAATCGAAGCAAGTTAATTTACAGTCATTTGAAAAATTCGTATTTGGCGTGCAGAGAAGTTCGAGGTTATTATTATTGACATTTTATCATGATTGAGTTTTTTTTTTTCTATTTTTTCGCAGCCAAATTCGTCTTGTATAAGCTGTTACATATCTTTGACGTTAACAGAATGAGCCAAAGGTTTATAATCCTGATATCGTTGTAAAATGAAAATTCTCGTTTTAGGTATACCATGTAAGATTTATTCGAAGATGATGATCAACAAACTTTTACATATGTCTTTCTCTCCAATGCTTCTATACATACCATTGCTGCAGTATAGTTTCCCAATTCAAGTTTTTGTGTTTTGCGCATGTGGTCGTGTATGTCCAACCAAAAAATGTGAAAAATTTGTGGAAGTGACTCAGCGGAAACGGAAGGCTGGGATTCAAAAATTCGATGTACCACATGATACCTTTCTTATTCTTTCACTTATTTGTAGCTTTTTCCTCATTTTCATATTTTTCGTCATATTCGTCACTTTCTAGGAAACTACTATTTACATCCTACCCAATTTTAATGTCCCTAGGAAGACTTTATACTGCCAGACAATTGGCGAGATCCAGAGTGCAAACATCATCGTTTCTCAGATTTACCAGTACAACTACCCAAACGCCAAGGCAAAGATGGACCGCACTTCGAGACTCGGATTTCACAATCGACGCCCACGGTGAAGAGCAACCGGATTATGTCAAATTGATCTTGACGTCGAGGGTTTACGACGTTGTGGATGATGCCGGAACGCCATTAACATACGCGGTCAATTTGTCCCATAGATGTGGAACCAATGTTCATCTTAAGAGAGAAGATTTGTTGCCTGTATTCTCGTTCAAATTGAGGGGAGCCTATAATATGATTGCTCACTTACATTCCAACTCGTCGTCGCCAATCTCGGGAGTTATTGCATGTTCAGCCGGAAACCATGCCCAAGGGGTAGCATTTTCAGCAAACAAATTGAACATTCCTGCGACTATTGTCATGCCTACTGCTACACCTTCTATCAAATACACCAACGTTTCAAGATTGGGTTCACAAGTTGTATTGTATGGCGATGATTTTGATTCGGCCAAACAAGAATGTGCGAGATTGAGTGAAGAGCAAGGTTTGATTGACGTTCCGCCATTCAACCACCCATACGTTATTGCAGGTCAAGGTACTATTGCATTGGAAATTACTAGACAATTGAGATTGGATAAATTGGACGCCATTTTTGTTCCTGTTGGAGGTGCTGGTTTAATTGCTGGTGTTGCTGTCTACTTGAAACAAATTGCTCCTCATGTCAAAGTCATTGGTGTTGAAACTTACGATGCTGACGCATTATACCAATCTTTGAAGAATAAGAAACTGACCCAATTGGAAAAAGTTGGTTTGTTTGCGGACGGTACTGCTGTCAAGGTGTTGGGTGATGAAACCTGGAGACTTGCCAGAGAATTGGTTGACGAAGTTGTTCGTGTCAACACTGACGAATTATGTGCCGCAATTAAAGATATCTTTGAAGACACCAGACTGATCACCGAACCATCCGGTGCATTATCCGTTGCAGGATTGAAGAAATATATTGAAGAACACCCAGAAATTGACCATTCCGATAAGACATACGTTCCTATTTTATCTGGTGCCAATATGAACTTTGACAGATTGAGGTTTGTCAGTGAAAGAGCTGTGTTGGGTGAAGGTAAAGAAGTGTCCTTAGCTGTAACTATTCCAGAAAAACCAGGTGAGTTCGCCAGATTGCAAAAAATTATTAACCCAAGAGCCATCACCGAATTTTCTTACAGGTGCAGTGGTGAAGGTAATGCAAACATTTTTGTTTCCTTCAATGTTGTTGACAAAAATAGAGAAAAGTCTACTGTTATCGATGAAATGTCTGCTGCTGGTTATGAAGTTGTCGATATCTCCGAGAACGAATTAGCCAAATCTCATGGTCGTTACTTGGTTGGTGGTAAGGCACCAATTGCCAAGACTAGTCAAGAAAAGCTTTATCAATTTGAATTCCCTGAAAAACCAAATGCATTGTTCAATTTCTTACAAGCTTTGAAGAGTGGTTGGGACATTAGTTTGTTCAATTATAGAAATCATGGCCACGATGTTGGAAAGATTTTATGTGGATTCACTCTTCCTGAAGGCTCCGAAGCTGAATTCCAACAATTCTTGAAGAATGTTGGATACACCTTTGTTGATGAATCTGACAATATCTTTTACAAGAAATTTTTAAAAGATTAATGATGTATTAATAACACCCTATTTACACGCACATTTTTATTACAAATATATGATTCCACGTTTCAAGTCTCTACTCGTCACGACGTAAGAATGCTTGGTACGCCTCATTCTTGATGTGAACTTTACCACTTGCTTTCATTTGTTTTTTACCCTCCTTCTGTCTCTCTAATAATTTCTTATAACGTGATATATCAGCTGCATGCAACCTTTGAGTAACATCTTTTCTACGTGCTTTCACTGTTTCTCTAGCAATAACTTTACCATTAACTTTGGCTTGGATTGCAACTTCGAACAATTGATTTTTCAAGTATTTCTTAAATTTCGAAACGTATTCTTTACCTCTTGCTTGCGCTTGCGATTTATGTATAATTGTAGTTAACGCATCTTGAGGCTCACCGTTCACACAAAGTTCCATTTTGACGATTTCTGATTTCTTATAACCCCCTTCCTCATAGTCTAATGACGCGTAACCTTTGGTGCACCCTTTCAATTTACCGAAGAAATCTTCAACAAGCTGGGACAATGGAAGCTCATACTTAAGCAACACTTGCCCTGTTGTCAAATATTCGATTTCCTTCTGGACACCACGATTGTTCAAACACAATGTCATCACATTACCCATGTACTCCTCAGGAACCGTCATTATCGCATCGACAAAAGGTTCCATAAACTTGTCGACATCGAAATTTCTAGTATTCTCCGGGAATTCATCCGGGTTGGTGATGACTTTTTCTGTTCCATTCTTGTACAATATCTTGTAAGGAACAGTAGGCGCCGTCAAAATTATCATCGCTCCATACTCCTTTTCAAGTCTTTCCTTGAACACAGAAGCGTGTAAAGAACCCAAGAATCCCAATCTCCAACCCAATCCTAATGCGTTGGACGTTTCCTGTTCCAAAGTCACGGCTCTATCATTTAGAACCAAGTTTTGCATCTGGTCATCCATCGCATTGAACTCTTTCCCATCGGCAGGGAAAGCACCCACAAACACCATTGGTTTTGGTTCTTCAAATCCTGGTAATGGCTCAAGTCCTTCGGATTTCCCCGCTTGGAAAAACGTATCTCCTACAAGAGCCTCACGAGGATTCTTCATACCTGGAATAATATAAGCAACTTGGCCCGCTTTAATGTGGTCCATTGGAGTTCTGTCTGGATACATGATACCAACTTCTTTGACATCGTAGGTCTTTTTCGAATGTGCGGACTGTATTTTCATCCCCTTCTTCAATTTCCCATCAACTATATGCATTAACATGACCACACCCACGTAGGTATCATGCCACGAATCTACCAATAAAGCTCGCAATGGCCTATCTTCGTGGCAAACAGGTGCGGGTATGTTTTTGGTAATGGATGGAATAATGTTTTCAACGTTCAACCCAGTTTTGGCACTCACTGGGATACAATCTTTTGGATCCAATTCAAAAGTGGTCTCCACTTGTTCAATAGCTCCTGGTATATCGGCCAGGTCCAAATCAATCTTATTGATAATAGGAATCAATTTCAATCCCATACTGTATGCAAGATAGAAATTCGCTACAGTTTGTGCTTGAACACCTTGAGATGCATCCACCAATAATAAAGCTCCCCCACACGAAGCATAGGATCTCGAAACCTCTGCTCTAAAGTCAACGTGCCCCGGTGTGTCAACTAAATGTAATAAGTAATCTTCTTTTCCGTCATTATAAAACATAGAAACAGTTTGTGCCTTAACTGTGATGCCTCGTTCTCGTTCAACTTCCAATTTATCCAAAACTTGAGCTTTCGCTCCTGGTTGTATAACTCCAGTCAATTCTAGTAATCTATCGGATAATGTTGATTTTCCATGGTCAACGTGCGCTACTATACTGAAGTTTCTATAGTTTTCTATGGGAATTCTATCTATTCTTTCTTGTATTGCTTTTCGTGCTTGTTCTTGATTAGCTTTGAGCCTCATCTCTTCGGCTGCACTCAATGGTTTAGCAGTGGTTTGCCATCTTCGAGGTATTAGACGTATGTAACGTAGTATGGGTGAAATTCTATGCCCTAGTAGCATTTTGTATATGGGTAGAATGCTGGTCAACGATCTTTGCAAGTGTTCGAATATATGGCTAATCTGAAAAATTTTATCTAGCAAAACACAAGTGGGTGCGATTTTTTGGCAGTGCGGGTTTGTCTACAGACTAATATTCCAGTACATTAAACATTGAGGTGTCTTTTAAAATCATACAAATTTACATCAAATACAAAAAATCCTACTTAGGCATTAGCTTTGGCAAAATCGTTAACCAAATCAACTAAAGCTTCCACACTTTCCAAAGAAACCGCGTTATAGATAGAAGCTCTCATACCACCAACTGATCTATGTCCTTTTAATCCTGCCAATTTTCTTTCCCCAGCTTCTTTAATAAATTTGGCTTCCAATTCTTCACTTGGCAATCTGAAAACAACATTCATATTGGATCTAACTTTAGGATTGGTCACAGGCAAACTGTAGAATTCGGGATATGATTCCAAAGCTTCATACAAGATCTTTGCCTTTTGCTTGTTGACTTTTTCCATGTGCTCAATACCGCCATCAGCGAGCACTTTATCGGTGACAAGTTTCAAGATATAGCAGGTGAAAATAGGGATGGTATTGTAAGCTGAGTCGTTGCTGACAACAGTCGGATAATGGAAAGCAATTGGAGCTAATGGAATGTTCAATTGCTTTAATTCGTCCTCAGTAGCTTGCTCTAATAAACTCTTTTTAACAATGTAAATGGTCAAACCGGCCAAACCAATATTCTTTTGCGCACCAGCCATAATGACACCATATTTGCTGACATCGACTTTCTTGGACAATATGTTGGAAGACATATCGGCAACCAATTCAACACCTTCTGGTAAGTAATCAGCACCTGGGATATCTTTGAATTCAATTCCATGAACAGTCTCATTATCACACACATATAAATAAGCAGTGTCCTTTGGAATAGGTTTCCATTCTGAATATGGTGGCGTGTTGCCGTAGTTTTCACTTTTGGTATTCACAACAACGTCAACGTCAAATCCTAATCTGGCAGCTTCTTCGGAAGCCTTTTTAGACCAAGAACCAGTTACGGCATAAGAAGCTCTACCTTTCTTACCGTTTTTCTTAGCGTAGTTAGCAAATAAATTGTAAGCAATGGATGAGAACCCAGTGGTACCACCTCCTTGCATAAAGAAGACTTCGTGGGTATCTGGAATATTCAATAATTTAGCCAAATTGGCTTTGGTGTCGTCGATGACTTTGATAGCTGGTTTGGAACGATGAGAAATTTCACCAATACCGATGTTGTCACCTTCGAATGAGATCAAGTCATATGCAGCTTGTTGTAAAACAGGTGTAGGCAACAATGCTGGACCAGCACCAAAATAGTTTGGTTCTTCACGGTCTAAAGTTCTTTGTTCGGACATGTCGATGGGATTGAACAAGAGAGTATATGATAGTTTGGGGAGAAAAAAGACTGAAAAACTCGAAATTTTTCTAATCAATTTTTATTTTATCGGACTCCGGTTGGGGAGAGAGTCGCCTTAAATGAGGAATTCTGGGCCGCAATTTTTCAGAACATTTTTTCGGTATGAGTAATTAAGATGTGTAATTGTAATTGGTAGCAATAAAATGAGCAATGCCTTAATATGACTCTGATTGTACGATCATACAACTCATGGGTCAATGACTAATTCTATAACCATTAATGAAATACACTATGTCTACATCCTCGGTGTCATCCAAAAAACAATTCAAACTACATTCCCTCTGGCCAATGTACAAAATCACCGTCCTGCACCTGCCAACAATCTTGGAAGCCAGTTGCCAATCCTTCAACCTCAAATTTAAATCAATTTCTTCAATTTGATTAGGATCCTCATCTTCCCCGTTCCGTTCATCTTGAGACTGGGTTGGTAAATGTCTAATAGAATCCCTTAATGACTCATTGTCATGAGTAGTTTGCTTCTGAACTTCTAGTTTGTTGTTCCAACTGATTGTGACCCTATATTTACCTTCCTCTTCCAAAATAAATCCTAAAAATCCACCATTTCGTCGACTGGCCCTAATTGTCACCGAATCACTGGATGGAGATTTCTTGAACTTTTCCAATCTTTTAAACATCGTAACAAATTCATTGGGTAGCTTCATGAGCAACCCTAGATCAGAGTGTGTAGGCTCGTGTAGGACGTTGATAGGATCCCTGACTATTTTGACAGGTATTCTGAACGTATGATTAATTACATTTGAGTTGATATTTAAATTTGAGTAAAACAATGCTAATGATGCTGTTCGCCCTGCCTTTGTTTTGACACCTGGGGCACCAGAAGTTTCTGTACGTTGCAACCGTATGTTCAAACCTTCACTGTTTGCCTTGTCAAAATTTCTTAGTGTTTGTAGAAGTAGATCAATATTAATTTCAAACAGGACAGTGTTCCCGTCCATGCTCTCAATCAGCATCGACTCAAATAACGAAGACATTGCTAGTTTGCACCAAACTTGAGGTTCCAGGTTAATGGTCTGACCATTCACCAGAATTATAGTCAACTGTTGTTCAGTAAACTTCAATATCACAAACTTCCGCAAATGAGAAATCAATGATAAAGTTTCTTTTAAAGACTCTGTGCTTCTAGTCATTAGTTTCAACTTCATTGTGTTGTGCTTGTAGATTTTGTTAAGATGACGCCCATCGTGAATTGGGACGCGTTAATGTGACTAGTATAAAGCGAAATAGAAATCTGAAAAATGTCGTCAGGTTGGGTACACTTCACGATACTGATGAACCGAAAACCACCACTGAAAAAAAAAAAATAACAGGCAACACTGTTTGAAGGGGTGATCGAAATATCGCAACAACAACCAGCTACATCCTGAATACAATGACTGTTGATAACGAATTCTCAGAAGAAGATAATTTCAAGTTTTTTGGTTTAGGAGGATGTAATGAAGTCGGTAGATCATGTCATATAATTGAGTATAAAAATAAAGTAGTGATGTTGGATTGTGGGATGCATCCAGCACTCAGTGGCCATGCCTCATTCCCTTACTTTGACGAATACGATATGTCGAAAATTGATATTTTGTTAATTAGTCATTTCCACGTGGATCATTCTGCATCATTACCATACTTCATGCAACAATCAAATTTCAGAGGTAAGGTTTTCATGACCCATGCAACAAAAGCAATTTACAGATGGTTGATGCAAGATTTCGTTAGGGTCACTTCTATTGGCAAATCGAGAGCAGAAGGTGGTGGTGGAAATGAAAAGGGAAGCAATTTGTACACCAATGACGATATTATGAAATCTTTCGATAGAATAGAAACTATAGATTATCACTCGACTATGGAAATTGATGGGATCAGGTTCACTGCATATCATGCTGGACATGTTTTAGGGGCATGTATGTACTTTATTGAAATAGGTGGGTTGAAGGTGTTATTCACTGGTGATTATTCGAGAGAAGAAAATAGACACTTGCATGCAGCAGAAGTTCCACCGTTGAAGCCAGATATTTTAATCAGTGAATCTACCTTTGGTACAGGTACGCTTGAGCCCAGAGTCGAGCTTGAAAAAAAATTAACTACCCATATACATGCCACTGTCACAAAAGGTGGTAGAGTGCTATTGCCTGTTTTTGCTCTTGGAAATGCGCAAGAGTTGTTATTGATTTTAGACGAGTACTGGGGTCAAAATGAGGATTTGCAGAATGTGAACGTATATTATGCTTCTAATTTGGCCAAGAAATGTATGGCAGTGTATGAAACATATACTGGTATTATGAATGATAAAATTCGTCTCTCTTCATCTTCTTCCGAAAAATCTAACCCCTTTGATTTCAAATTTATCAAATCTATCAAAGACTTGTCCAAATTTCAAGATATGGGGCCTTCAGTTGTTGTGGCCACTCCTGGTATGTTGCAAGCTGGTGTGTCGAGACAATTGTTGGAAAAATGGGCACCTGATAACAAGAATCTAGTAATATTAACTGGTTATTCCGTTGAGGGAACCATGGCAAAAGAGTTATTGAAAGAACCGGCAATGATTCAATCAGCCACCAACCCAGATTTAACTATTCCAAGACGAATTGGTATTGAGGAAATTTCATTTGCGGCACATGTTGATTTCCAACAAAACTCGGAGTTCATAGATAAAGTGTCGCCTTCAAAGATCATCTTGGTTCATGGTGACTCGGTTCCAATGGGTAGATTAAAGTCAGCATTGTTGAGTAAATACTCCTCACGTAAAGGTACCGATCAAGAAGTGAAGGTGTTCAATCCGAAAAACTGTGAAGAGTTGAAAATAGGGTTCAAAGGTTTGAAGGTTGCAAAAGTGTTGGGGTCATTGGCTGAAGAACAATTGCAAGTCTTAAAGAAAGTTATTAAGGAGAAAGTTGACGAAGAGAATAATAAAATTGTGGAATTATCAGATGACGGGGATGCAATTGACGAAGATGGAAAGACGCAAGAAAACGGCTCCACAGTTGAGACGATACGAACTGGTCAAGCAGTTACTGGTGTTTTGGTTTCGAAAGACTTTGATTTGAATCTTGTGCAGTTACAAGATTTGCACGAGTTTACACAATTATCTACCTCGATTGTTAAGTCGAAAATGAACTTGAAAATTAATGCGGATGTATCATTGATGATCTGGCATTTAGAACAAATGTTTGGTTACATAAATGTGGTACAAGAGAACGACAACGACTGGGAATGTGTTATTATGGATGTTGTGGATATCTATATTGACAGAACTAAAGGGCCAGGTTTGTATATAACAGTGGAATGGATTAACGATAACCTTATGACTGATTCCTTGGCCGATAGTGTTATTGCTATATTATACTCTATCGATTCATCCCCAGCATCTGTCAAATTGTCAAGTCATAGTCATAGTCATAATCATGAGCCAAAGTTGAAACAAGAACCTGGATTGCAGCAGGAACCGGAAGCAGTTTCTACTCATGAAGCACATGCTGACAGTACTATTGCTAGTAGAATAAAAAGAATGTCTTTGCTATTAGAAGCACAATTTGGTGATACGTTGACGGAATTGCCAGAAGACAAAGCTACCATACAAATTGGCAAAACTGTTGCCAACGTTAACTACGGAACTTTGGTTGTCGAATGTTCGTCAAAGGTGTTAAAAAACCGTATCGAAAACATACTTAAACGTGGAAGTCTATTGACGGCCCCATTAAGTGAGAAGACTAAAATTGTATAGAGCTTAATATATAAGATAATATCATGAAATGTCATGTATGATCTAGTAGTGTACAGTACTCAAAAAAATGGAAACTCTTTGATTTTTTTTTTTTTATCTCAGTAGCTATCCACCTATTTGGCACATCCATCAACTATCAACATTGTATCTTAAAAATCAAAACATAACCATGAGGTATGTGGTTTTTTGGTCATCATTATGATTCCTATAAATTCAGTATTTTACTAACACACATTCGTATAGTGAACTTATAGAAAGACCACGTTCGGAATTGACAGAATTAGAACTTAAAACCTTGGAAGAATATGAATTCAATCATGGACCCATGTCAATATTAAATAATGCTGTTAAAAATAACACTCCTATTATAATATCTTGTCGTAATAATCATAAATTGATTGGCAAGGTGAGAGCTTTCGATAGACATTGTAATTTAGTATTGGAAAACGTTAAAGATTTGTGGTCAGAAGATATTAAGAATAATAAAGGAAATAAGATAAAGAGTGTGCCTAAAGAAAGATATATCTCCAAACTATTCTTAAGAGGAGATTCTGTGGTTATCATCTTGAAAGCTTAGTATTTTAATGGTAAAGCAAACCTTTGTATTATAAATAATTACACATGAAAGAAATAAACAAAAAAAGAACAACTTATCTATGAATTACACACCTATTCTGAGGACATTTTGACGTTGATGTCTGAATTTAATAACTTCATGTCGTTCCATGATATAAAGTGCCTTTTCTAAAGCAGATGCGCTTGCTTTTCCAGATTCAACAAACTCTCTTCTTAATGTCCTGTAAGCAGTGGACCATCCAATTGGCAATCTTCTTCTCAATTCTTGTTCAACCTTCTTGATTTCAGAATTCAAAGTGGCATCGGTGGTGTTTCCAAGACCTTGGTCAACGGCATCCATGGTAGATGCAGTGAATAATCTGATTGCTTCTTCGACATGTTCCTCGGTAGCAACAGGCGAAAGTCTCAATTTGGCCAATGATTCTGTTATACGGATAATAGCTTCCAATTGTCTCACAGTGATAGGAATGGATGATCTTTCGTTCATTTCAGACTCATTGAGCTGCAATCGTCTTCTGATGGAAACAAAATGTGATGATAATCTTTCGGATGCTTCTTCTGTAAGACGTGGAGCACATTTCAATTTAACGTATTGGATATATCTTTTCATTTTATCTATTGGGATTTCACCCTCTTGTAACAAATCTTGATTTCTACCACCAGCATGAACGTTCATAACATGTTGTGCAATGGATATATCTCTACTTTCATTATGGTCATCCTTGACAATGAAAATCATATCAAATCTCGACAAAATTGTAGTTTGGAAATCAATATTCTCACCAGGACTCTTAAATTCGTCGTATCTTCCAAACACTGGATTTGCTGCAGCCAAGACAGATGTTCTCGAGTTTAAAATGGTAGTGATACCAGCTTTTGCAATGGAAATGGTTTGTTGTTCCATAGCTTCATGGATCGCCACTCTGTCTTCGTCTCTCATTTTATCAAATTCATCAATACAAACGACACCACCGTCTGCCAAGACCATAGCACCACCTTCCAAATAGAAATCTCTGGTTTGTGGGTCTCTTTGAACGGAGGCAGTCAAACCAGCTGCAGAAGAACCTTTACCGGATGTATACACCGAGATCGGTGCAATTTTTTCAACGAATTTCAATAATTGGGATTTGGCAGTACCTGGATCCCCCAACAACAACACATTAATATCACCCCTTAGTCTCATGCCATCTGGTAAAATTTTCTTGGATCCTCCCATCAATAAACAGGTAATGGCTTTCTTGATATCTTCATTACCATAAATGGAAGGAGCAATGGAGTTGGCAAAAACATCGTACAAGTTTGGCATTCTGGACATTCTCAAAAACTCTTCTTCTTCTTCTTCACTGAAAGTGATACCTTGACCATTGGCACCATTATCGATATCGGTTTGGAATCCCAATACTCTTAAATATGGATTACGGATAGCAACATTTGAAGTGGCGCTGTTTCTGGCCGATTGTTTCGACTGGAAAATGGCGTAAATACCAACAATGGTAACTCTGGTACCTGGAACAACTTGGTTGGTCAAGTATCTATCAGCTTGTAAAAGTATATGTCTTGGCATTTCCCCGACTGGAACCATATCTGGAGATTCCTGTAATTTCAAAACTTGTTGATCGACAAAAGTAGATTTATCGTGAACAATGACATAGGAATCGTTAGGGCACTTTTCTTCTGTTGAATTTGGATCTGAATTGTGGGGAGCTAGGCATCTAGGAGGTAATTGAATTTGACCAAAGCCGTGCTTGACTTTAATCTTCATTGTATGTTTACAAGTACGACAAATCAATTGCACCTGAGTAGCTCTGGAACTTAAAACTGAAGCGGAAATAACAATACCACTTACTCTGACAATCTTGGCAATATGCTCCGAATCCAAATTTCTAATCGAAGTCTCGTTTGCTTTTGAATACAAAATTAATTGACAAGTTGGGAAATCTTGTGGGATTTCATCGTTTGACAAATAAGCAATTCTTTTGGCGATATCTGTGATTGCACTTTCAAAAAGTGGAATCATTTCGGCTGGGTCATCACTCAATTTCTTATTTAATTCTTCATTAAAGGCAATAAGATGGTCGGCTTCGACTTTCAAAAAATAGTTTTTGATTAACAAGTTTTCTCTTAACTGTTCTCTGTAGATGAATTGGGAATCTATTCTATATTCTAAAATAAATGAACGGAAAGCTTTGGTGATTTCATTGTTGGAGTTTTCTGCTGGTTCTTCTCCAGGTAAAACATGAGCAGAGAAGACCTCTGGACGTTCAAATGACATGGTTGGCTACGGTATATGGGGGAACAACAACTAAAAGTAATAAGACTATTAGTCGAAGGAAAGAAAAAGGCGTGGTTAAAATTTTCACAAGAGCCAAAAAAAATACAGATGCGTGTAATGGTGCTGTAATTAATAAACCCAAAAGGGTTAAATTGATGAGAGAATGAAAAAGAAAAAAATTGTTAATTTTACGCGTTGCAAGCAAAAAACAAAAAAGAATGGTCCCTAGCAGGATCGAACTGCTGATCTTGGCGTTATTAGCACCACGCCTTAACCAACTGGGCCAAGGGACCATTTGTTGGAATTGGTGAAAAAAGTAGGTAGTCATCAAAAATGTGTTTAAATAGGTATTGATGATTGAGTCCATCATTAAACTGAGTTTTACCAAACATTTTGACTTTAAAATAGTAATAAGAACCTAGATATATATAATAATATCAATCTAGGTCTTACAAAATTACGTTTCATTGATTTCTAATCATATTTGTATTCCTTAAATTTTATGTATTTTTTGTTTTAAAATCTTTACAAAACAAAGATATAGTTGCAAACACATCTCGAATTGTTTAAATTTTCTCTAAAAACCAATAATAACCTTACAAGTAACACATAAAGCCAGAAGCAGGTGCACCTAAAGTAGAAAATACTCAAGATTAAGGCGGGAAAATTGGTACAGTGGCAGTTATCAATCATAAGAGTAAAAAGATCGTTAAGCCCTTTGTGCCTTAAAAAATGATATTATCGTAACTAATTGAATCCAGTACAGTTTTGACGTAAAAGAAGCTTATGAACACAAACATCTTATTATAACATATTTACTTAAATTATCGTGAAAATCTTGAACAACAAACTATCGTATTTATGGGTAATGTCCCTTTCTTGGACCGAAATAACCATCTGGGGCATGCAAAGTCGCATTCAAGTAACCTTTGCTCATGTTTCCATCCCATCCTTCATATTGAACGTTATTGCCCCACCAAGAAATCTCCTTGTCATGATAGTAAACAGCAAAGAAAATGATAATTGACGAAAATGCTATACCAGCATCAATACCACTTGACAAAAGATAATCATATTTCTGCCACCAAGCTTCATACTTCTTGATAATGTAGTGCATGAACGCATAACCAACATATAAACCACCAGTGTAGTAAGACAAATTGTACGGAGCATAATTTGTCATTGAACCAATAATAATTGAAGGTTCAAAGTATTTAGCAAGCTTTCTTGGACCCCATTTTTTGAATACAATACAAGGAAAAGCCAACAAGAATCCAATCAAGAAACTCCATTTCAACATAGGATAAAGACTGTTGAACACTTTTTTAGGCCCTATGACCCCCCAAATAATGGAAGCATTATAGAACGTTACACCACCTGGACAAGTAAATTTTTGTCTATTATCAGGATAACAGTAGTCCTTGATACCCGTGATTTGGTAGTTTAAGATACCTAATTGAATGAAGGATGTGATAAAGACAGAAAGCAACTGGCATCTGTAAGAAGCTCTTGGTGGAATCTTGGCATAATGACCCACTTTCAAATCGTTAATGAAATTTTCAGCTTGACCATCAATGACGTAACCAAACGATTTGATAAATGAAAGAGCCAATCCATTTCCTGGGATTGCATAACCGATGATCACCTCAACCAAGACATTCACCCCAAAACTAAACATTGTTCTGGACAGCACTGTAGTTATTGGGATCAAGAATACAAAGTTGATACCCAAAGCAAAGAAAATACCCCAAACAGGTGTTTCAGCAGGATACAATTTAACACACAATATAGCTAAAACTAATGAAATAACAACAATAATCAAATATGCCCACTCTGGAACCTCGGGATATGCTCTCATCATAATGCTATGTGGATCATCAAAACCATCATATGTAGATCTTTTGAAGCTTCTAAGGCCACTGTACACAGATTTCAAAGCTTCCCACATTTGCTTGTAGTTCATACACACTTCATAAAAGAAATGGAACGGGTAAAGTGCAAATGCCGCACCGTAAGAAACCAAGTTTGCAGCGGAGTAGAAAGGAGGACCAATCTCTTGGTATTTAGCTTCATCAAACAATGACTGTTCGTTGACAAGTGATGAAACGTGATATGGCTTACCTTCATTGGTAAACAATCTATTCGTGTTGATCGGAAGGTATCCAGTCCATTTATAATTTGAATAGAATAATCCCAAAATTGTGAAAAAGCCAAGTAACATTCCCAAATACGCTCCAACCGTATTGTAAAATGGAGTATACAAATAACTTGCACCAATAACATTCATATCAAACGATGGTATTGGATTCAATCCCAATCCCCCAAACGAACCAGTCACAACAGCGAGATCATAATTGTCAGGTTTAATCCAAGTCATCCAATTGAATTGGGAGAGAGCCTGGAATAAGTAATCCGGAACCCAGAAGTACAAAAAGGAAATAGCAGCGACGATGAAGAAAAATTTATACCCAGAGATGGTCCATCCATTGATGTTAGATCTAACTTCTTTAGTCATCAACGTTTTGTTCAATCTTAAGTTGGGTAAGATAAATGGCCATAATGCCTTAGTTGGGTAAACAGCGAATTGTCTCATAACTCCAGAAAGTCCAAAACCAAGAAAACTTGATGATAAGATCAACAAGACCTGATAACCAAAGTCAGCCCATTCATTGTTATAAAACAACTCAGATTTTTGCATCAAAATGTTTGAAGAAACGTATGCCGTACCGTTGGAAACACCACAAAAGATGGTAGCCAACACCTGTTCTTTGTAGGAATAAGGACCTGGGTTTAAATCGATAGACCATTTCCAAATCTTGATCTTCTTTTTTGGCAAAACCCATTCCAAAAACAAACCTGTTGGGTACAAGAACACTTGCACTACTGACATACCAAGTGTGATTGAAGGTTGTCTTTCTTGGAAGAACTGATTAATCACAGCACTAATAGCGGTCCAAAGCGACGCAGCAAGGTAAACTCGCAATGTTTCCACCGGAATAGTAGGATCGTCATATGGATCAGTAACGGCTCTAACTTGTGGATATGGTGACCAGTAGGCAACCAAAACAGCTTCCAAGCGGACCTGCAAATCCCAATCGACGATCTTCTTATATGAATATGGACCAGCATTCTCAAGTTCACCATCACTAATTGAAGAATTTTCACTTGATACTTTTTTGGTATAAATAAAGGACTCAAATTTTTCCCTTAAAGTCGAAGTTGGTGGAACTTCGGAACTATGTCCTTCCTTTTCTTCATCCTCGTTACCTTTCTCACTAGCACCAGTTCTTTGACTCCCTTTGTAATTAACTAGCTTCCCCCATAAGTCTTCATCAATGATGTTGATATCATTCTCGTGTTCCACTATAGTGCTTTTCAAAATTTCAACAGCTTCTTCAGTTGATGTCTGTTCAATCTTCTCAAAAATGAAAGTAACTTGAGGAGGTAACGCATCAAAGTTAGTCAACGAATCATAATGTAATCTCTTCAAAACAAGATTCTTTTGGGTTTCAGTCAATGTTGTACCAACTTCATCTATAGCTAGCGGGTTTGAGGTAATTGCTTTAATATCAACTTCATGATCATTTATATTTAACCTGCTCGATGCACTTGTGACATGAATATCAGATGGGATTCCTTTTTCTGATCTAGCCATTATTTGCATATTTTTGGTCTTTTGCTTATTAAAATTTCTCCGTTGACACAATTCCTAGGAATTAAGTACATCATTATATAGCAAATCGTTTCCGTCAGTCTAGAGACAATCTGGACTGATGCAAAAAAAAAAATAACTATCCCCCAAAACCGAAAACTGTGGACGGCATCAATAGCAGGTTAGGATACAAGTTGAGGCCAAAACCATTTATTGCAACCTGGAAAAATCGCCTCTTTTGAAAATTCATTGTTTGCGCTAGCTCACTTCCGCTTGTCTAGAATGCACACGGTCCGAACCTCCCTAGTCCATCAACCGTAGGTTCACGCTACTGACCTATCTGTTATAATTGGGGAATTCTTGTAATTACATAATCACAGATTTCGGAAAAACAAAAATCTTGGAATATTTGAATCTGATTGTTTTCATCTTTTAGTGACGTTGAAGTTACTAATTTAAAACTATTAGAATGTATTCGTAAAAGTGTTGTCAAAAAAATAAAACATGTAACGTAATGTAAGGAAGAACTGCAATTTGATTTCAAATTTGATGCCGCTTGTTCAAAGTAGAACAATTGAATAATAATTAATGCGATCGTCAATTGTGACAAATACCACACCCATCGCCACTAACCATATTATACCAACTTTCGGGTTATGTAATATATTAAACCATTTTTTTTAGTACAGTCTCTGCCTTTGCCCATTAATCGTTATCAAAACTCTTATCGGAATTCAATCTATCCTATTGGTTCTTTTTTTCAGTTGCAGAATATCTATTATGGAGGCCGTAAATCAACAAAGGACGTTGGTGAATCATTAGTTATAATACTTACTCTGAACATAGTCAAGCTCTAAATTATGCATCACTAGCAGATGTATCAACTCCAAAAAGTGTGGTGTCCAATCTAGAAACATTTGTATTGTCACGGATAAATTCGTGATCTAATGTACAGCTCCCTTTCTCTACATCACCCGTTGTAGGTGGATTCAGTTTCCGTAACTAATTGTGGATTTGAAACTGTGGTAGGGCAAAATTGGCGACGCAAGGCACCAAAACTAGATCCAACAAAAATGAAATTCAAGGTGGACATGCTGGTGCTGAATCATTCCACGTCACTCCACACCTATCGCCACATATTTCCAAAAATATCTAGGAGGATTTATGGCGACCAAAGAGTAGGTTCTCCAATATAAACAAAATCTTTTACACCTGGCAAACTATTTTCATGCGATATTGGAACCGGATACATATTGTTCAATTTCCTAGCGGTGAATAAATAATTAACAATTGAAATAACCTACAATACTAGGACATCACTTACAATGGCATTTTATATTCAACATAGCACGAAATTGTCATTATTGAAGGTCGTTAATTTGGTCGCAAGTCTTTATGGTTGTTCCGCGATTGCTTGCTTAGTATTTTTTTTCCTCCTCTATCCCTTCCACAATGTGCAGCATGCATTAAACCATTCATTCATCATACATAGTTCATTGGCATTTTCTTTACAACCAACTCATTGATCTGATGGAAGACCGTGTATATTATTATAAACTGCATTTGTCATATACTTGATATTCAACTAAAATATCTACTAGTTTTACAAGGACGAAGCGTAAAATTTCACCCACTCCTGCACATAACCGATTTTTCAAACCTCATCACAAATTTTATGTTTTCGGGTTTTTTTTTATTGTCTATTAATCGTTAGACATCTGATAAACATAAAACCACAACCAGGAATTCTACCATGAAATTCATTGTGTCGTCAGACGATACAGGAGCAGCAAAAGAAATTGTTTGTAATAGAGGAACAGATACTTCAAAACAGGATGCCACTCAACCTAAGTCCATAAATAACTTCTTTACTGAACCAAGTGCAACTTTAAAATCAAGAATAATTCATCTCCTTAGTTTTAATTATCAGTACATCATAGCCAGTCGACTCGGTGGGCAAGTTTCCGTATATGAATTACACGAAGATGAAGAAGAAGAAGAAGGAGAGCAAGTTGATGAAAAATATAAATTATTGCACAATTTTGAATTACCAGTTGGTAAGGATGACAAACCTATTGCGTTAGTTAAGGTAGAAATCTTGGAAAGTGTGATTGTTGCATTTGAATCTAGCAAGGTTTTCTTGATCCATATAAATGAAAAATTGAATTTCAAGCCATTGGAAATCAGTCTCCCAGAAACGAAACCAATTAGTGCATTTACTGTCAATCCAGAATCTGAAAATATAATAGCCGTGGGAGGTAAAGAGTTTGATTTACAAGTGATACAGCTATTCAACAACAACATTAACAGTACTATTTTCAAGAAGAAAAACTATGAAAAAGAATTCTCTCCAAAAGTTGTTTTCAAAGCCAAGAATGTGAAAAATGATCATTTAGATCTTAGGGTCCCAATTTGGATCACTAATATTTTATTCTCAAAGGCAGAAAAAGGTTATAAACTTATCACATCGACAAGATACGGTCAAATTCGATTATATGATACAACGGAAGGCAGAAAACCAAGAAAAGATTTCCAAGTCACTGACAAACCAATTATTACCTTATCGTATGCTAATAATGAACAATCCGAAATAATAGTTACCGATACTCATAGTCTCCTGGCCAAATATTCATTAACCAAGATAGATGACAAGGCATTCAAGACAAACTCCGCTTCTGCAGGAGATATAATTAAACCGGTACCGAAATTATTGGGGAAATTCACTGGTGGAAACACGGGGGCAACCTTTGGTGTGCAAGTATACGAAGATATTGTCGCCTTTGCTGGTTTGGATAGATACTTGAGGGTTTTTGATTTGGAATCCCGTGAAATGATAGCTAAGGTTTATGTCGGAGTTGAAGTATCGTCACTTTTGGTGTTGGATGACGAAGATGAAGAAGATGAAGAAACTAGAAAACGTAAGAGAGAAGCGGAAGAAGAAGACGAAGAGTTGTGGAATGAATTAGACAATGCTAAAAAGCAAGCTATATAGATTTTTCAGTTTCAATACCACGACTATCGGACCTGTTACTAGTGTTGATTACACTCATGCATTTCCATTCATTCAAGTAGTTGCATTTCCATAAACGTAGTTTCCCATCATCACCGGCCGACGAAAGAATGGTGCCAGTCATATTCCAACTCACTCTCCAAACTTCCAGTTTGTGATCATTAAGCTTAGCCAATGTTTCTATCCTTAGATCGCCATTAGGTTGCTCCGACGCCTTGAATATTCTCACAAAACCATCTTTACAACCAGTTGCAATGAGATGATAATTTCTCCCCATTGATGGTGCCCAACTAACAGATCTTATTAGTCCGTTATGTTCGGGAAGATTGCAAATTTTAACATATTTTTCACCAGAAGATTCTTCGTTGTTGGTTTCTTTAGGAGCACTACCGTAAACAAAGCCTTGATCTAAGGCAACCACTATGAATTTTTCAGTCTTTGAAAATTTAGATGGACACCACTCAATTGCAAAACTACTTTGCAAACTCTTAGCTGGTAACAGCAGGGTTAAAATGGCAATCTCAGTAGTCAACACCCAGTTTGTTAAATCATTGGGTTCAACGGATTCATAAATTCGAAATATTCCATCCGATCCAACGCAACCCAATTTAAAACCCAAATGGTTGGGAGCAAAACATACATCATAAATCGGACCATATGATTCCTGAGCCAAAGTTGCTAATTTTGTCCATCTTCTTCCTGAACCAGGCATTTCATCTGGTTGTTCCTGCCATATCTTAACAGTTCTATCGTACGAACAAGAGGCAAGTATTTTGGAACTGGAAAACTCAGGATGAGCCCATGAAATTTTCCCAATCAGTGAATCGTGTGCTTTCCACAGGTCGTTTAATATCCATGACGAAGTAGCCGTGTCCAAATCAAACACTTTTATGTGTTGATCCGAAGAAACTGTAGCTATGTGTTTCCCATAAAAATCGTACTTTATATCATGAATCAATTCTTCATGACCTGTAATGAATGGTTTCAAACTCATGGCGTGTGGTATCTGTTTGGGGATGTAGATTCGTAAGTTCGTCTTTTTTTTTGGGCTGTTTCTTGATAATCACGTTGCGCCCACTACAGTTGGCGAGAAATTTTTGTTTAGCTACTTTGTTTACGCCTAATTTTTCAACCTTTTTCCACAAGGTTTCATTTTTTTTTTTTAATTCTTCACATCTTTACTCGTCACTCAACTGACACATGTTTATGAGATTACTAAAGTTAGCGGTGGTGGTTGGTGCCATCGCTGCAATTACCCCTAACAATCCATTACGTACACTGCTTTCGTTTGCATGTATTGGATACATCGCTACCATCCTGTTGATACCCAAGGTAGGCCCAAGTTTCATAAAGATCGGGCTTAAGGGGAAAGATTTGTCGAAACCTCCTCCTGTATCAGACATCCCAGAAACCATGGGTTTGGTTGTATCTATCATATATATGTTTCTTATGATTGGGCTCATCCCATTTATTTTCTTCAAGTACCTTGTTTCCTTTAGCTCCTTGTCTAATGATGAAGTTATGACAAAGAATTACATCGAGCAATATCGATCCTTAACTGACAATAGATTGTTCCCACATAATAAGTTGGCAGAGTACTTGAGTGCTTTATTATGTTTACAATGTACTATACTATTGGGTCTACTTGATGATTTATTTGACATTAGATGGAGGCATAAATTCTTTTTGCCCGCCGTGGCTTCGATTCCATTGTTGATCGTTTACTACGTTGATTTCAGTGTCACTTCAGTCGTTATTCCTAAGTTTGTTACCGATTTCCCAGGCGGTTACAGTCTTGTTAATGGGATCAATTTCTTCATTAAGCATGGTAACCACATATTCACCAAGATCTCAGGATTATCTTTTAGAACATTGCAAACAGATTACGTTGTTCCTGATGCGGCTCCAAAATTGATTGATTTGGGGATATTTTATTATGCATACATGTCAGCAATTTCTATTTTCTCACCAAATTCAATCAACATTCTTGCCGGCATCAATGGGTTAGAAGTCGGCCAATCGTTAGTATTGGCAGCCATATTTTTGATTAATGACTTTTGTTACCTTTTGTCATCAAACATATCTCAGGCAGCTCATGATTCTCATATGTTTTCCGTTGTCTTTATTATTCCCTTTGTCGGTGTTTCTCTCGGCTTGTTACAATACAATTGGTTCCCTGCTAGAGTGTTTGTTGGTGATACATATTGTTATTTTGGTGGCATGGTCTTTGCCATCGTTGGTATTTTGGGTCATTTTTCCAAGACCCTTTTAATATTCTTATTACCACAAATAATCAATTTTATTTATTCAGTTCCGCAATTGTTCCACATACTTCCTTGTCCAAGACATAGGTTACCTAAATTCAATGCTCAAGATGGCCTCATGCATCCCAGTTATGCGGAATTGAAAACGAAATCTCCTATTGCTGTCATAATACTAAACTTTCTTGAGGTGTTCAAACTTATCAAAGTAGAAAGAGACCAGAAACTGAAAGAAATTGTTAGATTCTCCAATATGACATTAATCAACCTAACGTTGGTTTGGGTTGGACCATTACGTGAAGATCACTTGTGCATGGTTATCTTAGTCATGCAATTTTTCATAGGAGTGTCTATGATTGTTGCAAGACATACAGTTGGACCGTGGTTGTTTGGTTATGATAATTTATCATGGGGAGTTAAGTAGGTAGTTGTTTTATAGATTAAAAATAGATTGCAACATATAAGGTTTTCGAGTAGCACAAAAGTCGTGCGAGTGGCGTATTTCGGTTGGATCAACAAGAGCAACAGCACCTTTTTTTTTGTTCTTTCCTACTTTAAAACCTATGTTCTACTGAATAAGCACCCTTTGCCTCAAAGGAAACAAAAAGCAAAAACTAAAAAAGATTGAAAGATACCAAAATGGCAGGTCCACCTCCACCACCTCCTCCACCTCCGCCAAGTTTCGGAAACTTACCACCTGGTCCTCCTCCGTCAATGCCGCTAGGCAGAGACGCATTATTGGGAGATATCAGAAAGGGAGCCAAATTGAAGAAAGCGACCACCGTTGATAAATCAAAACCAATGATTGATGCAAAAATGTCCGTTTCATCAGGTCCACCTCAACTTTCACACAGCACATCAGGATCAGCTCCCTCAGCTCCAGCTATACCATCAGCACCTCAATTGGGAGATATTTTTGCTGGAGGTATGCCCAAATTGAAACATGTTGATAATCGATCAGGAATTGTCCCTTCATCAGCACCAAAAATTCCAAGTATGAGTACTCCTCTGATTCCATCAAGACCAACGAAAAATGCAGTGCCAACGATCAGCAATATCAACAAGCGCAATGCTCCACCACCATTGCCGTCCATGGCGCCACCAATTCCTGGACAAGCACCGCCGCCACCATCGATTTCTGTAACTCCAACTCCACCACCAGCACCAATAGCTCCCAAAGTGCCTCCAACAAGGCCAAAGAAATCTTTGCATGTCAGGAATGCTTCTATGAATTCAATCAAATCAAATGAACTGCTTTCGAAAACACCTCCTTTACCAACAGGACCCCCTCCAATTCCCACAAGCGCACCACCGTTACCAGGGAACATACCTCCAGCACCTCCAGCACCTCCAACAATACCAGCACCTCCAGCACATCCAGCACATCCAGCACATCCAGTACATCCTGCAACTTCATCATTCCCATCTAAGAAAGACAGTACTCCAGTTGCACCTCCTCTACCATCTGGAGGGTTGCCATTCTTGGCACAGATTAATGCAAAAAGAGATGATAAGAATGTAATAAGTTCGGTGAAATCTACTCCTAGTAATCCTCCGAGAGCACCACCATCAGGACCATCACTGTTACCTTCTTCTGTTCCACCTCCTATTCCAGGTTCCTTACCACCGTCAATTCCAAAAGCACCTCAATCATCAGCATCTACTCGTTCGAATCACTCTGTCAAATCAATGATTCCCCCTTCAGCTCCACCTTTACCAACGAACTCAGCTCCCAAGGCACCACCATTACCTGGTGCATCTTCCATTCCACCTGCCCCACCTCCAGCACCTCCATTACCAAGCATGTCTACTCCAAAACTACCAACTGGCGGTGTTCCCCCACCACCACCTCCTCCGCCTCCTCCGCCTCCTCCTGCTGCCGCACCACCTATATTTGGCGCACCAAAACCAGAATTCAAACCGACTCCATCTGCTGGTTCCTCTGCTCCTGCTGCCCCAGTTGCTCCAGGTGGTGCATTACCATTTTTAGCTCAAATCAACTCTAAAAGAAATGATGAATTTGTTGTTGATGGAAGTGGAAGTGGATACTCGACAAAAGCAGGTGATTCAGGATCTGGTTCAAGTGCAAAACCTGTTTCTTCAAACAAGCCAACAACTGGTGCACCACCTATTCCAGGAATTGATAAACAGCAGAAACCATTCAGCCCATTTTCATTACCGAAGAGGAAAGAAGAGAAGAGTACAGCACCACCATTACCAGCTAATGCACCACCAATACCACGCAATGCACCACCTGTGCCACACAATGCACCACCAGCACCTGCAATTCCTTTCCAACTACCACCACAACAGCAACAAAAGAAACCTGCCATTTCAGTTCCTATTCCAATGATTCCTCCACAAAATGCCTTGCCTCAACACCTGCTTCCACCACGAACACCACTGCCTGAGTCTGAATCTAATGAAGAAAGTTTTGAGACTCCATCTCCAAACCTACCATATACGGCGCCACCACCATTACCTACTACTTCAGCACCATCACTTCCAAGAACCAAGAAATCTGCCCCTCCTCCTCCCCCACCAGGAGGTGCAGCTCCATCAGGAAGTGGTGGATCTTCACGTGTATCTTCTTCAAATTACAGCGAATTGGATTCGAGACAGAATGCAGGATCTAATTTACGTAAAATATCTGCGCTGGCATATACTATCAACCCTAGAAATGGTACGGCCGACACCCATGGAGGAGATTCAACGGGGAAAGCAAAATTGGTTATTGAAGATAAACGATTTAAATTTGTTAATGCTAATGCATTACCTAATCCAAGAAGATTTGGAGAAAAGGGACAAACACAAAAATTATATCCTAGTGGAAGAGGATCTTCAGTACCTCTTGATTTAAGTTTGTTTACATAGTGTTATACATGCCAAAATATATAAATATACAATGGAGAAATACGTTTTTATTTATACACATTCATCGGGGGACCAAATTTGTACAATGTTATCGTAGAATGAACAAGTAGCCACGAATTTCCCATCTGGGGACCAATCACCACCATAGCACATACTCAGATGATCCTCTTTAAAATATCTCTTAACCACAAACCCATCATCATCGTCATCCTTCTTCTTCTTCACATCAACAATTCTAGATCCATCATACATACAACAAACCAAAACTCGATCATCATTTTCCAAAGGACTTGGAATCAATCTCCATACACCACCACCCAAATTCTCTCCATGTTTCAATCTTGGCATAACCCCCATCATCAAACTTGGACACTCTTTATCAATTACACGTAAATCCCATATTCTTAAATTATCATCATAACTACCTGTCCATAAATTATTCCCATTATGGGGATTCCAATTCTCATTTGGACTTAAAATCGAAACAACTCCAGCATCATGACCCCTCTTCAAACTCCAGATTTCTTTTGAGGTACGTAAATCATGAGCTATTAATTGTGAATCATCACCTCCGGTGTATGCAACTTGTGATAAGGAACCAAGAGAACCTATTGAACTTGTCCAACATTCTAAATTATGAGATGTGGTGAAATAAATATCCATTGATAATTTATCAAGATTGAATATACCTGATTTCCCATTTGTGAATGTTAATAAGATTGAAGAAGAAGAGGAGGAGAAGGTGGGGTTTTGGTTGAATAAACATGATGTTATTAATGTATCTTCATCTATGATTACATCATGAATTATTTCCAAATGATGATTATCAGATGTTGAGGAAAGGGATGATGGGGATGATGAGGATGAGGAGGAGGAGAATTTCCAAATTATTAAATGACCATTAGAATGTACAGAAATCAAACAATTTGGATCTGATGGATTGAATTTTAAATCAAGTATGGCACCTCCATCTTTTATCAGTACACTTTGAATCAATTTAAGTGAATTTCCAATATCACTATCATCATTGTCATCAATGTCGTTGTCATGATTATAAATATAATAATCTAATGAACCATGACGTATCCCATTATCTTCTAATTTATAAGTACCAATGAATATTTTACTAGGATCTTGAGGATGAATTCTTAAACAACATGGTGGTAAAGTTGTTTTCGTTATAGTATATCTTTTGCTATTCGGTATTTCTTCCATATCTGCAAATAAGAATTAGTTAGTTAATGTGATGTGATGTGGAGATCATTTGATCCATTCATCCATCATGAAAAAAAAAGAGCAGATATAGAAGCAATGCTCAAGCGAGGAATCAAATTAATACTCAAGAATCAAGAAAAAAAAATTATTCAATCAAACCTTTTCATTTCTTTGTTGCAAAAAAAAAGAAGGATATTTATCCCAGTGATTTTTTTTATAAACGATGTCTCAATCATTATATCAAAGATGGATGGCATTACCATTTAAAGTTAGAATTTATGTTGGGTTATCAACGGTAGCATTTGCAGGATTAGCAGATTATGTACAAACTAGACTTGAAAATGAAATTGACGCTAGAAAAGAACTTGATAAACTTGAACAACCAAATACACCTACACCTACACCTCCTAGTACGACGACCAATGAGAAATAGATAATTTTTTTTGAAAATTTAGATCGGCATCATTTGTTAACTATTTGTATACAGGAAGATTTAAATGAATATGGAAAAACTTTATATATTTATTTTATTAAATTATTAACTTAGCTTGTAAAATTGTAAAATCGTTCTTTTTTTTTTGGCTTTTTAATTACTATACATTATCATCATCATTTCATCTCTCTCTCTCTGCTTCTTTCTCTCTTAATATTTAAGTAAACCTTTGTTGACGAAATCTTTTCTAAATGAACTGATAAATTCCAAGAATTTAGCAGGATTAGAATCAATACCTCTTGAATAAACAAATCTTGAAGCTAAATGAGTAGCGAAAATTGCCTTTAAATAAGCTTCAGGAACTCTAGCCAATACGTTTTCAATACCGACTTTTTCCAACAACAAAGGTGGTAAAGAATCCAATAATACTGCATTTCTAAATTCAACATCATCATCCCATAATTCTTTAGAATTGGCCAATTCATCACCCAATTTATTAATAGCAACGGATAATTTATCGGATAAAATGGTGACTGGGATACCAGTTTCATTTTTCAATTTCCATAATGCTTCAAATTCAGATTCAGCATTACGTACAATGATTTTTTGAACATCTTTAACATAATCTTGATAAAATTGTGGGGTGGCTTTGGTGATTGGATCAACACACATGTTTTCCAAGAATCCTTTATCATCAAATGCCAAGGCAGATAAGACTTCTAAAGATGATGAAGTAACACCACCTTTATTGGTTGAAGCATCCTTAAAGATAACAATACCAGCTTTTTCCAAAATCAATTTAGCAGATTGAGTAATGAATAAATTGGCACCTTCAACAAAATATGGAACAATTGGTTTACCAGTTTTTTCATCAATTAAATCATAAACATTGTTGGTATCAATAGCAGCTGGTCTACCACCACATGGAACAAATAAATCAACTCCATTAGTACCAAATTGTTCTTTCAATTTCAAGTGGAAAGTGTTTCTGAAAGCAACACCACTAGTGACAATTTCACCACTTGGTAATTTAACATCCATATCATCAACCAAAACAATGTAACCTTGAGAAGATAATTTAGATTTATCATAATTTTCAATCATCTTTCTTTCTTTGGCCAATCTAAGTAATTCTTGCTTGTCTAAACCTTGAGGATCGGCAATAACACCGGAACCATCAACGATACCAACATATTTTTCGTCTCTGGATAACAAGATTTCATTGGAACCCAAATCACCATCTGGACCACCAGTTTGGAATTTACGAATAGTGGCATTATCAATGTTTAATTTTTCATAAATCTTGTTAACATAAGCACGAACAGATAAAGTTGTCATACCATATTCATCATGAGGAATACCACCAATTTCTGGAGATTTACCAGTCAAGAAAGATTTCCACCATGGAGCACCTCTTTCTCTAGCATGTAAAGTGGCCCAATCAACATAACCAGCAGTACCTTCATCTGGACCCAAGAATAAGATTTCTGGTTTGGCATACAAGTCAACATAACTATCTTTAACACCTGGAATGTGTTGTTTCAATAATAAATCAATCAAGGCATCAATGTATTTTTCAAAACAAGCTTGTGGACGTTCTTGAGCAGAACCATGATCCAATAAAATAACACCTTTAGAACCACCTTCTGGGATATCTTTGTTTTTACGTTGTTGAGTATTGGCCAAATTGTAATTTTCATCAAACAAGTTTCTAGCATTGACATTGTAGGCATCTAAGGATCTTGATCTAACAATTCTGATACCACCACGGGCAATATCTCTGAATCTAATGTGGAAACCTCTAAAGTCACTACCAACAACGAAAAACATACCATAAGGACGTTCTGGGTATTCTGATTCTGGCAAGAATGATGGGTTCAATCTGAAAGATAAGGCAACTTTGGTGGAAGTGTAGAAATTGGTCTTCAAGATGGATTTGTTAAAAGTGTACAAAGCTCTTAAAACAATAGCATGATGTTCATTTTGAGAACATTCTCTGCTTAATAATTTTTCAAATTCTTCTTCAGAACCAACTGGGGTGATTTGAGATAATCTTTGATAAGATAAAGTTTTTTCCATAGATGATCTAATGTAATGAACATCAGCAAATTGACGGTATAATTTTCTAACGATATCACTTCTAGTGTCAAAAACTTCTTTAATGTAATCTTGAGTATAAGTTTCAGCTCTCAATCTCTTCTTCAAACTGTTTAAAACTTCAGCATGTTCAATAGATTTGGAAGGATCCAATAAGGAAGACAATTTGGAGTATTCTGGACCTAAACGGTTCAAGAAATGGGTGACAAAAATAACACCAGATTGAGCATAAATGGATTCTTGCAAAGATAAATCACCTTGAATAAATCTATCATGGAAGAAATTGTGAGGAATACAATACAACAAAGAAGCTTCCTTAATGACTTGGTAGATAGACAAATCAACTGGGGATTTTCTTGATTTGGAAGTAACATACATGGAAATGATGGTTACACCATTGGCAAATTGTTCAACGTATTTTCTAGTAACGTGTAATTTGTAGTAGTTGGCCAAATCACCCAAGGCAGAGTTGTATCTGGCGGTGGAGTTTTGTCTGTAACCAATAACCACTCTGTATTCTTCAGAATCTTCGATTGGGAAATGTCTAATAACAGGACCAGTAGTATTAATAACATCTTTAACAATTGAAGAGTACAAAGTTTTGGTGTTTTCGGAAGCAATTTGCAAGAAAGTCTTGTCACCAATTTTGCTCAAATCAGTTTCATTCTTATCCACTTGAGCTTGAGCGTATTGGTTCTTGTAAACGAAAAACAATCTAACAATTTGATTGTGTAAATCAGCATTTTGTTGATAAACACCCAGTAAGATTGGATCAGCTTGATAATTCAATGGAGCACTATAATATTCAGTTCTGTAACTGTTGGTGGTAGAATTGGATGGATCAATGTATTTATCATCAATTCTTTCTTCAAATTGATTTCTCTTGTAATTTTCAGAATCAATCGTATCGAAAAAGACGGCATGATCATCGGATTCTCTCTTGTAAGAAATCAAAGGTTGTTCACCAAAACTGGAATAAGCTTGAACTTTACAAGAATATAAAGCATGAATATGGGAAGCAATATCTTTTGGAGAAGATCTGGCAAAAAAGACATCATCAATTCCTAAACTTTCATAAAACCATTTGGTTTCAGATTCAATCAAGGATTCAGGAATGAAACCAGTGGAATCCAAGACATCCAAAACTTGATCAAATTGATTCTTTTTACCACTGAATGGGGAATCAATGTAGTCATGTTTCAAACTAATCTGACTAGAAGTGTTTGAAGTGGTTTTGTAGATGTTCAAGTGAGAAACTCCGTTTTCAATTGAGGTACTCATAGTGAAAAAGTTGTTCTAAAGTAGGGGGTTGGGGGTGTTGTGTTGGTGTGGAGCGAAAAGGGAGAGGAAGGTTGGGTTTGTGTGTTGTTAAGTAAGCTAGTTGTTCTTAATTGTGTGAATTAAAATCAAAGAAGTAAGAAGAAAAGAAAGGAATGGAATAAAAAAAAATGGGAGAATTTGAAGTTGTATTTATAGTTGGAAAAAATTGTTGATGATATTGTTGCTTGTTGGTGATATTGTATGTTGGTGGTTAATTTTAGTACTAAGTAGCTTATATGCTTAGATTCAAGTTAAGAAGGGTGTTTCATTTTATTTTTTTTTTTTTTTTGGCCCCCAACCTAGTGGCGTTTTTTTTTTCATATTATGTAATACAACTAAAATACCGCAAAAATTCACATTTTAAACTTTATGTGGGTAATTTTTTGTTACACTTTTACAAATGTGCTTTCTCTTTCTCTCCCACATTTCGGTACTTCACGGAGTTTCATCTCCGGAGATGTGGCAATTGTATGAATGAAGCGTGGGGATTATGGAAAAAACCACCATAAAGAGAGAATGACACACAGAACAGAAAGCAATGAGAGATACAAATGCCGGGAGGACAAAACTTTCAGCTATGGTTTTTGGTTTTTGGTTTTTGGTTTTTGGTTATAAAGAACTTCTCCGAGAAGCGCCTAGGCGAGAACAAGAATGGTTATTGCCTATGTAATCTTCTATTAATTCGTTATTTTTAGTAATAATATTCTGTCATATCTTCCAAGAGTGTACAGCAACGGGAAATCCATTCCTAGAAGATCGGGAATGGAAGCACGTAGAGTAAGAGTGTTAGAGAACAGAGAAGAAGAGGAGGGGGTGAATGTTGGGTAAGGAAAGGGTCGAGAAGAGAAGCGGAGCAATAAGTAGAGTACAATGTGAATAATATGGAGGAGGGGGGTTCAATCCGTCAATAATTTCATATATACAAACATAGCAAAATGCGCTAACCGTTATTTGTGCTTCCACATCTCCGGAAATACTTCCATACTTTGCCCTCTCCCCCAATAATAACCCTAAGGCATTTATTATTCTTACTACTATTAGTTATTTTATTATGACCCAAAAGAAAGGCGGATTTTTATTCGTTTCCATTAACAGTGTGTAAATCTTGGAGTGAAAAGTGAACATTAAAAACCAAGATGAAACTGTCTTATCCGGAAATGACCTCTTTCATATCTGGAAACATACTGAACAGTGTGTCATTTAAATTTCTTTCCCGGTGTACAACAGAATATGGCTTCTTAGAGTGAAAAAGTAAATAATTAGAATTGTAACAACTTACTAAAAGAAAGAAATAACAGTGACTTCTGGAGTAGCTACTAATGATGCACTGGTTATTATATGAGTGTAAGCGTGACATATACGGAATACTTTAGTTGAGGTCATCTAAAAAAAAAAATCTGAAATGTGGAGCACAATTTTCACTCTCTCTCTGAGAGAAAAATAATTCTGGCGCGGCCACCCCCTCCTCTCCTCTTCTCTCTCTCGCCCAACTGAAAACGGTCTACCCAGCCCAGAAGCAACAAGCGAGCGACTGAAAATTTTCGACACAGCAGAAAATAAGAATTACAAAACGTGCGTCCTGCGTCAAAAAAGTCGTGTCTATTGCAACATAAAAAGAAAAAAATGCCGCTTATTCAAAAGGTGGTGGGAGTTAACAGTGGTGGTAATACTTTAAGGCATCAATGAACTTCAAGGCACCACCAAACACACATTATTACTTCTTTTGTGGCATCCATAAATCCTGTTTTCCTAATGCCACACAATAGACTACCACCTTCACAAAGAAGAGGTCTAGATCTCTCCATCTTTCCCAACAACAACACGCCTCTTCAAATCCCCTCATGGCCCCCTCCTTCAAAAGTCTTGTTTTCTTAGAGAAATTATTGTCTTCAATATTAATCCGATTCCTCTCCCCCCTTGCCCTTTTTTCCCTCAACGTTTTTTTTTTTTGCTCCCAAAGGAGGGGGGAGAGATAGAGAAAGAGAGAGAGAGAGAATAATGCGCCAATTGGAAAATTTCCGTTACTTTTTTCTTTTGTGGCATTTTCTACTGAAGTGGCCCTCTTGTTCATTCATCATCGGAGCTTCTCGCTATAGTAAATAAAATATGGGGTTGCAGTTGTGGGTTTTTCCCGGATTGTGTCTTCTTCTTCTTCTTCTTCTTGTTGTTGTTGTTGTTGTTGTTGTTATATCCTGAAACTAACACTAAATCATTGAAAAATTTTTCACGCTTTGTTTAACGAAACTGAAAAATTACGCAAATCCCCACATATCACTCATCTTTCATTTCTCATCGCAGACCATCATTGATATCTCTCTTTTCTTTCTATTTGTCCCTCCCCGGGGGTCTCTTTAATAAGGTTGCAAAACTTTAAAATCTTCAACTTACATAACCTTATAAATTATTAATTCTCTCTCTATATATATACAAAAAAACAGTCACGTTTTTTTTTCAATCTTCACATCTACCAGCCATGATCAAACAACATACTAACACTCTCACCATTATTGATTCTTCTGATTGCTTCAGCAAATACTCTACTTATATCTAACACTTCAATTCTATCTCCCAACACTGCCACATGATCACTTTGTGGAACCGAATTGGTCACTACCAATTTATCAATAGCACTTTGTTCAATTCTATTGATAGCATCTCCACTGAATATACCATGGGTAACTAATGCATAAACATATTTAGCTCCTTGATCTTTCAATAATTTAGCCGCTCTAGTAATAGTATATGAAGTATCAACCAAATCATCAATCAATACACAAACCTTATCTTGAACATCCCCAACCAACATCGTAGTAGCAACCATTGTAGGGTTCAAACTATTACTATTATTATTACTAACACCATTGGACATTGATGTCAGTGGTGGGTTTTTAGCAATCTTGGCTCTTCTTTCTTTATGAATCAACGCAAATGAACAACCCAATCCATCAGCAATGGCAGTTGCCCTCTTAGCACCACCAGAATCAGGACTAACAATAACACTATCTTTATAATTTGGAATAAAATTAATAATATAATGTTTTAAAATCGGCTTGGAATACAAATTATCAACAGGAACATTGAAAAATCCTTGGAATTGAGGATCATGTAAATCCATAGTTATAACCCTATCTGCTCCTGCAGTAGTTAATAAATTGGCAATTAACGTCCCATTGGGGGAAATCCATTGCTTATACCCACTTTCAGTTTTACCCAGCGCATCAACTTGTGGTAAGAAATTAGTAGTGGTTGCCGCAGAATTGGTTACAATTGATTTTGGAGTATATTTCTTGGGAATTGGCATCTTGATTTTCCCATCTGTTATCGGTGATTGTGCGATGGATGACGAAGTTGAAGAACCAACAGTTGATGATACCGCACCTAATTGTTTATTTTGATCAAGTTGAGATAATGGATTAGGAGTACCAGGAGCACTTTCAAAAGTATATTCATCTTTCTTTATCGATATACTAGGAGCACCAGTAGCACTAGGTAAATAAGGAATATCTGGTTGTCTTGAATATGGGAATAATGGTAATACTGCAGTAACCCTTTTGGCACTAGCAGTTTTACATGCTGCAATGGTAATTAATAATTCTAGAAAATTATCATTAACATGTCCACATCCACTTTGAATAATAAATACATCTTTTTCACGAACACTATTTTTAATTTCAATGGAAATTTCTCCATTGGCAAATTTCTTTGAATCAACTTTACTTTGTTCTATTGTTAAATTACGACATATTGATCTGGTCAAACCGGGGTGTGATGACCCTCCTAACACTATTAAATCTCTCATTAACCTCCGATTCTTTGAATGATTGTGATGATGTGGTCCATATAAAAGAGATGGGATTTTATTATTTTTTTTTTTCTCCAGCTGCTCATTTTTTTAATGCCCTATTGTTCTACTGTTTCTTTTTACGCACGTTGATTGATTGACTAAATTTTGCATTCACATATACTATTTTATATTTATATATATATATATTCCTTCTTCCTCTTTTAATATCTAATTTCATAAGATCCAGCTTGTGTACTATATTTCACCCATTTCACCGTTCTATAATTGGATTTTTCTTGTACTCGAAGAAATTTAACCGTCAATCCGGAACTAGAAAACATATCCAAAAGAAAATCCAATGTAATAGGAGGCCTGGTCCAATATAACAATTCATCAGAATTCAGATTAATTTCAACTTCTGCAGTTAATAGATGTTCTTGATCTCCAAAAAATTTATTACATTTCCAAATTATCAAGTTTTCTTCTTGATGGAATTTACATTTCCCAATTGAACTAGATAGATTTGATGATGAAATTATGTTTCCTCCCTTTGGGGTAGGAATTTTAATTATGACATTTGTAGCTGGGAGCTTTTCCGGATAGAAGGATTTTATTCTTATTTTGTACATCAATTTACTTCTACCAACTTGTTGTATTTGAGGATAAACTTTAAATGGGATATTGATATTCGATGTACAATTATACCCCATTAATCTAAATTCTCCATCTGGTGGAATAAATTGAATTTGCCTCTCAGTTTCAAAAATATTTAATTCAACACATTGATGGAATTTTGAATCTTCCAACATAACTGCTCCATCTCGAGGTATATCATTGGATAATAATACGGTATTTTCATTAAATCCAAATCGACACATTGGCATACCCGATAAATGGGTCTTCATTTGTATAGAACCTTCAACATAACTTCGTAATACATCACTTTGTGAATTCATCAATACATTGATTCGTTCGGATACATTGAGGAATATTTCATTTCGACGATATTTTATACCCGTAGATCTCCAAGTTATCGACGATACATCTTCACTTGAACCACCCATTGCATTATTACTAGTAATATCGGTATTACTGTTATTCACATTATTGTTATTATTATTTGATGGAAATCCAAAGTTATTCTTGGTTGGTGATTTTGCTGTTGATGGTTTTCTCTTTAATGGAGCGATTTTAAAAATCCCATCATCATGATTAATATCATCAATATATTTCTGTAAATAATTCAAATCCAAATTTATAGGATATCCAAATTCAATAACTTCACCTAAAATCTCATAAATCATTGCAAAATTATTCATAATTATTTCATCATTCAATTCTCCTCCTCTTTCTCCTCCTCCTCCTCCACCACCCCCCATATTCAGCTTCCTTTTATCTTTCCCCTTTAATATTATCCCCTTGATTAAATTTTCAAATTTATATAAAAATTCTAAAATTAAGGAACAATCTTGATTTGATCTCGTCACGGCACATATCCAAATTTTCCCCAGTTTTATATATACAAAAGATGTTGAACCTAAGGTTAATACAGGAGATCGATATTCTTTCATTCTAGTTGAAGAGGAAGCTGCTTGATTAATTACCTGAATACGAAATACATCGGAAATATTCCGTTTAACTCCATCTTTATATAATTTGGAGATTAATATATCTCCTTTGGAATCATATATGAATAATGCCGTGATCATTTTTTTGATGGAACGATCAATTGTTTGTATGGATATTTTGGGTTGTTTTGTTGATTTGGTATTTGTTGAAGTTTTTTTTTTTTTTTCGTTCCCCCTACTTTAGTCTTGTAAGTGTCGCCTCGACTTCCACTCGTTTCGCTTTGAGGCGCGGTCGAACTCGGCCAGGCTCGGTTGACGCCAAGGCATACTCGGCAAGGGCTTTTAGTCTATCGGTCACAAAAATGAAAAAAATGAAAAAAAAATGTATACATTAAGATAGTAACAACTCCGAATACACCGAATGTAATTTGCGTGAGAAATATACATATAGACAAATATAAATAAGCGCTTTTTATTACAATGCATTAAGACTAATTACAAATCACCTCCAGTGGTTTTCTCTTGATCATCATACGTATCATCTGGTTCATCCTCATCACTTTGATACATCACCCTAAGTGCATCACTTAAAGTTTTCTTCTTTAGTTCAGCACTTGGTTGGTTCAATATAAACTTTCGATTCTTCTTACTCTGTAATACTCGTGGATCATTATAGTTGTTGTTATTATTGACCGGTTTTACAGATTTGGGTTTCTTCACTTTTGGTTTTTCTTCAGTTTTATTTATTAAACTTGGATCTTCCAATAACATATTGGTTACATGTTCAACGTCTCCATTGTTCTGCTTAAGTATAAATCTTGAATTCTTTTCATTCATACCAGGGAAAAGATCCACCAATAAGGAAATCGCTTCAATATTCTCCTCGTAACCAAAATCATCATCATCATCAAAATCCTCATCATCATATTCGTCTTCTTCATCAAGGGTTCTAAGAAATGGTAATCTTTCTTCCAATTTCGGTATCAATTCTTTGTATGGTTCAGAAATTATTATACTACTGAACAATGGACAACTTTTCATGGTATCAACTGAATTAATACCTAGGGCCATGGCCAAAGATGCCAATTTTGCAATAGACAATGAAATTATGGAAAGGATCATTACATTTTTGATAGTCTCCGCATTGACACTTTTCCCACCCACATAACTATTTTCTAAATTTTCAATCCAATTAGTATTGACAAAACTTTCAGCAAATGGTGATGATGACGATGATCGATTCTGCTTTTTATTTATACTCCTCGTGGATCCCATGGCAAATGTACTTGTCTTGTTTGTATTTTGTCCTATTAAATATGACAAACTTGTCAAATCTTCATGAGTAAAATTCCCATTATTGATCAAAGTATCCAAATATTTTTGTATAGTGCTAATTGATGAAAGACTTCCTGATTTTTTATTATCATTGAATTTCGATTTAAAACTCCCATCAATTAATCCCCTCACGATATGAATATTATTAGCACCATAAATCCTCACAAATTTCCACATTGATTCCCCCGTCAAATTCAATTTAACAAAACTATAATTTTTAATCAATTGAAACACATAAATTTTCAAAATTTGAGTATTTTGTTTAATTGCAGGATTTATTGCACCCAAGCTGAATATCTTTGTTTCTTCATCACTTGTTTCAATTAAGAAATTTTTTAAAAATAATTGTAATTGTTGTTGTGATTTAATGGTTAATTTTGGGGAATTGGCATCCAATAAGAATTGCATCAAATGAATATATCCTTCTAATAAATGTACCCAAATAACTGGATCCTTGTCGATTAACGACGATCTTAGTTTAAAAGGTGGATAATGCGGTATAGGTATATAAACTGGTTGATCTTCTTTAGGCGTCGTTGACATGTCTATAGGTATGTTGATGAACTAAAAGAAAGTGTTGTAAAAAGTGATCAGAAAATTTCAAATTCATTTGACTCATATTCTTTAAAAAAAAAAACATACACACACAAACAATTTCACTTGGTAGCGATATAACTTCATGTTTATTTGCCACTAATAGGTTTATGACCGAATCATACCAATAATGTTGATCTATGAAGCTTTTTCCTTCTATTCAGTAAAAGAAATACCAAAATTTTATATCGAGAGTAAAAAAGTTGATGCTTTTGTGAGCAAGTGCACAGTTATGTTCCTTATGATGTGTCTAAGGATACTTTTTTCATTCGTCAAACATTGTGCATAGCATAGTGGGATTCACCAAAGCTCCGTAGTGTAGTGGTATCGCGCGAGGCCCATAACCTCGAGATCCCAGGATCGAGACCTGGCGGAGCTAATTTTTTTTCTTACCTATAACAAATTTTCTGCATGTGAGAACAAGAGGGAAAACTTCATTTTTGCTAGATCATTGCAATAGAATTTGTCATATACAATATTAGTGTGATTATATTCGTAACCATATCTTCAAGTTTTTATTGTTGTTAATTAAATTCCAGCAATGGCTGCAAATTGTCAACGACAACTGAAAGGGGGGAAAAAATTAATGCAGTCTTGTCACGAGAGATAGTTTTCTTTCTATATGTGGAGAAATTTACATGTCTGTCCTTGATTAAGTTTTACAATACAATGTAAACCTGGATAAGATAAACCTTAGCAAACAATCCATTCTATGATTAAACTCAGTATATGATTAACCCAGTACAATACAATCTGAACTATAAATAAGAGTCAAATTATCCATACAATTCATTATTAGATTATTATGAGATAATACAGAACAATTAATCTTCTATGCCTATTACGAGAGAGTAACCACATTAAGATATGTATATTCATTTATACTACTACGTCTATAACCTAATATTACAGTTACACCCCAATATCAGTTGCCTATATTATTGGGTCTTTATACACTACCATTATCTTTCGCAGGTACCTACTCTAATCATCAACAGTTGGTGTGAATAATTGTTGTGTCCTGTTTTCTTTCATATATATTGTTAATATAACTATACTTCATTCCACAATTTGATCAACTTTTCTATACCACGTTTACTTTCAAGAATATCATTTTCCGTTAATATTGGGAATTCCCTACCTATTTGAACTTTATCCAGCAACACTTGACCCAAATTTGTTAAATCTTGGGAATAATTCAACGCATCAACAATTCCAATTGTATGATAAGCTCTTGAATTTTGCTTTTCTTTAAATCTTTTAATTATCCATTCATTTTGTTCATTCCTGGAAGGTAATCTAATCTTACCTGTTAAATATCTACTGACTAAAACTGATTGATATTCAAATACTCGAAAAGAAATCCCATCTATGGGCACCCCAATGATTGTTATTAACGGTTCATTGATTAAAAAAGTATGTTGGTATAAATTGGGAACAATGAACCCTTCGGTGATTGTGTTATCTGTTAACCGATTTAAAAATGGATAAGAAAACAAGTATCCAGTTCCATAGATTATATGATCTGGGTTTTCCACTATGGTGCCATCTTCAAAAACCACATTAAGATTGGAACCTTCGATTACATATTCGGCTATGGTTGGTTTTGTAGAAAGGTTGTGTCCAGTGAATACAAACCTTGCGGTTTCTAAATTTCTAATTGATTGATAAACAGTTGTGCCTGGTTCTTTGGAAATACATCTAGATATATCAACTCCAGAAGCACGAGAACCAACTACAACCACGGTCTTGTTTTGATAATCGCTTGCGTTTCTATAGAATTTAGCATGTTGGATTTTCTCAGGAAATTTTTCTTGGGCTTGTTTTAATCCCGGAACATGGGGGATAAATGGAACATGATAATGACCAGTAGCCACAACCACAGTGTCAAATTCCTCTTGGTACCATAAATCATGTTTGTTGTCATTGTGTTCGGGGGTTCTAATGGTAAGTCTAAATCTATATGGTAATTCAATTCCATCGTTTCGTGGTACTTTTTCAACATCTTCCACAGTGGTATCAAATCGCAATTCTACCCGAGAATCATTCAAATTCTTTTTAATATATTTTTCAATGTAATCTTGTACAACAGTACCATCAACATATCTTCTTTGCTCGCCATCTCCTTCAACATCCCATCTGTTGGTATCACTGAAAGTCATAAGTTTTTCCATTATATTTGTGGTGATTCCTTCATAACTTGGAGTTTCAATAAATCTCTCCTGTGTGATTTTAGGAACAGTTAGTCTCTGTTTCCCATTTAAATTATCTACCTTGTGGAATGGATTGTCTAATTGGGGATCATTATCACAACCACCAGATTTAATAATATCATTAGGAGTAGATATTGTTTCTTTATTAAGTACCCAAACTCCACCTAATTTCTTTTGTCTTTCAAAAACAACAATTTTTTCAATATTCGATGGTTCTTTAAGTAAACTATCCAAAATAATGGCACCTGATGCTCCTCCACCAATTATGGCAACGGTTTTGATTTGGGAAAGAGAGATCCCTATTGGATTTTCATAATCTAAATCTGTTAAAAACGGCATTTGAGTTTGAACGTCCTAGTTGTAGAAGAAAAAGAAGGAACTTGGAAAGATAGGATTGATATTTATATGTATCCATACATAGGTATAGTACCCACGGACACGGAGTTATTATCCACAATTGTTGATTATTAATTTTTTTTTTTCCTTTCCGTTATCGCTGATAAATTTGCAGCCACAGCTAGTGATTTAATTTAACAACAATAAAAACTTTAAGATGTGGTTACGAATATAACCATACCAATATTTTATATGACAAATTATATTGCAATGATCTAGCAAAAATAAAGTTTTCCCTCTTGTTCTGACATGCAGAAAATTTGTTATATGTAAGAAAAAAATTAGCTCCGCCAGGTCTCGATCCTGGGATCTCGAGGTTATGGGCCTCGCGCGATACCACTACACTACGGAGCTTTGGCGCATCCCACTATGCTATTGCGCAATGTTTGATGAAAGCTGTAACAATCCCGGCATACTGACCTTACTGCTGGCATCGTAGACTGATATAGGTATAGAGAACCTTTCATTAGGAGACATCTCCCTAGATAAGCCTAAAGTAGGAAGTATACAAACTATACAATTATCTGTTGTGTAAAGACTTTTCAGTGCGATGGATGTGATGCCCAGGTCGTGTGTATGCCCCCACCATTCTACAGGCATGGCGTCCGAACTCTCACAAAAGCTATCGCTACCTAAATTTCCATGTTGATTCCAAAGCTTTAAGTCTGTTTATATTGTTTTTGCCAATGCAGTATCCTTTTGCTATTACTACTTAATGTTTTTTCGTCGAAAATGTTCCAAAATAAATTCGATTTGACATTAGATTGTTCTGTGTTATGAGTTTGACTTACAAAGGGAATCTGATGCATTAAGCAAGAAAGTGTTTTTCGTTGCTGATAAACTTTTTTAATTATATTTTTCAAGTGAAATTGGTTGCAAAATTGTTACAAAATTCAACAAAAGATTACACTAATAATAGAGAACAATAATACAGGTGATATTGAGAGATTTCTTATTATATGTCGTCAACCTATAGATATCCCCTCTTTCTGATAGACAATCCTACGTTTGTTGGAGTAGTTGTGGTACAAATTTTCAAATCAGTTTTGATGGAATCCACTCAAAGCGTTTTAACATCTTAGAACCAGAATCTGAGGTTCTGAAGCTTGGAGAGGAATGATTTTCAGGATATCATATCAATTCAACATTCAGATATTCCACTACTATTGGTGAATTCTGTACTAACCGATCATTTCGAGCATTTACAACCAGAAAAAGAACTAGCAATCACAATAAGAGTTTATGTACAAGCGAAGATTATTTAGGAACTTACATCCTGCATTGTCTTAAGCATCGAACCCTTTTTTATCATTAACAAACATCCCTATTAATGCAATGTGATCTATTTCCAACAATGTCAAGTTTGTACTACTACTACGTTGTACTAAAAATCAAAAAAATCTTTGAACGGCGCGCCGCACCACCATCTCGAATCAGAAACCGGCCACGTGCGCTCAATTTAATCTATTCATTATATTTTTTTTTATTAGGCAGGCATCTCCCATCACCATTACCACCACGCCCCTCCTCCTTCCATAGCCCCACAACAAGAAAAATTTCGAAAATCTCCGATATAAGAAAAGAAAATTTCTTATATTATTTTTGAATTGTTTTCAAATACCCTAGTTTTCCTTCCACCACCTGTCTATCCAATCATGGTTGTTCAAAAAGAACTTGATTTAAATGCTCCATTAGATGCCAATATTGCTCCAAATTTGGGTAAATCATCATTAAAACCTGAATTAACGAAAGCAGCAGTTGTATTACATGGAGATCGTTATAAACAATTACAGGCCAAATTAACCAAATATGTATTATGGCATCCATATGCCATGGTGGCATTAACCACCGTGGTGCCGGTAATTATAGGTTATTCATTATGGGATTATATTGTGATAAGTGAAAATTTGATTGAATTTTGGCATGTACTTATGAAAGATAAGAAGGATTTCATTTTTGCCATCTTGAGTGCTTTCCCTATTTTTGCTAGTGTATTTGCTATATTTGGGTTTTTGGCCTATGTCGTGGGTGAAGATTTGGGAATTGCTAGTACTAAGTTCTACGATCAAAAATATTGTGATTATGTTTTTGGATTTGATATTAAGACATTTGCCAATAGCAATAATAACAAGGACAAAAAATTGCTTAGAAAGGGATCGAATTCTGAATTGATTATTTATCGTGAATCACCAATTGCTATTGGTACTTTAGTTGTCGATGAAGAACAATCTAGTGTTGGAAATTTCGTGGTTAAGATTACAGGTATTCATGTTAGAAAAGTTTTCCAAAAAGTTGATTTTGATGAAGTATTAATCGAATGGAGTATACTTAGAGCAAGAGAATTGTATCAAGAATTTTTAGTTTTTCAAGGTTTGAAAACACCACCGGAAAATAGTTCTATTTTGATTACCGCTGATAGTTATTCATTTGATCCAATTTTCTCAAAGCATTTAGGTGACAATGGTTTCAAACCTATAGATGTTTCTTATGATTTAAACCCATTTGAACCTGGTGTCGGCTCATTCAAGGAAAGTATGTATAAATTTTTGAATGTGACCAGAATCACTTATGGATTGATGTTGTCTGTTTCCAAAGAAGATGTTGATTTAATTAAAGACAACTCATTATTGTCCAAGGATAGCAAGATTAGAAAGAGAGCTTAATTGAAGTAAACGACGGAGAATGAAACGTGAAATTATTTGTATGACTATAAGTACTACATGAGTAATAATATATAATATATAATATCTAATCTAACAAACCTGTAGTCTTGTGTGATTGTTTCTGCTTTTGGATTCTGAAGACAATTAATGCAAACCATACGAGAATGACCAGAATTGAAAGGTAGAAGATGTATTTTAAGACCATCAAAAATTTACCAGACCAGTAACCAAAAAACCCAGTTTCTTCACTACCATATTTTTCCAAACGCATTTGTTTTTCTCTTTCTTTAATTCTCTTCTCAGCCTTTTCTAATCTCTTAAGAGACCTTCTTCTTTGTCCACTTAACTTTTTCTTAAATTGACGATGTCCACCACCGCCTCTTTGTGCTTTAGCTTCTTCTTCTTCCTTGAAAGCTTCTGCAACTGAAGAAATTTCCCTATCAAACTCATTTTGTTCACGGATTAATTCTTCCAATTCCCCAATACTTTCAACAAATGTGTCATCAGGTTTGTACAATGCGTAAATTCTATTTTCTATAATATCAACGTTTTCCACCAATTGTCCGGTCTCTGCAGACAATCCCAAATATTTCGTATGTGGTAATTTCACATCCGTCAACGATACACAATTCTGCCATTCTTCATGTCTACCGTAATAGTTAAAATCAATTGACAAATAGCCGTTCTTAATATACACTAATCTCATTTTGGTTTCCTTAAATTCTGGGTTCAAAAGTTGTTTAGCAATACATCCAGCTAATCTTGTTTCATACCCATCGGTTGCTTTATTATATGGAGTTTTCCCATCACCCAACATTATATTTACATAAGGGAATTGACCACGTTTTCCATTTTTGAAAGTATCCAACATAATACCCAACCCATTGAAATTGTTCTGAATACCAAACACATCCCCAATATGACTTGGTTTATCCAATATCCAAATGGCCAACCCATCACCAACCAAACTATGCTTTGCGTTCTCATTGTGGATATGGAAAGTCAATTCCATTTCAAATGAATCTGCATGAAGGGGCCATTTACTAAACATATTGGAAGCTTGATGCGGGGAGTTTGCAGTTAATCTAATAAAGTCATTATTTCTGACCAATGTGTTCCCATGCAAGTCCCAGTTTTTAACATGAAATCTAGATTCATCCAAATATGGTCTGATGATTGATTGCTCGGTCAATTCTTTTTTCTTTAATGTGACAATTTGTGATTCTTTGTTCTGAAGTAAACTGTTGATTTCTTCTGGTGTATAAGTGGCTGAACTTGAAAAAATCCATTCGGTGAAAAAAATTCCATATACGGAAAATAGTAACACGACTGCAATTAATAATTGCAAAGGTCGAGATCGTTGAACTGTATAAGTGAAGGACATTTGTTTGCTCCTAAGTGGAAGGGAGGTGGATCTTTTTGACAGTTAATTGTATATCGATATCGACTATATTACCTACCAAAAAAAAAAGACAGCAGAAAAATCAGAAAAACATCGACCCAGATCGTTAGGTTTTTTTTCTCTTGTCTTAATTAGAGAGTGCCTACTGTGGTTTTGCAAAACATCAAAAGCCGATTGTTCGGACCAAATATCGGACAAAATACCCAACAATGTGAAACCAACCAGTATTAGTCCACTAGCGCAGTTGATCCAATGAAGTTGTATCTCAAAAGGAACACGGCACGAATGTGAAATTAGGTTAGATATCGGCGAATGCAAAGCCCTGTGATCAAAAGAGAGAGATTACATGCGCTACGACGGCGTCGTACAGATTTACCAGTAAACTAATATCAAGTTGTCATTTATTATTTACAAGAACTCAACAGTACCCAGTATTCACTATACCTTTACTTCCCAAAAACAACCGTTCTCATAGCACTAAACAAATTTTCCTTTTTCTCACCATTCAACTCACTCATTAAACGTTCATAATATTGTGGGTTACCTTTAGGTTTCAATAATTTATCATCCAAGGCATAATAGTTCTTATATCTATCATTACATAAGTTTCTTAATGCGGTATATTGTAATTTTAGATCTTCTTGTGATATCTGATTGACTAGTTTGGTATTGGAAAATCTTTGTATTTGGGAATCTTTAAATGAAGCATAATGCTTTATTTTCTCCTTAGGTAATGTATTCAACAATGATAATATATTTTTCACTATATCTGATTTGTTTGACATATTTTTCTGTGGTTGGCTTTTGGTTCCCAATGGTTGCTTGATTGCAAGCTTTTTGATATTGGATGAAATTTTTTTCCTCACTCCTTGTTCATTAAGAGACAAACCGGTCGTGTACATGTATCAATTATTGGTTTAGGCCACCAAATCGAATAATATAGCATGAAGTACTAGTGGTGATGTATGCCATTGCTTGTCGATGTGAACCTAGCTCGATAATCAATAGTCTGTATTGATTCTCCAACACCTTGGGGAGCAATTTACTACAATAATTGAATAAAATGTCGATGTATAAATGAATAATATGATTCTAAAAGCTATCTCAAATAATTCAAACCATACCAGAGATGCATATGACATCATCGAGTTAGTCGTATTTAAAACTCGTTTTAATACACCAGAGCAGCATACGATTAAAGTTGCATCTAGACCTAACGATTAGGTATTCCCTCATTTTTTCCTATTTCCATACCACATGGCCGGAATGTTCGAATACGGGAATACGATAGCTAATATTTTACGGTAAACAATTTCCGAGCGTTTGAACACGGTGTAAATCCGGTGGCAGTGTTGACCCTCGTGTCTTTTCAAAAGTAAGACATGCTTTAATCACAGTCTCGACGATTGGTTAGAAGCGAAATCTAAACGAAACGAAACTCAAGGCTGGCCTCTCCTCCCTCCACTTTTCCGAATCACACCATCCAATTACTAGTTGTGTTCTGCTGGAGGAATTTCATTTGAGTGTAAGTTAAGAAACCAACGTTGTCGTTCCAAAACAATAACTAATTGTTTACTAAATAAACGCTTCCCCGAATGGTTTAGGGGGAGAAGAAAAGGGGTACGGAATTTGATAGCGACATTCTTTGCTACATGTAATGTAATCGCTTACTAAAAAAACAAAGAACAAATTAGAAAGATTGTTTTCTGTGAGGCAGGTACGCCTAATTTATTTAATTTTTTTTTCTGCTGTTGTGCTGCGCTGAGATTTTTCCGATCTGCCAAATTAGATATAAATACCGAACCATCTCACCACCCTCCGATATGGCCAACTATCTGAAATTTTTTTTTTCTTTCTTTTATTGTCTTTTTTAACATTTCAGCAAACGAACTGTTCCCCTTTTCTTCATATTAACACTTCATTAAACAATGACTAAGAAACATTGCCCAAGATTGATTTTCGTCCGTCACGGTCAAACTGAATGGTCCAAAAGCGGTCAACATACTTCCGTTACAGATCTTGATTTGACTCCATTTGGTGTTAGACAAATGAGAAACACCGGTAGAGGTTTAATTGGTCCAGGTGACTTACAAATGGTTAAACCAGAAGATATTACCCACGTTTTTGTTTCCCCAAGAAAGAGAGCCCAACACACTTGTGAATTGTTATTTGAAGGTATTGATGAGAAAGTCAAGGAACAAATTCCATTCATTACTGATGAAGATGTCAGGGAATGGGATTATGGTGAATATGAAGGTTTGAAAACCGCTGACATTCGTAAATTGAGAAAAGATCAAGGTTTGGACAAAGGAGATCACAAATGGTCTATTTGGGAAGATGGTTGTGTAGGTGGTGAACAACATAATCAAGTTGCTGAAAGATTAGACAGATTTATTTCCAAAGTCAACAAGATCCATGAAGAAGCCATTGAAAACAATCAACCCTCTGATATTCTTGTTGTTGCCCACGGTCATATTTTGAGATGTCTTGTTGCTAGATGGGTTCAACGTGATTTGAATTGTAACCCACAATTGATGTTGGATGCTGGTGGTGTCGGTGTTTTGAGTTATGAACATCATAACGTTGAAGAACCTGCTATCTACTTGACCGGTGCTTTCGTTACCCCAGTCGAAGAAGTTGGTGATGACATCTAGAGGAATGCAAAAAAAAATATATTTATTAGACAACAAGAGAATCCACGCTTATAGGTTTTCATTTTTTTTTTGGTTTTACTTTAGACGTTTAATACATCTATATTATTAATTAGAATTTACGTACAAATCTGCATTTTTAAGTGCCAATATGACACTATCCCAGTAATTTTTGTTGTTTAACTCCTCCCCAACATATACACCTTCATTTGAACCATCGTTTGTGTCTATTACGACAGTTTCACCTGCACGTTCACCATCCACAACAATATCTATTTGCTTCCTAGTGAAGGAATAACCATAGTCATCTGCTTTGTCCAAAAATGGTAGCAAACTGTAAACTGCTAGAGGATCATGTACTGGAGGACCCTCCGTAAAGCCAATTTTGTTATAAACTTTTGAATAAAAATTAATGATGGTGTGGAAAACTCTCCTAAGATTTGAGTTTCGCTTTTCGTTATCAGCATCATATACCCGATGTCTGACTTTTCTATTGGCTATCACCTTATGTGTAAAGTTTAATGGAGCCAATATTATTTTATTACTGAGATTGTCAAGCACAATCTTCGCCGCATGGGGGTCGGCATGGAAATTGAATTCTGCATAGGGGGTAATATTCCCAAACCCGAAACTTCCTCCCATGATTGACACATATATCAAACTCTCTTTAATTTCTGGATATTTGGTGATTAATTTAGCAATGTTTGTAAGTGTACCAGTACAGACCAAACATATATTACCTGCATGAGTCTCAATGGTTTCTTTCATTGCCCCAAGATAGTCCATGTCCTTGGAAACCTGGTTAACTGTATTTTCTGGGAATTGAACACCACCAATTCCATTACTTCCATGAACGTTCAATGCATACAATGGTTCATTCTTCAATGGTCGGTCTGACCCTTCGTATACTTTCACTTTATTGTAAACATGTAGCAAATCCAATAGACTTAAAGTATTATGTGTTGTCATATTTATGGGTGCATTGCCGTGAACCGTGGATACTCCGAGAAGATCAAACCTCGGGTCAAACAAGGATAACAAGATGGCAAATGCGTCGTCATTACCGGGATCACAATCTAGCCATATTGGAATGGGTTGTTTTGTCATGTTATTGTGGCAAAGTGGGATAATAGTAAAAACAACCAAAAGAAAGTAAACTATGTGAATGGTGGAAAAACGCTTGTTTATATAGTGAATCTTTTTTTTGTTCCTTCTAGGGCTCTGGCTTTGGTTCTCGTTCTGGCGGTAGTTCGTGGTGGTTGCAGAGTTAGAAGGTGTGGTTGTAAAATTAGAAATGTAGGGCGACAACTTTTTTTTCTCTTCTGTCTTGTCTTGTTTTGTTTTGTTGCGTTGCTTTCTGTTGCAAGAAATCGCGTCCTATTTATATACCAACAATGCTCCGTGTATTGTGATGCATGTATGTGTGGGGGAAATATCCTTCTGTGATGACAGCACAGGTAGATCAACAGCAAATGATGCTCTCGGTATACTCCTCCATCTTCACCTTGTTTCCCGGGGCGGGTCCAAAGAGCGGGGGATAGCCGAGACCCGTTGTGCTGTCACGCTTTGTAGTTGCGTGAATGACGACCCGTTCCCCCACTCCCAACCGATCGAAGAAACAGGTTCGGCTGCCCTGTGTTTCCCGATTGGGAGGGTTATTCCGCTCGCCACATTATTTCGCGTGTCATGCGAATGCAAAATATTTTTACATAATGATACACTTCTAATAATAATAATACATAACTTCCATATATTTCTACAATCATTTGTATATGTGAATAAATAATGACTACAAAATAAACTATACCTAGCCCGCAGCGACACCTTGTGGTACTTGGACACGCCCCGTACTCAACGGCTCCACTGGGATAATTGGCTTATCTTTCAATTTAAACTCAGGCACACCAAGATCATCTTCAGCTAATGTTTTATCTTTCTCATTAAGTGCCTCTTCATCTGATGATGCCATGGGTATTCTCTCAAGTGTATTGTATTCGGTACTCCGTACAGCTTCAGATTGTTGCTGCAGTTCTCGCTTTTGTCTTTCTTCCATTTTTTTCAATTTATCTATAATCAAATATCCCGTGGTTCCAATTACATCTTCTGCCCATACCACATCAAGATGGTTATATGTGGGTACTTCAACAATTTCCAAGTTCTGTCCTTCAACATAAGCAGGTTCATATTTTCTCATATGTGCCGCTATTTTCCTTCCATCAACTAAGAAATCATTTTCTCCAATAAACACAATCATAGGAACTTTGACTCCGGTAAACCAAGTTTTGTCAAATTGGAAATAACTCTTGGTATCATCGACTGCATTTATATTGAAATGATCGTCGTTCTTGTATGCGTTTTTTGGTTGCAACATTCTAGTAAATCCACATCCGGAAGATTTTGATAAATAGTACTTCATCAACTCCACTGATGCATAACTCATATTGAAAATAAACAAAAAATGCCAAATCTTCTTATTTTTACCCCAATTAGAACCATTCCACCCAAATAAATACTTAAACATATAATACGACAATTTCCCAAATAGCGCATATTCGGCAATATAGTGTCTAACCATGCACAAGTTTCTCATAAATGCACAGCATCCAAATAACATTAGCCACGTGAACTGAGTCCTACGATTGATAAACTTGATAAAATTGCGAGTGTAAAAAAGTGAACCTGGATATACGGCAGGTGCAATGGGACAAAACAATTCAATCTTCTCATGTAATGGGGTAAAATATGGATTTTTCAACATTAAAAAACTCTGAAGACCGCCTTGCAGATGTCCAAATAATATCACCTTCTTGAAATTCTTCTTATGTTCCAACACGGTTCCTATCATTACTGGTAAATCATAACATGCCAATTCTTGCACGCTCCAATCCCAATATCGCTCATTGTTATACAAATCCCCCTTCATGGTTGCATGTTGAGCTTTGAAATAACTTCTATTATTACCCAACCAAACATCATATCCTTGTTCATGAAAATAATAACCCAATGAGTTCTTCCCATTGACAATCCAAGTACCACTACATGACAACAAGCCGTGTTGCATGAAAACAGGTTTTCGAAGTTGTCTTTGTTCATCAGTTTCCTTAGGATCGATGATTCTATGCACAGTCAATATGTACCCGTCACATGTTGTAACTTCGAATTCTTGTAAGTCCAATTGTAGGGCTTTTAAATAGTATTGTAGATCTCTACTGGGTTTCATTTGCGACAAGTTATCATACGGCACACGAGGGACATAACCATGACTTCTTCCTTCGATATCTGGTTCTATACTTTTCTCTTTGCCCATTATTTTATCTGTTAAATGATTTAGCACTGCTCCGGTACATAGAAAAGTGGTATAGAATACTGACCCACAGGCACTTATAAACATAATCAAGTATTTTATGAATACATTATGGTAGTTTCCTTCTTTTTCTGCGACAAATGGTTCTCCTTTCACCTCATTTTCAATTTCGGCTTCCGGTTGTCGTGACAAAGCTCTATTCGATTGACTCATGATACAGTAGCGATGTAATTGCTCTTTTGCAAAAGGTGGATGGGGACAACTAGTTATATCTTCTTCCAACGGTAATCCTCGTAATAGTTACCATATTTTTAATTTATTGTTTTTTTTTCCTTTGTGGAGATCCGACTGTTCCTTCTCTTCCGAGACTTCGATGATTTTCTTCTGTTTACTAAAAATAGACTAATACGAATAATTACCTTCAATGTCAGTCTAAATAGTCTTACAGATGCATTTTGTGATTTCCTCGATTCATGGGGGATTCGATATATTAACTGGAAAGATCAAGACAAACTATGAAGAAGAAGAAAAAAAGCAGTGAATGTTTGAAACAGAATTTTACAAGAGGCGGAATTGCTTATCTATACATTCCTTTTTCTCTTGATCTCATTGTTGTACTGTATATTTCTTGTGCTAGTCTGGAACCATCTCTATCTATGCAATTTTTTTGGAAACATTTGTGAAACCTACACCTTTAATAGACACAGTCATAAACTTTCCATCACCACCATCTGTCTCACCATCATCATCTTCTTTTAGGAATGCTTCAGTTCCAAATATTTCCTTGATATCCCTTAACGTGTGTATAAAATTCTCATCGACTTCATTTCTATGGATCTTCAAACGACCAACATCTTCTTTACCGATTGTCATATATACAAGAGCCAATGGTAATTGATATCTTCCCACAACACCACTGTTTGTTATTTCTTCCAACACTTGATACGCCGTCAATTCTCCCAAATCTTCAGGCAAACTAGCAGCCGCACCAACATTTTCAGCTATGATTCTCCAACCACGTTTCAGCTCAGCTACTAAAGTTATACCAAATCCAGGAGATTTACCTGAGTTCTCACCTCTCCATACATCGGCAGTTATATTCACTTCACATCCAGTAGGTTTCAATACTGCTCTTGCAGAATCTATCATTCTGTTGACAGTTGATGGGGAAACTCTGGTACAATAAGCTACTCCTCGAATGGCAGAATATTTAGGCACATCTAATGCATGGATTGTTATAGGTTGGGCAATCAAGGAGTTACATAACAAATGAACCTCACCTCCTCCTAAGGGAGCAGAACCTCTCTTTAATACATGTAATGAAACTTCTCTAACTCCGAATTTTTCCATGATTGGTAATAACCCCCATTTAATAGCATCAACCCCAGTATCATTTCCTTCAGCATTCGTCAATCCTTTGAAAACTATACTAAACTTTTTCTTGGAAAATGGAGCCAACATTAACATTGGTTCAACATAATATCCCACAACTTTGGTATCAGGACAATTATGAGTCAACTCTCCTCCAACTATAATACCTGGTCTATATATGACAGTTGTACCAGTATATGAAATCTCTATGTGCGATCCATTAGTAATGGCTTCAATTAATCTAAGAAATGAAACTTCATAATCTTTCAAACCTGGATTCATATCTTCTGATCTTATTTTGGTGATTTTGATGGGCTTCCCTGAAAGGGTTGCCAATACCAATCGCAATCTGAAATTTCTATGACCTTCAAAGATAATGGGTTTGTCTATCTTAACACTTGACATTGGTGGGGGAGGAACTTGGCTGTATGTTTTGAATGAAAGTGCATGAGAGATGGTTTATGTAGATTTTTTTTTTTCATTTTGGTATATACGCTGCTCATCACAAAAATTGACGCCGCTACCATGTGTACCCAGTATGATATTGAACAAGTGTGCGTAACTCTACTGTCCACCAAATAATTTAACTTATTTAGCTGATATGAATAGTTAAGAAATTATCTTGTAAAGGTACCTTCTTATCTCAACAATACCAGCAATTTAGTACGACTCAGTATTGTAGGCTCCTCTTTTTATACTTCTCTCTAGACTATTACTTCTTAACTATTGCTTTGCAGTAACAAATACTGGTCGTGTAAAAATGTCAATTCAAGCCATTGACAACAGAAAAACCAGTTCGAAGGAAAAAATGATTACAACAGAAATACGGTTAAATCAGTACGAACCCATAGGAACATTCATTAGCATCAATGGCATCCAGCCCACAAGAACAACCCAGTCTAAAAAGAATAGCAGAAAATGAAGTCACTTCTCCTAATAAGAAATTAAAATTAGAAAATCTAAATGATGATCAATCATCCAGTCAACCAGTGGATTCAGACTTTGATAGTTTGCCAGTGACCTTATTACAAAATGCAGACATAGACGCACCAACACCAACAAGTAACAACAACAATATTAACAACAATACAACCAATACATCAAATGCAAAAGATTATGACCAAGATACATCGAAATTAAATGATGCCATTGCAGCAGCAGGGGTTGATATTCAACAAGAAGAAGAAATATTATTACAACAACAATTGAATAGAAAATCGACGGACGGCATAGCGTCCAATTTAAAGAATGTCATAAAATCAAGCAAACCACCTTCGTTTTTAAATAGTTATCACTTAGCAGCATTCATGGATAAAGTAGCCAAAGAGAATGGGATTCATCAGAATTTTTTAATGGATGGAGAAATGTTAGAATTGGTTTCTGCATCATGTGAAGCATGGTTAAGTAAACTCGTTACCAAAACCATAATGCTATCACGTCATAGAAGAAGAGGCATACCTAAGATTGGGAAAAAAACGGGGAGTAGTTCCGTGCCTAGATCTGATATTTCAAAGGAGTTGAGAAATTTGGCCATAAAGCAAAAAGAATTGGAAGAGAAAAGAGTAAGCAAAAGAGTAATGCTAGGTTTGGAGAAGAGTCCTAATGATCCAAGTAATACTAATGAAAATGGCGATTCCAAGGCGGGTGCTGAAGAGACGTTACATCGTGCAGCAAATGCTACTGCCGCCATGATGACAAAGAATCTTGGGAAAAAGAAGTATAGTTGGATGACAAGTTCAAATGGTACTGGAGGAGGAGGCGGAGGTTCAGATCTTGGGAAGTCGGGTAATGGGTCTTCAAAAGATAGTAAGAAAGAAAGTCCTATAATCTCAATTCGTGGAGATAATGGACTTAGGTACAGGGAAATAAGGTCAGGAAATTCCGTTGTTATGAAAGATTTGTTAGCAGCCATTGAGGATGAAAAGAGAGGCACGAGAAATGCAGTGGTTAAAGGATACGCCAAATTGAAAGACTGAAAAGTTACATAGCTTTATATTTTGTATTAATAATTTGTATAATGAATTTCATAATTTTTTCTTTTCTTGGAGAGAAACGCGAGGGCACAGAAATCAAAACAAAACATTTTTGATTCACTTCTCTGATCCATCACCAGCCATCATCATCAACACGGATCATGGATTTCACACTTGCATCGTATTTCAACGCGTTCGATGTTGATAAAGATTATGAAGTTGAATTTTCAAATGTTGATTCCAAATTGGAATCCATCACTGACTCATTAGCAAACAACCCCGAAGCATTAAATTATAACAATGAATTATTTGAGGATCTTCTTGAATTAATTCATGGATTCAGAGTGTTGGAACCCAAACAGTGCCATCAAGTTGCTTATCTTGTAACTTCATCATTTAATACAGTTGGTCTGACCTATGATACATCGATACGAAGTGGCGATTATCTTGAGAATGTCGATACTATTAAATCAACACTAGAGAAGTACGGATATTTAATGTTTGTGCTTTTGAAATATCTAGGTAAACAGGATTTTTCACAGATTGGAAATGCCAGATCCCAAAAATCAGTGCCTCGTGAACTATCCGTCAAATGGAAATCCAACTGTACCGAAGTGGAAAATGGATTAACAGCAATTGGAACAATTTTAAATATCGATCTCAGCAAAATATTCGTAACTACACCGGAAAGGGATGCATATATTGAATTATTCTCAAGGCCCATAGTGAACTTAATGGAGAGTCCAGAAAGAATGAAGTTAGTGCCGATCAAATTATTAATTTTCAAAGTTCTTTGTGTTTCTGTTACTAAACACGGCCATGGTACAATGCTTCAACATTCTATTATCCAATGCCTTACTTATTATGCTCATTTACCACAACATATGGCTGCATTGTTGAATATGTTAACTGAGAAATATGATTATATGACTTTGACTGAAGATGTATTACGTGAAATTTCTCAAACCCATTTCAATTCCAACGATACAACTGGTCCCAAAGCGGTATCCGAATTTCTTATTAAATTATCGGAACTCAGTCCTAAATTAATTTTGAGACAAATGTCGAGTATCTCACAATTGTTGGATAACAGTAACCAAACTTTAAGATGTTCTGTTGTTGAAGCGTGTGGGAACATTGTTGTTGACATGATCAAAAGTAGCAACAAGGAACAAGACGAGAACGGAGATACTCATAATTATAGTCAACAAGTGGCTAAACTTTTGGACTTGCTAGAGGAAAGATTCCTTGATCAAAATCCATACGTACGTACCAAAGCGTTCCAAGCATTGGGCAAAGTAGCTGATTTGAAAGTTAAATTAACTGAAAGAAGACAATCAATGATGCTTGCTGCTGTGAGATCTTTGGATGACAGGAGTGCATTAGTCAGAAGAAACGCCATTAAGTTAATTTCCAAATTGATCTTGAAACACCAATTCCAAGGTTCTCATGGAACACAATTGAATTTGTCATTCTGGAAACAAAAATTAAAAGAAGCAGAAGCAGAGTTGATGAAATACATACCACCGTCCAATTCACCTATTAAGGCAAAACCACTGGAAAAAGATAACGATGATATTGAATTGGATGTGATCAACGAATCTGATGAAGACAATGACGACCTTCCTTCAGATCTAGTTGCTGATGAAGAAAAGTCGAATCCAAAAGAAGATGCCGAGAAGGACAAAGACCAAGAAAAAGAAGACAAAGATAAAGAAGAAGAAGAAGAAGAAGAAGATGATGATGATGAAGAGCATGAGATTGGTGATGTCTCAATGTTACAAGAATCTCTACCTGATGTGACAGTATTGGCAAGAGCTAAATTAACTGCTAATTATTACAAAGATGCAGTTGATTTTATAGAAACTGTGCATCATGGTACAGAAGTGGTTTCAAGATTGTTGTTTTCCAAAAATAGAAATGAAGCTATTGATGCAATGGATTATCTTGTATTGGCAGATGCATATGGGATTGAAAATGCCGAAATAGGAATCAGGAAAATGTTACATTTGGTTTGGATGAAAGGGTCTTCTGATGAAGGGAAATCCGTGTCTTCTCATTTAATAGATTGTTACAAGCATTTGTTTTTGATTGCTCCTGATTCTGCTAGTCGATTAGAAAAAGCAACCTATATTGCCAAAAATTTAATTGGGTTGACATTCAATGCTTCAGTCGCCGATTTAGCATCTTTGGAAAAATTACTAGGATTGATGTATGCAGCAATGATGATTAATTTTGAAGTCATCAATGTTTTATGGCAGATTTACAACATGAATGAAGGTGGAGAAGAAATGAGGGTGAAAAGAAGAGGCGCAATAATATTATTAGGTATGCTTGCACTTGAAGATAACCAAATTGTAATCAAAGGATTTGACGCTTTATTGAATATCGGTTTAGGCGATACTGGGAAAGAAGATTTGACGCTTGCTAAATACACATGTATTGTATTACAAAGGGTGGTACCAACAAGCACAAAGAAAAATTCCACCATCATCAGGATTCCAAACGAAGAAGAAGCAATAAATAAATTAAAGCAAATATTAGTTGGGTATAATGATAAATCCGAGTGGTATTCCTTAACTGAACAAGCGATTTCAGCTATATATCAAGTTTCATCCAAACCGGACCAAGTATGTTCTGATCTTATAAAGGAGAAATCCATAGCAGTTTTTGGCCAAGATCGGTCGACATCAGAAACCCAAGCCATTGCATTATCTCAGTTGTTGTTTATAGTTGGACACGTTGCATTGAAAACAATAGTTTATCTCGAAAAACTCGAAGGTGAATTTAAGAAGAAGAAGCACGATGCAGAAGCAAATAAGGCTAAAGGTTCGACCTCCGCCAATGGTTCTTCGAATAATGATCAAGATGCAGAAGGGGAAAACGAATTAGAAATGATAGGAGGAACTTCGGAAGATGATTTTGCAGATGCAGTGGTTCATGTGAAAGAAAGAGAATTGCTTTACGGTGAATCCTCATTGTTATCCAAGTTTGGTCCGTTGGTGCAAGAGATTTGTTCACATCCAAAACAATTCAAAAACAAAATATTACAAAGGTCAGCAGTTCTATGTTTTGTGAAATTAATGTGTGTTTCTTCGATATATTGTGAAGCAAACCTTCCATTATTACTTCAAATAATGGAAAATTCCGAAGATCCAATAATCAGATGCAATTGTGTGTTGGGATTAGGAGATATGGCAGTCTGTTTCAATAGCATCGTTGATGAAAATACTGATTTCATCTATCGTCGATTGACAGACAAAAGTCTTATGGTACAAAGGACATGTTTGATGACAGTTACATTTTTAATCTTAGCTGGTCAAGTGAAAGTGAAAGGACAATTATCATCGATGGCGAAATGTTTGGAAAATCCCGATCAAGGTATCAGTGACATGTGTAGATTGTTTTTTACCGAGTTGTCCACGAAAGATAATGCTATTTATAATGGGTTTATTGATATTTTCAGTGGGTTATCACATGACACCACGTTGTCCAAAGATGAATTTAAGAGAATTATCAAATTCTTGGTTGGATTTATTGATAAAGAAAGACACCAAAAACAATTGGCAGAAAAATTGTTGGCAAGATTATCAAAATGTGATCTGGAGAGTCAATGGCAAGACGTTGCTTTTGTTTTGAATACAATTGCATATAAGAATGATAGTATAACGGCTGCTTTGGAAGAAGGTTTCAAATTGGTTCTGGCAAAGCAGTAAGGCGGGTACACTGTCATGCAACTAGATTATAAGTATCTAGTGCTCAGCAGTTCATGTTTCTTTCAATAAACGAATGTTCTCATAGAAGTCACATACAGTCTTTTTACAATTAGTTTAGACTAGTGCTACAAAATTGTTCAAACTATTTGTGGAGGAATGTTCACACTAAGGTGGGCAAATGTATTCATAGCAATACACACTGAATGTTTCGCATTGGGTGACCAACTTATTTTATACCAAAAGTGTACGATATATGGTATAAACGTAATTTGTTTGTAAGTAGGAATTAAATACTTTCCCAAGTACGAATAATTTTGTGTGCAACTGATACGAACAATAATTCTATAATTGGTGTGAACACAAAATGAAAACACTGAACAACAGTTGTACGTTTAAAAATGGTTGCAAGAAAATTGCCATTAAAACAAACGAACTCCTAGGTGAATTTTCTACTACTGACTTTGCCTTAAAAAGTTACAACTCCTATCCATTGATGTGGTTTACATTTGGTCCTCGGTGAGGCAATTTTATTTGGACATCTGTATATTATTACTGTTGCAAAGTGTTTCAAAACTTCTAATCTTCTACGTTGGATAAGTTTTTTTTTAAAGTAAAATCAAACTTGATGATCTGTCCATTGGTTGGTGATTGTGGGGTTCATTGGACCTTGTGGATGAGGAGAAGAGAGGGTGAGTATGGTGGATTTTCCTTTCCCACAATAGGGATAATACATGACACAATCTTCTGAACAACACTTTTTTATTTATTTGGCTGTCTCACCAACCAAAAAAAAAAACACACACGAATGGTTGTCTTTTCTTTCTTCCCACTAGTGTAATTATCCTTCCAACCAGCTAAAGAGAAATAACCAGAAGGATCTGGTTTTTTTCATTATCTGCTGTTACTGCATCCTTTATTTGCTACAGTCAACATTGACAATTGCATCAACAATAGACAATCCATTGTGTATTCATTAAGAGGATCAAAAAAAGGATACACACAGAGTAAACTACAACTCAAAGCAGTTAAACGGATGGGGAGATAGGATGATCCATCTTTTAGGATCGTCTCCAATTAAAGAACTATGGTGAAGTAAATGAGACTAGAGAATGGACTAAAGTCCCTGAACCCAAGGTACGGCGGGCTATCCAAATTCGTTCTTTATAATTTGGTTTGTTTCGCAACAGACCATACATCATTTTGTGGATAGAAACAATGGTGCATTTACAAGATGTTAATCCAGCAATCGTCCAAAAGCACTTCAAGACTTTTAAATTTGTTTCTGTGGCACTCCATTCCATGCTTGTTCCCGTTCCACCAGGCTTTTGCTCCTGAATTTTTAGGGACGGTGGAACACTTGGTAGTGGTGGTTGTCCCTCATTGGACTGTTGGGATAAATTCGAGTTGTTTGCCGGCCCTTGAGTCGTTGATTCGGGTAAATTTGAATTGTCATCCGTCAGCCTCTTATTGATATCAGTCTTACCTAACTCAGTCATTGTGATTTCTAAGTTGGTATTCCGTATACTTCAAAAAGAGCGAAAGTAGGAGAGAGAGTGAATTTTGAAATGATAAAGCACATAGGCCATCTAGGTGCATATCGGAAAGCTTCATTTTTTTTTTTGCAACCAACAGAGTCGTGCATAACAACAAGGCAGGGTAGTCGCGTTTCATTGACGACTGGTACCACTCTCGTGCAACTCAAGAGTAATGCTACCAGTACAAATGTGGAAAAGTCTGAGCCAGTTCGGAAATAGCGAGAAAATGGATATGTGGCAGCGCAGCACTAAAGAGAAATAGAGATGTCTTATTTAAAACCACGACTATCGTAAACTCCCCATTACTGATAATCCTGGTGATGGCAACTTGTCCCAAGGATACCATGATGTTGAACTCCACAACCCACCCTTCACCAGACAAATTTGTTTTCTGGTCGTTCGGTGGGAATATCCAAGTATTTATCAGTTCAGAACGTATTAGGATTTGATCTTCAGTTTGATGGTCCTCCTTTCCATGTTCAGGGACAACTTTATTGGGTGTCCAACTGACGTAAGACATTCCATATTCCTTGTAAGGCACTGTGAAGTCACCACCAGCTTGAACGGAGAATTGATCAATTGAATCGTTTCTTGTACAGAACACTCGAATTATATCTCCATCCGCCTTCCCGAAACAAAAATACCTACTCCACATTCACAGTTTCCAAAACAATTAAGAATTCAAGGTTTTGGATTCGTGTGGCCATTTGTGCTTTTAACTTTTCATAAACCTCCGTGACATGTTTGGGTCCACCACATATTTTATGCTTTTGACTGGTTACCACGTCTTCCACCTCCAACATCCGTTGATGCTTATGGATCATAAACCATCTCCATGTATCCACAAAATCGTGAAATGTCTGTTGCAACACAGACCAAACGTTGAAACGGAATTTGGCTAGGTGACCTCATTTTGGGTTCAGTGGTTTTTGCCCTTGCTGTACTCTTACTTACCTTACTATACTTCTTTAATTGGAATTATCCTAGAAGATGGATAATTCTGTCTCCTTTTCATTTGATTAACTGCGTTGGTTTGTATTTTTGCACGTTAATATATATAATGCAAAATATCTCTAAAATTTTTGCTTGCCTGTTAGCTAGAAACCTACCGCTAACAAAGAGTCCAAGAGACAAACAAATTATTTCTTAAGCACGCACACACACAGTTGGTGTGAATAATTATAATTCTTTCCCAATGGTAGAAAAAAATTAAAAAGACGGTAATGCAGATTAGAAACATTACTGATGGTTAAACCGATTATTAATGTAAAGAGACAAAAAGATAGTTATGCGACATTTATGTTTTTTCCGTTATGTCTCTACGACATTGTGCGAGTTTTGTCTTCTGTCCAAAACTGGCATATACGAAAGAGCCGTGAGAGCGAGATCATCACTTGAAATTTTGGAGACAATAATCCAACAGATCAGTTTACAACAAAAGAGAAGGTATTCCGCGGGTTGTGCGCTGACACCTTATAATAATTAGTACTATTTTATTTTTGCAACGTTCTTGAGAGAGCAAGCTTTAAAGAAAGTCCCATCGAGTCTTCCACTTCGAGTGCTATTATTACGATGGCTAATATAATACAACATGGAATCAACAATCTACTGGTTCTCACCGGCTTGGATGGAGCTAGTCTAAAGATCTTGATTTGTACCTTATTGTCATTCCCTTTCAGTATCATTTTTAAGAGATTGCCAGACCGCAATTATACATTAAAGCACTTCTACAACATTGCCGTTTCTTGTTTTTACATTTTTGGAATTTGTGACTTACGTTCAGGGGTATTTACCTTGTTGATTTCAGCAGCTGGTACTTACTTCATCACCAGATACGTTCGTACTAGTTCAATGCCTTGGATAAATTTTATATTTTTGATGTCACATATGGCATATAGCCATTTTAAGTTACAATTCTTTGCCGATTATGATCGTACAGTGATTGATATCACTGGTGCTCAAATGATTTTAGTCATGAAATTGTCATCGTTCGGATGGTGTATTAACGATGGGAAGCAACCTAAACTGTCATTAAACGAGTACAATAAATCAAGAGCAATCACCAAACATCCAAACCTTTTACCTTATATTGGATATGTGTTGTTTTATGCCTCGTTGTTAACTGGCCCTGCTTTTCATTATGTGGACTATGATAGGTTTATCCATTCCACTTTGTTTGACGATGTCCCGTTGGAAAAGAGACCAAAACTGCGAAGAATTCCAAGATCCGGTGTTCAAGCTACTAAGAAATTACTTTTGGGATTCTTCTGGGCATTCTTGTTACTTAAAAGTGACGAGTTTGTCACGTCTGATTATATGTTCACTCCGGAATTCAAAAGCTATCATAATTTTATCTACAGAATCTTTTACATGTGGATTTTGGGATTCTCGTTCAGATTGAAATATTATTGTATTTGGACGTTGGCAGAAGGTGCGTGTATCTTGTGTGGTATTGGATACAACGGTGTTGACCCAGAAACTGGGGAATTCAAATGGAATAGAGTGCAAAATATTGATCCATGGGCGTTTGAACTGGGACAAAATATTCACACCTGTTTGGAGGCATGGAATCAAAATACCAATAAATGGTTGAAGAACTATGTTTACTTGAGAGTTGCCAGACCTGGAAAAAGACCAGGGTTTAAAAGCACTTTGTTTACATTTGCTACCAGTGCGTTTTGGCACGGTACCCGACCAGGATACTATTTGACGTTCGTCATGGGAGCCTTTCTTCAAACAGTGGGTAAACATTATAGAAGAAATTTTAGACCTATCTTCTTGGAAGCTGATGGGAAAACTCCTAGACCTGGGAAATTCGTGTATGATTTTGTTTGTTGGATTAATACGCAACTTGCTTTTGGTTTTGCCGTTCAACCTTTTGTGTTTTTGGAACTCCCGATGTCAATCAAGTGTTGGGCATTGGTGTATTTCTGGTTGGTTTGGGTTGTTGCAGTGACATTTTTTGCATTTAGTGGACCATTCGCCAAGCAAGTTACCAGCTATTTGAAATCCTTACAACCATCATACAAGGCACAAGTTGAAGCCAAGAAGAGAGACGAAAAGAAGAAATTGAGCTCCGAAGAATCTAAAATCATCGAGAGTGCTGTTGATTCCAAATTGGAACAACGTTATGATGCCCCAACATTGGGATTACCGCCATTTGATGTATTTAATGATTTTGATAAGAAGGAAGTTGATGATGATTTGAAAGAGTTCAACGTGGCTTGGAAATCATTTAGAGGTCGTAGAGGTTCTATCCAGGATGACGATTTTGAAGGATTGAAAGACGCTTATAATAATTTCACTAATGAGATTAATGACATTTTCCATAATAAGAAGGAAGAATTTTTAAAAGCTAAGGCTGAATACAATTCCCCTGAAAACCCATCAAATAAACTGGAATAGCGTGTTCAGTTTCATGCAAGAATGTTGTTGCGAAACAATACAACGAGCAGTGTTTTTTCTTTAGTTTTCTGTATGTTTATCAAAATTGTTGATTGTATTTTACTTTGTAGTTGCAGTTATATAGAAAAACTTGTCAAGAAGAGAATAGGATAGTTTTACATTTACAGCTAAGTCAGTCAGGTGATCGTGTTACCTATGTGTGTGGTACGATTGGTCGAATCATATTGGTCACACGGATTCATCTCAACCACAAAAAGCGAGGCAAGAGCAATCAAAAAAAAAATGAAAAATCTCGGGTGTGAAAAGTTTCACCAATAAAGATACTTTATCTCCGCGGATCTGCACTTAGTTGATAAAATATCGAACCATCAGTTATCTAACGTGTTCTTTACAGGTTTTTATAAATATCGACGTATTTTTCAATAGCTTAAGAGAATTGCTACTTTTTTTTCGAATTTCACCACAACTCAATAGAAAACACCAGCAATTATGTTTAGAAACACAGTTAGATCTTCATATGTTGTCCGCCGGTCGTTTTACAGATTCAATTCCACTAACAATGGTAAATCACCTACTGGGATATTATTTATGAACATGGGTGGTCCATCCAAGGTAGAAGAAACCTATGATTTCTTATTTAGATTGTTTTCAGATGGAGATCTTATTCCATTTGGTCGTTTCCAGAATATACTCGCGAAATTTATTGCCACCAGACGAACCCCTACAATTGAAAAGCATTATAAAGAGATTGGTGGTGGATCACCAATTAGAAAATGGTCCGAATATCAATGTAAAAAAGTATGTGAAATATTGGATAAGACAAGTCCAGAAACAGCTCCGCACAAGCCTTACGTTGCATTCAGATATGCCAATCCATTGACTGAAGACACCTTGAATGAAATGAAAAAAGATGGTGTCACTAGAGCAGTTGCCTTTTCCCAATATCCTCAATTTTCGTATACCACAAGTGGTTCTTCTATGAATGAGTTATACCGTCAAACATTAATGCATGATCCAGAAAGAACCATCCAATGGTCGTTCATTGATAGATGGCCACAAATGCCAGGTTTGGTCAAAGCATTTGCTAACAACATTAAAGAAAAATTAGCAGAGTTCCCACCTGAAACCAGGGATGATGTCATATTGTTATTTTCCGCTCATTCATTACCTATGGATACTGTGAATTTAGGTGATTCATACCCGGCTGAAGTAGGAGCTACTGTTTATAAAATCATGGAAGAATTGAATTTCTCTAATCCATACAGATTAGTCTGGCAATCACAAGTGGGTCCAAAACCTTGGTTGGGTGCTAAAACAGCAAAAACCATTGAAAGGTTAGAAAAAAGAGATGATGTTAAAGGTATTGTATTGGTTCCTGTTGCATTTACTTCCGATCACATTGAGACGTTACACGAATTAGATATTGAAATTGCTGAAGAAGCTGAACACCCTGAGAAGATCAAACGTGCCGAATCGTTAAACGACAATGAAGTATTCATTGAAGGGTTGGCTGATTTGGTTAAGGATCATTTGAAAAGCGGTAAGAAATATTCAAAACAATTGGAATTGGACTGTATCTTAGGAGGTGAAAAGGCCAAAGGAACATTCAGTCATCCAAGTGAATTTTTTGGAAAGCAAAAGTAAAGAACTTTTTTATATGTATATATGTACATAGTAAGCTATACAAAAATTAATCAATCAGAGTATTCATCGTCGGGATCGAATAAATCTAAATTAAGATCCACCGGTGGGGGAGCTTCCTCTTGTTTCTTCCCACCATCATATCCACTGAAAGATCCTCTATGACTTTGTTTGTTTTCGACCGCTCGATCTGTGTTTTGGCTTGTTGAAGGCACAACATCTTCCATTTCTTCATCAGAATCTTCCTTGGCTTGCGTAGTGGTATCCTCTTTCTCTGTCTCTTTCTCTGTCTCTTTCTCTTTCTCTTTTTCAGAAACGCCTAGTTCGTTTCGTATTATTTCATCTGGCTGTAGTGATGCCTGTGCTAACATACCACGTCTCAATGAGTCTTCAGCTGGCCATATATAATTATTTGGATGTATTTGAAATGGCATGTTTGCAACAGCTGCAGGAGCCTTAGTAAATTTAGCCAACTTGAATGCATATTTTAAAATATCATCCACCTCAATCGATTGATTTAATTGTTTACCAGTTTTTGGTAATTTCGGTAATTTTTTCAACTCATTTCTATAACTCACCAACTCTTTCAAAATAGTCTTGGAACTATTTTCCAAAGCCCGGTTTTCTTCAGTTAACTTATCAACTTCATAACTATAATTCCTATGTTTATCCAATTCATCAATCTGATGTTTCAAAACGTCATTACATGCAATAATTTGTTTCACTCTTAATTGTAGTTGGTCCTCTTTAAACTGAGCTATGTCGTTTGATAATTCATTTAGTAAAGTTTCATATTCTTTCACTTTTTGAACCATGGGTAATTGTTCAAAAATATCTAGATCTTTCTGCGTCTGTAGTTTCAGTTTGATATTCGTGGCATTGGTTGGCAAGTTCTTTTGTGGGTTCAAAGATGATGTGACATAGGATGCTGGGTTCGGTGTTGATGGGTTTGTCGTACTGGGAGCTAATTGATTTAATCTTGTAGATGAATTTGCCCGCGATATTGAATCCCCATTGCCTGGCGTACCTGCTTTTCTAAATGGAATCATGGTGGTTGTCGTACTTGCTGACTTTGTAGAACTTGAATTGATTCTATTTTGGCTTTTTTTTTTCGTTTGTCAGTGAAGTCGAGGCGAAAGTATTCAACTAGGCGCTGGTACAAAAGTCACTCGCTGTTTTGGTCAAGTAAATCACTATCAATGTATTTCTAAAATATTCCTATAAATATATATAAAAGAACGTCTTATTCGATGTAATTGTTGGGAACAAACCCTATTCTATAATTGTCTTGGTCAACTCTGGACAAGCCAACGACCCAGTTCAGTCCATCTGAGTTATACAACGTATCAACATTTTGGAAGTCCAAAAGAACTTCTATTTTGTCACCCTGTTTAAACGATAAGTCCCCAGGTTCTACTCCAATGAAATCATGAATTGCAACTTTAATCACCTTCTCACCACTGTTAATATCCAACTTGTCAAAGAAACTCTGCATTGTTTCCAACTTATAACTCAAACTCATAGGTTGGTTCGTAGTTAATGGAGGACCAATTTCGGAGCTTCTATTGGTAATTGGAGCCACTTTAATATCATTTTTGCACCCATTGTACAATTTTCTCAATCTGGAATCTACAGGTTCTTGGTTGGAGTACGACGTCGATCCTGAAACTGCGCTTTCAGACACAGAAGAAACAGAAGACGCGTCCGATAACGCCAGCTCTTCTTCATAATCATCAATCGAAAGAGAGTCCATGGAGCTCGTGTCAATGGAATACATTGGCGTAGATACTGGAGCAACGGGCTTGATCAGTTGTATTTGGGACATATTGGTTCTTGGTGGTAGTGGAGGAGGAGGAAGTTTGTTGAGCACTGGCTCCGGTTCCTCTACGGATACCAATTTGTGAGGGTAGTAGGTTTCTGATACATTTGCCGACGGGTCATTGTACTCCTTAAATGCAACTAAGGGATCGATCTCCAAAGTATCGGTAAATATTCCGTTTTTTTTATCTTTTGGTTTAACCACATGCTTCTTTTCAATGACTTTGTTGTTCATTTTACGCCAGAATTTATAATATTTCAGCAGCTCATCTTCGTCATTTATTTCTTTGTCAAGCAAATCTGGTTTCTTGTCATGGATTATAGAAATAAAAGATTCAATTTGCAATCTTGTCGTGGTACTGTTGGCTTCCCATTGATCTATGATATCCTGATATGAAGGATCTTCCGTTTTCAACATACCGTAGAAAACAGAGAAATGGTCAAAGCAGTGTTCCAAAGTTTGGTACAACTTAATTTGTTGATGTAAAAATAAAATTGTAACTCGTTGGACAAATTCATCCAAGAGAGCCATTACGCTTGGCAACAAGGTGATACATCTTTGATTCAATTTATCAAATTTATCATTCACATCATCAAACTCTTCTTGCAACTTGGCTAGTTTTGCTTCTTCTTTTTCATCCAATGGCGTGCTCTTTTGGTTCATTTTCTCGATTCGACGATGCAAATGATCCTGGTCGGTTCTTTTCCTCTCTCTTTTCAGGATAAGTTTCAAGGTGTTTTTCAAATAGTTGATCATCTCACGAACTCTCAACTTTGTCGATTCATCATGGACTTCCCACTCCGATTCCAAGTCTATTTTTAAGTGTTCAACGGTTATCAAATAATTGTATAATTCTTCATTAATTGTATCATTCAAGAATTGCATTTCCTGTGGATGCACGTGTGGGATTTCTTGCGTGGCTTGCCATTCGTCAAATGCCTCGAAATATTCGTTGATATCTTTAAAGTACAATGACTTGGGTCCGATTAGACTTATGAAGTTTTTGACTATTTTGATGTTCATTGACAACACATGCGGTAAGAAACTCTTTGCCAAATGGTGGGTTTGCGACACGATATATTTCAACCCCAAAACGGCCTGTTTAATTTCGTGTCGATACATTTCAATTAGTTCATCATCCTTATCGTAATCTCTTTTATGAAAAGTGACAGTGTCCTTGATATTATACGACAAATGGGTTAACTCCGCTCCGGTGTATTTGTAACCATCCTTGATGTGAGTTCCAATACTCGAGGAAAATTGGGTTATATTGTTTTTCAATTTTTCTGCTGCCATTGTGAGTTAAACTTGGAAATGGCAGCAACAGCAACGTGGTAGATGAATAGGTAGGATGGCAATTATGTAGTTCTGTAAGAAGCTTGTAACTTTTTTTGTAAAAAAATGGAAGACCAAAGAAAACCGGTCACAAAGGTTAAGGTTAACGGAAAGAAAAAGAGGTAACGCTGAGGGTTTTTCGGATATAGAATGGAAGTAACGTGACCCCTGCCACAGAAGAAAAATAAGTGACGCGCATTAACAATAGACGATGCACAGGGAAATTGCCTCCAATATACTTTTGTTTTCCAGGCTATGTTCAATTATGCCCAGAGATATGGTTTCAATGCAGCACTAGCAGTGGTAGAACTATTGCTCCACTGCTTCTGGTTCTACCAGAAAGCTTGCTCTTGTCGTGACCCTGGGGCTCACACGCCATAGATTGCGAAAGGTCAGCTGATTTCCACGTTCTAACACAAAGCGATCCTCCAGGAGTGTACATCCCCTCCCTCTGATTCGTCTTCATACATTAGACTACCCTTTGTTGAATTGTAGGGCTACACACAACAAATTACAAATGGTATTCCTTTTGCTCGAAATTAAACCCCGAGGAAATGCACAATTACATAGGAATATACCATCTTGTGAGGAAAAAAAAAAAGAGCAGATCTTTCCTTGCTTTCATTTTGCAGCAACAGATGGACGAGCAGTCCATCGACCTAACCAGAATTAGAGTTCAACAGTCATGGTTTGATGATGTAATACTACTTGTTTTATTTTATTTTAGTTCATTTTTTTCATCTCTTAATATAGTTGCTATTGTTCTTGTGTGCTAAAAGTAGTAAACGCACATACGACAAGATTGCTACCTGTTTTTTTTGCACCCCTACACGAAATGTAGGTCGGTTTCTCCACCTCCTTATTTGCTCCATCTTTTTATATAAGGTCACCAATTTCTCCTTTAAGATTACGTTTCTCTCGTTTTGCCTATTCAATTATCTACTCAAAAAGCTCAACAAGTTACGTTATACAAAAATGGCTCAAGGTTCCCCTCATAAGTTATTTTACAAAGGAAAAGAAAATGATTTCACTTTATTCGTCGACGACCCAGAATTATTACGTAAATACAAGAAAGATATCGACACGACAGGGTCTTCCACCATCCCTATAATCGATTTGGTTTCCATTTTTAAAGTGTTTGTGAATAGACAAAAAGGAGTAGATGGTATTTTAGATGAAGCTTCGAAGCTGGATTTGCTGAATGATTTCAACACGTCGAACATTGATCAAGTTATTAAGATCATTCTTGATAAGGGTGAGGACAAATCAGGCGCGCACTCAATTGGTGACACTACTGCTTCTACGAATGATTCAAAAGGTGCTCGTGATAGTGGAAATTGATTGAATATACTTCGATGTTAAAATCTCAATTCTTGCAGTTTTTATTCCTTTATAGTCTTTTTAATTGATAGTTTCCAAAAAAAGTCTTTGAATTTTTTATCTGAGTTATCGTTTGAATAGATAGTCAAGCCTTTGCTAAATAGTTCTCTAAAATGCCTCTCATTCACCAACAGGTCCCTCAGTTTGAGTACTATAGTGTACGAATTATTATACTTCCTTTGCGTTAACTTTTGGCCATTTTGAATAGGGTTGGTCAGACCGAGAAGTTTCATGGTCATTCTATCCAAAACAATTTTAATAAAGAAGCAGTTGTTGAAGTAGCAGTTTGCTTTATATTTCGAAAAGCTCAGGGAGGTTGTTTGTACATCACACGGAGACATGTTCGCGGGCATTTTATATAGATACTCTATCATATCCGTCGCCGAACTCGGTAAATCATCACTTGTATTTACGAACTGAATTATAACCGACATTTCGGCAATCCAGATATCGTAGTCTGATTTGGTTGCCCAGCATAACAAGACTTCAAACTTATTTGAGTCTATTTGAAATTGTAGCTTGGTGCAGTAGGGATACAACGTGTGAATACCATGGGTGGATGTTTTAGATTCAAGATCCAACAGACATTTTGTAACAGGAATAACAAGCTTGATATCATACTTTTGAGGTTTAGAATGGTGGTACTCAAGAATTAATATATGGCTCTTAAATAGTATGACAGGCAAGTTTTGACACCGAGGACTCTTATTTTCGACATATATCACCCAACTAGTGCCAATCAAATAAGGTACTCCGAAAAACTGACAATCCAATTGATAGTTCAGGAACTTTAACTCGTTGAAATTAACCAAAAGAGACAACTGTTGTTGAATATATCCATTTTCTGAGTTTCCATTGATTTTACTAAGTTGTTGCCGAACTATATTCACACATTTCTGAATTTCGGTGACATCATATCCTAGCCTAATGCAGTTTTTTAGGATACTTTCCATGAACAATCTATACTTTGTGATTCTATCTATTGGCCGTTGCAATAAAGACATCAATGAAAAATCCTTTTTGTTTCGTGGTGATTGTTGACATTCAAAGAAGTTTTGCCAGCCTTTGAACCAAGAATCAACTGTTGGAATAATCATTTGTCTCCAATCTGTTCGATGTGGCAATTTTGTAAAATGGGAGAAATCATGGAAAATTTCCTGAATTATTCTATGTTGGGAACAATACCATTTATATAGGAACACATTGATGCCATTCTGAGCAATTATGTGACAATATTGTGAACACCTGCTGGATAAATTTAATTCAGTAATTGCTGCAAACGATCTTGTCATTTTATCATGATATTCGATCAACTTGGTTAAAATGTTGTATACTATTTTAATCGGAACTGGGACTTCTATCTTCACATCTTCAATCAACTTTTGAAAGTAGTCTCGATTTAGAGTCTTTAAATCAGATAGATATTGTGACTCTGTTGTTTTAATTTCCTCGATGGATCGTTGTAGATTCCGTTGAATGGTTATACTGTCTCGGTCTTGCGGCGAGAAGGAAATTTCTAGCTGAGGAGAAACAACGTCAGTAACAGACGTAGTCGGAGTGGTCGGTATCAGTGGTTCAAAGATGTTTGGAGACAGTGTATTAGCTAATTTGGCAGATCCATTCCTTAGGCTCTCGGTTGTGTGAATATGGGAATATGCGATTGTGTTATGATGGTTTATTGGTGTAGATATATGAGGGAAATTCAAGGTTTTCAGCTTTGAAGCAAGAGACTGAAATTTAGATGGATTTAACAGCATGGGGAATTATATACCAGGATTGTTGATTTCTTTGTACTGTTTGATATGGGAGTTAAGAAGTGAGTCTAAAATACGATTTTGCAACACACCTCTCGATATTGATGAGAGTTTGGGCGACATTGTCGCTTGCCAACACTAGAACAGTAAAAAATTCCGAAAAAAAAAAATATGATTCATTCAACTTATCCTAATCATTACCGAAAACAAGATCACCACCATATGAGTGCCAGAGCATTGAGAAGATTAGAACGCCAGAGGTTGGAAAAAGAATTATCCGAGACACCTGAATCTCAGGATCTGGTACATGAAGAAGAAGAGGATGACGACGAGGAACTTGAAATACCATCTAAACCTAAGGTGAATGCGTTTGCTTTGTTGAATGATCAGGACGATAGTGATGATGATGAATATGATCATGATGAACCTGAGAAATTAGAGGAAGAGATTAAAGCTGTACAACTGGCAACAAAGTCGTCCAAGAAACTGAAGAAGAAAAAGAGCAAAACAAAAAAGAAGCAAAAGCAAGTTGATGAATACAGCGATGACGAATTCGATAGAATTTTGCAAGAAGTGAAACAGAAAGATCAAGAACCGAAAGAAGGCCTTCCAGAAACAAATTCAAATCTTTTAGACTCGTATGACTTTGAGGAGGAACTAGACTTAATAAGTGATCCGCAAGAGGTTTACGATTCAAATTTCAAATTTTTCACAACCAAAAGATTGAAGGAATCGTTATCATTATTATCGATTGGATCAGTGGCGAACTTAGATCAAGATAATGAGTACAAGAATCTATTTGGAAATTTATCAATGGATGCCATAGACGATGCCAATGCATCCACTACTTTGGCAATTTCCCCTGAGCTTTTGCAACAATTCAAGAGATTGGCCAGATTGACCCGTGGATGGGGCGGTAAAGATAGAAGAGGGGTTCCTGGAACTACAAGGAAATTATTATTATCAAAAGTAAGAGACGATTGGTTGCCAACCGTGTTAAAGCCAATGAATATGGAAGAGATTAGATCAGAAGACTATGTCAAATTCCTAGATTTCAAGGAAGAAGAAGCTAGTCTAGAAGAGTTGCAGTCAAAAGTCAAAAGTGAAGCCGATTTGGGAGTAAAGTATTTCCAATTTTCCAAGATTAATGATATCAAGGAACGAGTGGCGAACACAAGATTCTACGCTAGCGTTGTCATGACACCTGATCCTGAGTCTTTGATGCAGCTTTTGCAACAGTATCCATACCATGTAGAGACATTATTGCAAGTCGCCATGGTTTTGTTGCGTCAAGGGGACAACAAAGCCACTAGTAACGCATTAGTTGAACGTGCTTTGTTTACGTTTGATCGTTCTTTTCATAAGAATTTCCACGAACTATTAGCTCATGCGTCAAATGGTTTGCTTCGATTGCCATATGAGCGATTCATGAATCGTCAATTCCACTTGTGTTTATTCAGATACATCGTTGCCCTTGGTGAAAGATCTACTTTTTACACAGCATTAGCGTACTGTAAATTGTTATTAAGTTTAAACCCTGCCGAAGATCCTTTGGGTGTTAGATACTTTATTGACTTTTATGCAATAATGAGTGACGAATTCAAGTATTTGATCCAATTTACAGAATCTCCTTTGGTAAAAACATATGTGAAATGGCTCACACCTGGACTTGCATTTTCAACTGTGTTGGCGCATTTGAAATTGGATCAAACCGATAAAGCACGAGACTCATTGCGATACGCTTTTGAAAGGCATCCATATACTGCATTCAAGTTGTACCAACTTATAGGATTGGGAGACGGCTTATCGATAACTGAATCTTCATTTACTGTTTCCACTGAAGTCCTGATTGCGACTGAAACTTACCTTGTTAGGTGTGGAGTTATGTGGAATGATCAGAATCATAGGCAATTCTTACATGATGAATTGCGAAAATTGTTCTCAACATGGAAACCAGAGAAATCAAAGACACTTACGTCTTCATTATTTGGTCTATTAGGCTTTTCCAGTGGATCATCAGCTGATGAAGAAGTTCCATTTAACTTGTTGCGATTTGCGATTTTGTCTGGAGAAAACAAGATTATGGGTAAATTGCCACAGAATTTGTTGGCAAGAAATGATCTTTTTGAATATGATTTGATTCCCCCTAATCAAGGAGAGGATCAACCAGTGGTTCTTGGCATATTACAAAGAGATGGCAAGGTGATTGACCATTTGATTGATTACGTCGATCAGAATTTATTGGGTACTATTATCCAAAACAGAACTGCAGACGACCAAGACTTTGACGAGATCATACGAGGAATTGAACTTCAAAACGTAAATGATGAGAATGACCAGTAAATAGGTTATAATAGTTAATATTTACAACACAACATTTTGGGTGACATTTAGCACGAGAAATGCAAATACATGTTTCCTGACCATAATTATAATTCGCACAACTGTTTGTTTCTTGCAGCAAACGACTGGAATTTTGGAACAAAGAAAATTTTTTTTGCTTGTCAGGTTCTTGAACGATCGCTTGAGCTTGTGCGAACAGCAGCAAACGAAAATCAATCATTCAATACTACAATTCTTCCCTAGATCCCCATTTTCCTCTTCTCCTCTCCAAAGTCATATGAATTAATACCCACAACCACTCACCGCTGACTAAGATGATTGCAATTGATCTAGAGTTCAGACAATGGCAATGGCAGTACCAAATTTCCACCACATTTTTCATAGGTGTCATTGTTCCCGCGTTGTATTATATCTATTCAAAATACATCACAAGCCAACCCAATGGATACAACAAAATTGAGGCACCACTCAAAATAACTTTCCCAATACCGGAAGAAGCAAGGCCACATTGGAAAGGTAAGAGATTGTATCCACCTCTGATATCCGTACCCAATGAACCAAACAAGATTCAAAGCTATTGTCCTGCAACCGGACAATATTTGGGAACTTTCACCTGTACTACCCGAGAGGATATGGATGAAATGATTTCAAACGCATCCAAAGCCCAAAAACAATGGGCGAAATCGTCGTTTAGTTTGCGAAGAAAATTATTGAAAACCATGGCCAAATTTATCTTGGAAAATCAAGAGAATATTGCTCGCGTGGCATGTCGTGATTCTGGTAAGACAAAACTAGACGCATCAATGGGCGAAATCATGGTCACTTTGGAAAAGTTAAACTGGATTATCCTGAATGGAGAAAGAGCCTTGAGACCATCGCAAAGACCAGGTCCTTCTAATTTTTTGATTGGATTAATGAAAAATGCCGAGATCAGATACGAGCCTTTGGGGGTTATAAGTGCTATAGTTTCTTGGAACTACCCATTCCATAACCTAATGGGCCCAATAATTGCATCATTGTTTACTGGGAATGCCATTATCGTCAAATGTTCAGAACAAGTTGTGTGGTCTTCACAATGGTTTATCAAGTTTGTCAGACTGTGTTTACAAGAATTGGACATTGATGAAAATTTGGTACAATTGTGTTGCTGTTATCCAGAGGATGCAGGACACTTTGTTTCACATCCTGGATTGTCCCATATTACTTTCATTGGGTCCAAGCCGGTGGCTCATCATGTTGTTACCAATGCAGCTAAACAATTGACTCCATGTGTTGTTGAGTTAGGAGGAAAAGATTCAGTTGTTGTTGTGGATAACGTCAAAGATATCCACGCTTTATCATCGGTAATATTAAGAGGTACATTCCAGAGTGCAGGTCAAAATTGTATAGGTATCGAAAGAGTTATTTGTTTGCCAAAGTCATACGAACAATTGGTTGAGATTTTTAGTGAAAGGATAAAGTCTTTTAGATTAGGTTCTGATATTGACCAATTGGATGAAATTGACATGGGAGCCATGATCTCAGATAATAGATTCAAGCAATTGGAAGAATTGGTTGAAGATTCTGTCAGTAAAGGAGCTAGATTAATACATGGAGGCAAACAATTCAATCATCCAAACTATCCACAAGGTCACTATTTCGAACCAACTTTGTTGGTTGACGTCGACCCATCTATGAGAATTTTCCAAGAAGAAGTTTTTGGTCCAATATTAACTATGATCAAAGCTAATGATGTCGATGATGCCATTGATTTGGCAAATGGTACCGAATTTGGTTTGGGTAATTCGGTATTTGGTAGTAATTTTGCTCAAATTAACGAGATTGCTAATAGATTGGAGAGTGGTAATGTTGCAATCAACGACTTCGCCACTTTCTATGTTGCTCAGTTACCGTTTGGTGGTATTAAGAAATCAGGATATGGTAAGTTTGGTGGTGAAGAAGGGTTAACAGGATTGTGTAACGCAAAGTCTATTATCATGGATAAGCCATTGTTGCGTTTATTAGGTGTTGCAACTGCCATTCCTCCAGCAATTGATTATCCAATTCAAGACGATAAGAAATCCTGGAACTTTGTAAAGAGTTTGAACATTGCAGGTTACGATACCAGTATGTGGGACAAAATTAAGGCATTTAAGACATTGGCTAAAGGCGGTGCTTAAGACAATAAGAAATTAAATAGTTGCATCACTTGTTTTAGTATTATACTTGTACATTATCTCTAATAAACGAATTAAATGACGAACAACTAATTGGAAACAACAACAAAATAAAAAAAATAAATTTCAACTCTGAATCAATTTACAACTTTTCTTTAAAAAAATATCAATGTATATTTGTATCCTTATTGACTGGCATTTATATGTAAAGTTGGAGTTGGCTTGACAGTAGCATCAACCAACAATTTAACAACAGTATCTCTCTTTTTATTGAAAGTAGCTTTAATGCTAGCCAATTCCTTGACAACTTCAGCATCGGCTTCCTTGTCAATCTTTTCATTCAATCCTTCGTGTTCATTTTCGTAGTTCTTCAATTCGTTTTCCTTTTGTTTCTTATAACTATCAATTTCAGCTTGAGCATCTTGCTTGGCCGACTTCAAACGAGTGGTTCTGTATTTTCTGGCTTCGTTGACAATCTCTGCTGCCTCTCTTTCGGTTTTTAATAATGATTGAATTCCGGATGACATTGCGTATGGGTGGGAGTACGGACGAGTAATTGATAAACTATTCGTTGAGTGACTGTCACATATGGTATTTTTTTCCGTATCAGTCGTTGTAATTTTCGTTCTCAAAGGTTTTTGGTTTTTGCGAATTAATTAGGTCGTGCATTTTTTCTCAGGTTATGTGTCTCGTTGTGTTACTTTAACGACTTTCTTTTTCTTTGCTAACGTTTACGATTTTGCAACCTTTTAATTGACGGGCCTACAACTCAAATAGCCATTAGAATAAATATCTATATCTATTTTACGTTAAACTACACTCTCTATACTAATTTCTTTAGCTTGTGTTTTAAATGCATTACGTGCTTTCTTGATGATGCACCACACTAGTCCAATCATATTGGCTAGACAAATCAAAAATAACGTCACTCCAAAAATTGCGCTCATTACTTTAAAAGTCTCCAATTCATACCCACCAATTAACCCTCTCGAGATCTCGTAATTTGCCAATGACATAGTGCCAATAGGGAAAGTCATCACCCAAAACCCTTTGTTCCATTTAATTAATCCCAATCGTTTTGTTGTCAAATTGGGGTTTGGTTTTTTCGCAAACGGTTTCATCTTTGACAACACCGACGCTATAGCTAAAAACAAATAAAGGTATCCAGCAGCCAACAACGCAGCAGCAAGCATAGCGGAAGGGACCAAAAATGCTTGTCCCAATGTCTTATCAGGTATAAACTCAAACATGTTGGAACCAAACAACATGATACTATAACTAGATTGGCCAGTAAACCCAATTGGCAAAAACTGACTAAATATTTGCTCTGTTTTGGGAATCTTTCTAAGCATTAGTCTAGTCAAGTATAATGCACCAACACCGTGGAAAAACGCTAGTGAGATGAATAACAACAATAGACAAATGATTTCCGTCATAGTTTTGAGATTATCATTCGGTAATTTTGGTGCAATCAAATGGCCAGTTGATGAAACCACACAAGGACAGACTACTGGCATGATAGCAACTGCAGTAATAGAATCGAGATTATGTTTATTGAGTTTTGACAAGAATGACAAAAAGAAAAGAACGAAGGAATTGTAAAGGGCAATGGCAACTCCAATCCACCATAATGTCCACAAGAAAATCGGATATCGGTTCCATGTAATCAAATGGATGCCATTGATAATAGTATTATATGCCATGGAATAGACAGCAAAGAATATTGATAACGTTGGATCACTATGATATCGATATATTCGATGTGGATAACAGTAACATGAACATACAAGCATGATGTTGGTGAGTATAAATAGTGTCACCGTTACACAAAACAAGATGATACCTATGATTTCTAGCCATCTTGCAGGATATGGGAATCCATAGAATATGTTGCCAGTAATACCTGTTCCTAAACATGCCACGAAGTAGACTGGGTGAAAGTCTTCAATCAATTCTTTTTTTAAGAATGCGTATAATATTTCACTGTTGCTCCGCACGGTGGTGCATGTTTCATGCAGCAGAACAGATTTCAATTCTCGACCCATGATAACTGGAATATCATTCATCAATATCAATGCGTTGGTTTTACAGCTGGTTTTAACTTAAGATGCCTCGCTTTGCTAATTATTTTTTTTATCCGATATTAGTAGTGTGTTATATATTTCCAGCGGGAATAATTCGATATTATTTTATTTGTGGGGGCCAGGAGGGGAGGGATCTTACAACGAAGTCGAACCAATCTCCGGCCACATATCCGGGGCCACGCAATCTGTCCCTGAATGGTTCGGATTAGTAGTCTATTTTGACGTTCCCGTGTTCAAAGCCTCGCCCAAAAATGTCCGCTCAAAATTACCCCTCCGGGTATCGTTCGGTAATTATCATATTAATTTATTGCAAACATATTTAACATATAACAATATAAACGAAACATTAGTAATTGAAAGAACTGAAAGAAACGACTTCAGGAACACACTATCATCCGAAAAATTGACTAGAAATCTTCATCAAAAGAAACAATACCGGCGTCTTGATTTCCTGCTTTTTCCATAACACCAGCTTTTTGATAATCAGACACTCTTTTTTCAAAAAAGTTAGTCTTACCAGCCAATGAAATATTTTCCATAAAATCAAATGGATTGGTGACATTGTAGTATTTGTCATTACCGAAGGCAACCAACAACCTGTCGGCACAGAATTGGACATATTGACACATCAAGGCGCAATTCATACCCAACAAGGAAACGGGAAGTGCATCCGTGAAATATTTCTCTTCAATTTCAACAGCTTCTGTGATGATTCTTTCGATGATTTCTGGGTCTGGTTTATTCTTCAAATATGTAAATAACAAACAGGCATAATCGGTATGGATACCTTCGTCTCTACAAATCAATTCGTTGGAAAATGTTAAACCTGGCATCAAACCCCTTTTCTTCAACCAAAAGATTGAAGCAAAGGAACCACTGAAGAAGATACCTTCAACAGCTGCAAAGGCCACCAATCTTTCAGCGAACAAAGCATCCTCATCTTGAATCCATCTAATAGCCCAGTCTGCTTTTTCCCTAATATACTGAATGTTTGAGACAGCATTGAACAAGAAATCTGCCTCTTTTGGATCCCTAAAGTAAGTTTCGATCAATAAGGAGTAAGTTTCGGAATGGATATTTTCAATAGCAATTTGGAATTTGTAGACCAGTTGTGCTTCAGGGATTTGTACTTCAGCGGTGAAATTTTCTACTAAATTTTCATTAACAATACCATCTGAAGCTGCAAAAAAAGCCAACACTCTGGAAATAAAAAACCTTTCGTCTTTATTCAACTTGTTTTCCCAATCCGACATATCTTTACTTAAATCGATTTCTTCAGCAGTCCAAAACGATGCCACGGATTTCTTGTAGAATGTCCAAAGTTCGGGGTATTTGATGGGGAATAAGGTTCTACGGGATTTATCACGAACCAACAATGGTTCGTCTGCTTCTCCTGCTTTCAATTTGTGTCTGTGAACAACATGTTTAGCTAAAAATTCCTTGTGTTTTGCGTAGATTACTTCTTCCCCCGTTGATTCTTCAGGTTCTGGATCGGACTTGGTGGTTGGTTTAGTTTGTGCAAAGTTTTGTGCTTCGTCTATCACTTTAGCTTCAGCTGCCAATTTGTCTGTTTTGGATGCCATGATTTAACTACTGGAGATGTTGATGATGTTGATGTTGTTGATAATAATAAAAAATAATAATCTCAAAGATGTAACGAACCAAGAAAACAATCAAACAATGAAATAAACAAAAAAATTCGAAAAGGATCTTATTGTGTATTTATATAGACTTGACCCAAGACTCAAACAAGATCCTAATCTCGGTTTTTTAATATATCTTAAAAGCTACTCTTTGCTCTTTGATCTTTGGTCATGGTTCACATTGCGCAACTTGTTTGATCATCAAGTAAGCGCAATTTTGTGCTGCGAAAAATAACGCGATTCGTGTGTGTCAAACCATGACATTTTTGTTTTTACCTAGTGAATCCTAAACTTTTGTTTTCAAAATGACTTAAACAGGAACAGTCTGATTAGTAATCGCGTCTAATAATTATTTATAGACGTGTATCGCGTGGATGAATAGTCGTATGTTATTGCATGTTGATTAATAATCACTTTTAAGAAAAAGACGCGTTTCTGCTATCAATGCCTCAGCTGAGGTGAACTACAAGGAGAAGATGTATGCATATTCTAGCTGGGCAAAACATCCCTAACCCTTCAATATAATGTATTGCGAAAGATTGCGTTACTTTTTATCTGCAGACTCTCTTTTAGTAATCTAAGGAGCTCATAATGGGTTGTGCTGATAAACGATGAGTTTGAACAATCAGCCCATCGAAGTCTCAAAAATTAGCCAATACACATCTAGTCAAATCCAGAAACCGATCGTGGATAGATGTCCTTAGTTACAAGTTGATACTCCATAGAAATGAAAAAACAAGGCGAAACACCTGGTGACGCCAATTGAGATTCTAACCACGAGATCGTTTAGCAAGGTAAATTGTAGTACAACTTGTCATTACATACGCGAGAAGTTTGTTAGTTCGTACTCAAATATTGTGTACATGCTAATATATACATATATATAATACAATTTTCTTTTTTTTTTCACTGTTAAAAATAATATCCATCAGAAATGAAACGCAACATATACTCATCAATATGACCAATACCTTCGTCGAAATCAACGTCAATGAACCCATTGTCCCCGTCGGTTGCCATTGCTGCTGTTGAGTTGATTTCTGACGGTGCCGGTGTGCCTCCAGTAGTAGCAGATTTGGTCTCATCCTTAAAGTCGTCATCATCAATTGCAACTTCTTTCAATGCTGCACCTGCTGCAACCCTATCTTCTTCATCTTCGGCTTGGGCAAAAACCGTACCCATTTTGGCATCTCCAGAAAAGTCAATAGTACGGTCAGAGATCTCAGTTCCTATGGTTGTCGTATCACTAACAAGATCACGAACGGAAAACTTACCAAAGTAATCAGTGGTAAACGCACCTTCTTGGATAACCACATTGTCAAGCTGCCTCTTTTGATTTGCTTTCTTAATAATATTCGACTCTATGGTGTACTCTGAAACAAATCTGTAAATATGAACATCACGAACTTGTCCAATTCTATGACATCTATCTTGACATTGCTTGTCCATTGCAGGGTTCCAATCGGAGTCATAGAAAATAACTGTATCTGCACCTGTCAAGTTGATACCTAAACCACCAGATCTTGTAGATAAAATGAATACGGGAATTTTTGGATCACGATTGAATTTCTCAGTTAATAATTGACGATCTTCGATCTTTGTAGCACCATCCAATCTCATATATCTGTATCCATGAATGTTCAAAAACTGCTCCAATATGTCTAAAACTTTTGTCATTTGCGTGAAAATCAAAGCTCTGTGACCCTGAGATGTCAAATGGTGTAATAAAGTAGCCAATTTTTGTAACTTACCACAGTCATATTGTAACAAAGACTTATCTGGAAAGGCAATAGACAATTTAACCTGAGATTTGTGGAATGGATTCTCAACTTTATTCTCTGTAATTTCCTTTATAACTTTGCGTCTTGTCGAAATAGGAATTAGCTGGTCTTTCATATCCAATGCAACAACTGCAGGAGTAATTATCGAGTATTTTTCAATGATATCATCCATGTAAGCAGCTCTTTCATTAATTGTCATATAATACTTCTTTAATGAATCATCATTGTAATCACGTTGTTTCAATGTAAGAAATTTCAATAAAGAATTCCCATATATAGGCTTTCTTTCACACCTTAATGTATTCAAATACAACGCATGTTTCAACTTTTCCTTCACTTCCATCTGATCTTCAAGTTTGAGATGTTGGTAGTAATTCACGTGATTCGATGGATCGGCTTTCTCTAGTCCACTTTCCAATTCACTCAATTCTGTAATCTGTTGTTGGAGAGGTTGTGACGATTTCAATTTCCCAGAAGATTGGCATACAAAATAATTCATATCTTCGCAATTGGTAACGTCTAAATTCAAGACATTAAAATTGATTTCCCCTTTGGATTCAAATTGTTTCCCAATCAATTGGTCTGTCATTTGGTAAAACGATGGAATTGACCTGGGTAACGCAAAAGACGTGACAATCGGCCTTACTTCAAACAAATCTGGATGATTACAGACTTTTCTCAACTGCATCAAACAATTGATAATGGAAAGAAAATTTCCCGATGCTAACGTCTCTTTAGTTTTTGCTCTCGACATAAAATCATCGTACAAAAATCTCTGTCTTTTCGATAAACGACAATAGACAATATGTTCATATTTACCAGGCATCTGCTTTTCAACATCTTTCTTCAAACGACGCAACAAGTACGGACGTAACACTTGGTGTAAACGTGCCACGGTATTTCTTGTTTCTTCGTCCATTTTCTGCGTAGCTCTTTCATTTTCATCAATCAAATCTGGATTCCCTGCCGTGGCCTGTTCCAATATCTTATCCACTGGTTTTCCAAACCATTGTTGGAAATCATCCAAATTAGCAAATCCTTCTGGCATAGCCTGATTTACTTTCGACGATGGCATCAAAAAATAGAGCAATGACCATAACTCCATTAAATTATTCTGTAACGGGGTACCAGTTAAAAGTAACCTGTTCTCTGTGTTGAAATTCAACAACGCTCTCCAACGCGTGGAGCGGAAATTCTTGATATTATGTGCTTCATCCAAAATCATGTATCTCCACCTTCTTCTCTTAAAGGATTGTTGATCTTGAACAACTAGTTGGTACGATGTGATACAAACATGGAACGTATCTGGCTTGTTCCAACCTTTTCTCTTCTGTGCTCTTTGTTGAGGTGATCCATAGTATGTCAACACTTTAAAACCTGGGGCAAACTTTTTGAATTCCATCTCCCAATTCAACATGACTGACGTCGGAACAATAATTAAATGCGGACCCCAAATGTGGTGCTCACACGCTAAATACGATAACAAGGAAATAGTTTGAATTGTTTTACCAAGACCCATCTCATCTGCAAGAATACCATTTGTGTTGTTGTTGTATAAACTAGCCAACCAGTTCAACCCTTGTTTTTGGTATGGCCTTAAAGTACCACGTAAAAGAGAAGGAATTGGGACGTCCTTAACTTTTGATCCATTGACGACTTCAACCTGGCTTTCATCATCTTCAGAAAGTTGCTGAGTTTCTTTCTTAACAATCAGTTCATTACCTTCCTTTTCATTTTCCCGTTGATCTTCATCATCTGATGAACTCATATTTTCGTCACTATCGACACCTGATTCTTCACTTTGAATATCTGCATCCATATCAACATCTGTATCTTCATCATCAGAGTCCGCAGGGTGTGCCGAAAACAAACTAGCAAGAGCACTGCCATTTGGAGTAGCTGAATCACCATTGACCATTGCCTCGTCATCATCCTCTTTCCGATCCTCTTCCAGTGATTCACTTTCTGAAAGGGAGCTTCCAGAATCAGAATCCAATATAGAATTTTCCGCACCGTTAATATCGTCATTGAACTTTTCAATCAAATTCTTTTCTTCTTCCGTGTATTCTAAACCTGGAGCAGGACTTTGGGAAACTTCATCGACATTATATAACGACGCAAGTCCTCGACTGACATCAGTCACAGCATCATCTTCGTCCTCATCGTCTGCGTCACTTTCACTTAAGCCACTGTCATAACTTGCACTTTCAGAATCCAGGTCCTTTTCCGAAGTGCGTCCAGACGATGGTGGCTCCAATGAATCTTCCAAATTAGAATACTTTTTCTTTAGTTCTTCTACCGATAACTTTATGTCATTATCTTCATCTCTTGCATGGCCATTTATTTTAGACCCATTTATGTGCTCTTCTTCATCTTCGTCAGTTGATATATAATCATCAGAATCGACACTTTCGCGTTCATCGATGGATTCAGATTTTATACTTTCCGCATCAGCAGTAGCTTCTCGGGATGAAGTCAACTGAGCTTCTAATAACTGTGTCGAGTGTTCCAACATCTCACTTAAGTGTTTCCTACCTTTAATTTTCTTGAGTTCTTCTTCCTTTTCATTTTGCATTATTTGGTAAACTTTATAAGCTTGACTCCATCTTTTCTTAACTGCTTGCATGGTTAATCTACTTATTTTCTTAAGATTTTGTTTCCTTTCTTTAGCCAACCTTTCCTTTTCACCTCTCTTCTTCTTAAAATGTTGCTCAATCATCGACGCAACTTTTCGAGTTCTTAGTTGATGCTGCTTCCGCATTTGTTGGTGTACTTTAGAAAATGCAACACCTTGTGCTAGTAAATGGTCTTGATGAGTTTCGTTGTTTGCAATACCTTGAATTTTAGGGGTGACAGAAGACGTGTTTCTAAAAGGATCGGTAAGTTTTATATTAGACTGTGGGAGGACAACTTTACGTGCTTCAATTCTGTCCCCATTTAATTGAAGACTTCGTTCAACATTAATTTTGTAACGTATTTTCCTAAGCAATTCTTCCTGCTGTGACATTATTGTATCGTACTCGTCACTCGTGAAATTGTAATCTGGCATATTTCCTTCGTCGATAATGGGTGTCTTGAAATCGTTATCCAAAAATCTTCGAAGCTTAACTGTCAATTCCGGTGCAACTAATGTCTCGTCACGGGTCTGAATAATTGTCAATGGTGTTGGATCAAAATCGCAGATCTTCTCGTCGTCATTCGCACCCAGAATCTGTAAATTGCCAATGTGGTGTTCTGGTCTCCATTTTGGAATATGAGAAGGGTGAGTCACTATTGGTAACCCAATCGTGCGCTTAATGCTTTTAATTCGACTATTCTTAATCGGTTCTGGTGAATTAATGCCGTCGATTTCCTCTATGTCACTATCTGCCTCTTGCTGTGATTCTTCTTTTTCGTTTGGTTCTTGGACTTCTTCTTCTTCTTCATCATCCTGTTCTTCGCTTTCATTTTCATTGTCCATGTCAATGTCAATGTAATTTTCAATTTCACTCTCTTCCTCATTGACCTCATTCTCCTCTTGTTCCTCGATTTCTTTTATTCTTGCTTCCAGTCTCAGAGGTCTTCCCCTCCTTCGACCTGTTTTAGCGGAAGCTGTTGCTGCTTGTTGAGATTTCGGCTTTGGACCTGGTTTGCCCCTTGTATTTATGGGTTGTTGGGATAGAATCTCTGATTGTTGCTCTATCTTTTTCAACAACTTCTCTTCAATTTCGAGACTATTCGCTAGTACTTCCTGTCTAAATGAATATTTTTCATCTAACGCTTTTTCTTGTTCTGCTAACTTCTTCTTCTGAAATCGCAAAGGTAGACTATTGACTTCTGAACTATTTTCGATTTCTTTATCCCATATTAGCTTATAGTCATTCTCATTGATGAATTCATCGTATTCGACTTTGATTGTCTTGTTGTTTGCGTTTGAATTTTCTTGTGGATCCCACGATAGAAGTGACTTATATTCCTTCAAATGATACAATTCATTCACCGCAAGGTTGAAATCTACTATCACATCTGATAGGTTGTCTTCTTTACCTTTGGTTTCCAACTTTCTTCGCTTTGACTTAGCTGCTGCTGGTGGTTGTTGACGCAGATCGTATGGCCGTTTTCCATTATATTGGACGGATGAGGACAGATTTTGACTTAGCCTCACCAGGGTCCTTCTTAGTCTTCCATTCTCTGACATTTCCTCTTACTTTCTAGGAAAGATTAATACGGTTACTTTACAATTTTGGATCAAGTTAATAGAGATATCTGCTATAGAGAAAAAGAAGTGAGAACAAAAACAGACAAAAAAAAAGAACGAGTGAAATTTTTCGGTGGAGGATGGCGCACACGCTGCGACTAAAAGAAGAAAAAAAGAAAATGTTCGCTTTTCAGATTATTTTGATAGTGGAAACAACATCGAAGTACCATAGTTATAGTCAGCATCAACGACGCATATAAACGGCGAATATTTAATGTATATTTTATAAAATAAAAATCTTCTACTAATGTACAATCATAAACAAGAAGGGATAATGAGAGTCGAATAAAGGTCTATTTTGTTTTATTTTTGTATCAAGAGATCATCCCCCACAGGTATTCAATTGACAGCCAAACTCAATCAAGAGCCGTCCAATTCGCCTTCTTCCCTTTTCATCAAGTAATATTATCAAACTTTTTCTGTTTAAGCAGTACCTGATTTGATAAAGTCTGCATTTTCTTTTTCATAAAGTTCTTTGTTTTGAACAATATCGTTGTCTGCTGGCAAGATACCACATTCCTTTTCTGCAGTCAAGTCTGGTTTGGCTTGAAAGAATTCAGCGCCTTCCTCTGAAGTGGCACCTAAGGATTTAGCCAAACCATTATGTGGGTATGATCTAATCATTGCAGGTTTTTCTGGGTACAATTGGAAGTAATATACAATCCCAGCAATACCAAAGGCTAAACCAAAAAAGACAAGATTGTGCTTGAAGGCAACGGAATCAGGCACGAAATCATAGTAATCTGGAGACCACATATCTAACATATCTTCATCAATGTGCATAGGATCGTTCAAGTTTCTTCTGTTTTGTTGATCATCATATTTGGCATATGGGTCCAAAGTCTGCTTCAAGACAAATTCAGGATTCTTGTAGTCTGCCAATTCTGGGTGTTCTGGATCTGCTAATTCAATGGTTTTCCCATTGGTTTGGTCGTAGATGGTTGTTTTAGTGGTGGCAGTAGAATGCGATCTTGTGAGAGCAATTCTGGACGAGTTATTGATAACTGCACTTCTGGTTGAAAAAGACACAAGTCTTGAAGATCTTAATCCTAATCTTGATATCATGTTTTGGGGGTAATGTCGTCGAGAGATGTAATTGAATAGATAGTTATTGAATATGAGAGCGAAATATTTTTGTTTTCTACGTTTTCTCTCTGTCTCCCTCACTATTCTAAGTGCAACCAGCCAATAATATTTCCTCAGAAAAAAATTACTAGGTCGTGTAGTTGTGCAAGAAATCTGATATCCAGTACTTAAGGTAGTATCTATCAGCAGTGTCGTTCAAGGTGAATTGCTTAAGATGAAGTAATTGGCAGGTATTAGGGTTGTCTCCAAACCATTAAACCTCCTTCAGTGTCTTTCCTTTAGTTCTTTTTCTTAATTTATTTATTATAATTGAAGATAATATACAAATTGAACTACTATGTAGAATTCTTTTTCAAATGAATAATTATAGCATCCTTTCTAGATTCAAACCCCCTATGTTTTTGAAAAGAAATAAATATAAGCTGTCTCATGCAATATTCCAAACTACACGAACGTATAATACGCTGTCTAATCTTGTTTGGTTATTTTTTGTGGTTGACCAAATGGAATCTTACTAACTGGGGATGCTTCTGAATTGGCGAATTCCAACGTAGCAGAATTGGTGTCAAAACTTTGACCAACGTATTTAGCAAAAAAGGCAATTCCAAGAAACACAGGAACAAATGCAAATGCCACGCTTGAATTACGGATATTCCAATATTCGTGAACTGGAGGTGGGTTCAAATTGAATCCGAATTTGTTGGCAAACGGAGCAGCTTCGCCAGTAGAAGCTTCTGCTGTGTGTTGAAATCTTCTAAAAATTATTCTACCGTAATTTCTCAGTGATCTGGCAAACATTGTGTGTATGTGTGTAGGTGTATATGTATCTATGATGGTAGTAGTGAAGGTTTGATGTATTTCACTCGCTGATATTTTTTTTTTGTTCGTACTGAAAATTCAATGTAAAGAGCCTATTAAAAGAGGAAGTGTTTTTGTATCATTTTGCACGACCTTTATTTAGTGGAAGTTCACTATACAAAAATACACTTCATAGATTTATGGGGTATAACTTTCATTTCCTTCTTCGAACAATATCTTGAAAACATTATTTTCTATATTAATTAAGTTATTACTGTTTCTTTGATTGTTTGCATAAATTTTGAGGAAAAAGTGGAAAAATTCAAGGTGAAAATTTATGGTTGTATTGAAATGCATTTCCACCAATTACTCTTTACGCAGCTGTTCGGTGCTGCAAAAATGAAAAATGAAAAAAATTACAACCTATTTACACTACTTCTCTTCAGACAACCACTTCTTTCAATAAGCATGGATTGTCTTGGTGTATTTGAAATTACACCCATTGACGGTACTCATATAAGCGTATCAATGGACCAGCATCCTGGGAAAAACAAAGGGATCAAAAAATTGGAATACGAAAGTAGTATATTCTTGCCATTGCAACCTCAACAGGTTTTGACAATTGGTAGATCCCGAACAAAAACTGTATACCTAAATAATCCAACAGTTTCGATGAACCATGCTATTATATGGTCAATTCAATTTGAGGAAGAGTCCAGTCCGGTAGTGTACGTTCATGACACATCTCGAAATGCAATTTTGCACAATGACTCGGAAATGGGGTCAGGAGTAACGGCGATTTTAAATGATGGAGACACATTAGAGATTAAGACGGCAGCCAAATTTACTTTCAAATGCATCACTGAAGAGCCCGTATCTCTGAGTGAGGTTAGCAAACCACTAGAAGACTGGGAAATTACAAACAAATTGATTGGAAGTGGCTCTTTTGGATCGGTTTTTGTTGCTAAGAAGGCAGGCGCACCAGAACTATATGCGGTTAAAATTATTCAGAAGAACAGCTCGTCTTATTTTCAGGAAAATGATCTGAATTACGAATCAGGGTTGTTGAAAAACATCCAACATGTACGTACAAAGTGCCATGCCTCACTCCACTTTTATTGTACACCATACTAACTTACCTGTTTAGCCCAACATTACGAAAATTTACGACACAATAACTCGAGACTCATTCGTATACATATTTCAAACCCTTGCATGTGGTGGTGATTTATTTTCCTATCTTGTTTGTGGCGGCTATTTGAGAGCTTTACCAGAGAAAGAAGCAATACTTTTGGTGTATCAATTAATGAAGGCATTATTGTTTTTGCACAAAAAGATGAAAATAGTCCACCGTGACATCAAACTTGATAATGTGTTGCTCGAATTGCCAATTCCACAGTCAAAAGTCTACTTGTGCGACTTTGGGATTGCAAAATACCTTGGACGCAAAAGGACTATAACATGCGTGGGCACGCTCGAGTATAGCGCTCCAGAAGTGTTCAAATCTGATGTAACGGGGAAAAAAGCTGTTCAACCTTATGATTTCAAATGTGATATGTGGTCCTTAGGAGTGATAGCTCATATTTTATTATCCGGAATATCACCATTTTACTCTGAGAACAGAGAGAGCATAATTAATGCGACCAGAAATGGCAGACTTAATTTCGAGAGACCACAATTTCGAAAAGTAAGCCTGTCGGCAAAATCATTTATTAAACGGTTATTACAAGTAGATCCTAACAACAGAATGGACATCGAAGGGGCTTTCGAACATGTTTGGATAAAATTGAATGGGCCGAAGCTTGAAAAATTCTACTGCGAAAAAATACAATGAAGAATCAGGAGGGAATCTGAGTGAAGAAGAAGAAAAAAAAAATTACAGCCAGAAGATATTACACACAGCTTTTCATTCACTTTGCTTTATTCATCAATCGCCACCAATGTCGTCATACCAAGGTTCAGGAGGTTACAGACCAAGAGGGTATACTTCTGGGTATCATTCAAGAGGAAGAGGTGGTGGCCGTGGAGGATACAACAACTACAGTAACGGCTATAGAGGCAGACCGCAATCATCATCCACATCATCAGCGGGAGCATCATCGTCGACATATACAGGTAGCTATAGAGCGAGACAGAATCTATATCAACAACACAGTCTAAACACCAGAAATAATGAACTACAGTTGTGGATGGGAGATTTGGATCCTAATTGGACGGAAGAATGGATTACTGAATTGTGGTCAAAATTGGTATCGAGACCACAACAAGTTAAAGTTATGAGAGATAGACTAAATCCACTGAGAGCAAGTTATTGTTTTGTTACTTTTAAGGACCAGGAATCCGTTGACTTGGCCATTCAAAGAAATGGGCAGAAAGTGCCTGATTCCGATAAATTTTTTAAATTGAACCATTCAGGGAAACATGCTGGAGGAAAACAAGAGCATAATACGCCTGGCTCGGACTATTCTATGTTTATTGGAGATTTGGCTCCAGAAGTGACCGATGCAACCTTATTCAGCAAATTTAATATCAAATATCCAAATCAAATAAAGCAAGCCAAGGTGATTGTGGATTTGAATACCAAGAAGAGCAAAGGTTTTGGTTTTGTCAAATTTTTTTCGGGGGAGATTATGAACAAAGCATTGAAAGAGATGCAGGGATATACGATTGGGTCCAAAGCGATCCGAGTGGGTCTAGCCGCAGGATCAAGCTCAGATGCCAGTTCACAACCTATTACCAAATTCGACTACTTTAAAATTCACCTTTCGCAGCCACAACCATCATTGAATTATTTAACAGATCCAAACAATTCATGTTTAACTGTCAACGGTTTGTCGTCACGAATCGCCGAAGAAGAACTTGAACAACATTTTATTGCATTTGGCGATTTAGTTTATTGCCAGATTTCTAATGATTTTCAAACAGGATATGTCAAATTCTACTTACGATCAGCTGCCGAGACTGCGTTTTTGAATTTAAATGGCTACATTATTAATGATTGTCGATTACAATTAGCATGGGGAAGTTGCATTTTAGTCGAAGGTTCAGGTACTAATTTTGCACCAAATACGGAGGGACACAACTATGAAAAAGCTAAAAAACTGCCAGCTATATATTCATCTGTTGATTATTCTCATAAGAGATTGGATAAACTACAGGGAAAAGATATAGACAAGCTTTCCGATCGACTTTGTGGAAACATCCCTCATTTGACAAGCCACATTGATGAATTATATCTCAGCCAGAAAAAGTATAGGGATGATTTATTAGATTCAGCGTTGTACTAACTACTGAGTAAATGTATATCACGTTCTTTACCTGGACAATTCATTTCTAAATCGTCGCGATCGCTGTATTGTACACCACAGTACCAACAATAACTGTGCGTATCCCTTAAGTAATCTAGTAACTGTGACAATACCTTGTCGGAATCTTCCGCTTCTTTCTCTACATACGAGTGTTGTTGATCAAGTAGTTTGGATTTCGACTCTATCGACTGCACCTTCCTTAAATCTTTTCGTCGTTGCAATGTGTGTGCATACTGTCTCCATAGTAAATTGATATCATCAAGACTCTTCTTCCCATCCAAGAACTGGTCGTATTCTCCACTCAATTCAAAAGCTAATTTCATCATCTTCTTAATATCCTTTGCTTCAATGCGTTGTTTTTCAGCTGTCGTTAGTTTTAGTTTCAACTTTTCTGCCTCCTCTTCTTTGTACTCGGATGTTTTTATATCTCCTCCAATACCTCGACGACTAGTTCTAAGTGAAATATTTATAGGTTCTTTAATAGCTTCTTTTGATTTTCCAAGAGTAGCCCCTACTTTATAACCCATTTTCTCCATAATCGAGTGACCAATAGATTTGTGATTACCTCTGAAAAGAGACTTGTCCAACTGGTTTTCAACAACTTGGGGTTTGGTCATCTCGTGTAGCCCGTCTCCATTGTCCTCTTCACGTACGACAAAGGACATGTAATCTTGATCCGATTTTTTTGAGTCGCTCTGCAGTTTCGGTTGATCTGTGATTGGGATTTTGAACTTCTTTTTAGGAGCAGACAACTTTACCTTTGAGCTATCATCATCAGGATCTTCATCTGAGTCACCAAATACATTGATATTTCTCTTCATTCATGGGATCAAAATGTCAGCAGTTGGTAATGAAAGCTCATCAATCAAAAAAAAATGTATTGGATCGCCAGTGTGACATGCTCCACTCTTACGCATCTATGTCGTAGCGACATACGCGTCTGAGCTTCTATTTTTTTTCTTCTTTTCAGTCCTGTTTTTCTTGCTGCCATTTTCTAAACCATTGATTTGATTCTTCCAACCTCCTAACGTGTTTGACATCCGACGTCTCTGCGATCTATCAAGATGGTTACCAGAAGCAACAGCGAAGGCAACCTGTCTCTTAAATTTGACAAACCAATCGTTCCCACCGTTAAATCACCAATATCCAATAAAGAATTAATTAACAGATTAATTAGCTTACACGATGAACTATCCAATATTGATGATTCCAGTGCAAACTTATCTTCATATACTGCGGATTTAGCTAATAAAAAATTATTGAGTCATTCAAGTGTGGGGGTTCAATCCTACTTGTGTTGTTGTCTTTCTGATATCTTACGTATATTTGCCCCAAATGCTCCTTATTCAGCTCAACAGCTATCAGATATTTTCAAACTCTTCTTCAAACAGTTTTCAAGACTAGGTGATAAGAAAGATGATCCCTTTTACCAACAACACGTGTATTTATTAAAACGAGTCGCCGAAGCAAAATCGACTATTTTGATTACGGACTTGCCTGATCTGGAATCGTTAATTACCAATATATTCAACACATTCTATAATTTGGCGTCGAAAGGATTTCCATCAGAATTGGAAATTATCATCAATGATATATTGTCGGAAGTTTTATCAGAAGCCGAGGTTGTTCCTCACGAAGTGTTACAGTTACTATTAACAAAAATAGCAAATCATGATCCAAGCAAGTTGTTACTGAATAACATATCAAGTCCAGAATTTAACTTGTCATTAGCTATTTGTGAAAACAATATGGATAGGATGTCAAGATTGGTTGCTCAGTATTTTTCAGAGATCTTATATGACAGTACCAACTCAATAGAGGTGGGCTCGGAAGGCGTGGGTGATGAAGTTGATGATAAGAGCTCAAGCAAGTCTGGCAACAATCCTTCCAAAGCAATGGAAGTTTTGAAAAAGGTACATCATTTATCTATTCAACTATGGAAATTCATTCCAACGGTCCTATCTTCTGTGATGGCTTTGATTGACGATGAATTGAATGCCGATGACGACAAAGTCAGAATACTAGCCGCTGTCACCATTGGACAGATGTTGGGGTCACCAGACTATTCATCAGTTTCAACGAAGGTTAACTTTTTCATTACTCACAAGCAGGTGTGGACTAACTGGTTGAAAAAAACAGGAGATATCTCTACCAACGTCAGAGGTAAATGGGTACAACAGTTGCCAAATATAGTTTCATCTAATGCTTATCTTACCACCGAAATCAATCATATGTTATCCACATGTTTGCACAAATGTCTAATTGATACAGATGAACGAGTCAGAGAGGCTGCTTGTACCACTGTGAACGGGTTACCATACCAACAATTTATTAACAAGCTTGCTACGCCAGAAATTGTCAAGACTTTATTCCAGTTAATCAGAGAGAAAAATTCAACCATTAGGCAGATTTCGGTAGAAGTTTTGAGTTCCATTTATGCCAAAAACAAGAAATCAGAGAACGACGAAGAAGTTTCTGAAGAATTACAAGCTTTGATTGTTAGTATTCCAAATCAGCTTCTATCTTTGGTATACATAAATAACAAGAATATTACGGCATTGGTTGATTTATCAGTTTTTAATACCTTGCTTGAAATATCAGAATCAAATACCCACAAACGTGTCGAAAGGTTGCTACAATTCTACGACGGCTTGGATGACAAAGGAATTGAAGCGTTGATTGCGATTAACAAGAGGCAACAACAATTATCCAAAGTCTTGGTTACTTTTATAGAAACCGCGGAATCATTCAATAGAGGCAAGACACCAGAAGATAAAGAAAACAGTTCCAATGATGATCAAAAAGAGCTCATACTAAAGTTAGATAAAATTATCGACTGGATTTGTGTTTCGTTCCCTGATGGCTTAAACACTGCTCCGTGCTTGGAAAGATTCTATAGATTGAACCGTATAAGATTCTTCCATTTAGTCAAAATCTGTATCTCATCTGATTCCGATTCCAATACTATTAGAAATTCCATGAAAGAGTTGCTTAACAAATTGAACGATGCAAAGAATATTCGCATGGATGACGAAAGAACTAATGTTACCACCACTGAAATGTGTGAGAATTTCAAGCTTCTACTATTAAGAGCTTCACCGTTAATTTATAATCGCTCAAATGTGGAAGATTTGATTAATTTCTCCAAAGACAGCCGCAACAAATACTATTCCCCAGCCAATGCCTTGTTAGAACAAATTTCAACCACCATCCCCGATGTTTTCAAGTCACATTTGAGATCTTTAACGGGTTTGGTTGTGGATGAACAAGACCAGATTGCGAATAAATTCCACGCATTGAAAACAATATATCATTTTTTGAAGAAGTACCCTGATTCGTTTCCAAAAGAGATTTCCTTTAGTAATGCCTTAAAAAAATTGGCAATAACAGGCACACCTTTGGAAGCAAAATATGCGGTCAAAGCAATTGGATTGAGTGACCAAAGGGAAGTTTCTTGCTCTGCAATAATTAACGACATTCTTCCGTTGGAAGTTGATAATGAAAAATTTGCAACTATCTTGAGTTCAATTGCCGAAATATTTGTCGTCAACAGATTAGCTGTTCTGGACAAAGAGAATGAATTAACACCATTGTTGATCAAACAACTTCTATTAACCAACAGAAATGTCGATCGCGATAGTCTTGAAGGTAAAGAGTGGTTAAATGATGATGAAGTGGAACAACAACCATGTCTTAACGAAAAGCTCATATCAATTCGTTTGTTGGTCAACAACTTGAAAAGCTTAGATACGGAAAATGTTTCCGATGACGCAAAGGAAGAAGCGAAACAAAAAGCCTTGCCAGTGATCAAACTTTTGATGTCCTTGATTGGAAACAACGGAGAAATTATTAACAAAAAGGATTCGACTTGGCCGACACCAGAAGCGTATAAACTGAGATTAAGGCTTGATGCAGGGTTGTACATGTTAAAGTTAGCAAAAATTCCTATATACAGTGAGACCATGTTACTGGCCAGCATAAGACGGTTGACGTTTTTAATTAACAATGAAAGCTACCATGTAAGATCTGGTTTCATTACTAGTTTGCAGAGGAAATTGTATGACGAACTGATTTCGGAAAAGTTTTTGGCAATCGTATTCTTCAGTGCCTTAGAGCAAAACCAAGAGTTGAAAAACGATGTGACCATGTGGGTCACTGCCATGTTTAAACGTCTGGAAGCGAAGAGGGATATAAAGTTTGAAAAAACTTTGGTTAGATTAATTCATATTCTTGCACACCATGAGCAATTTTTAGCCATCAACAAGGATGGAACGGAAGAAAGTATGCTTGTATCGTTTAACTATGCGTCCCGGTTCTTGATATTTTATGTTCAGTTAATTGCTACCCAGGATAATATTTCGTTGTTGTACTATTTTGCGAGTAGGGTCAAACAGCATAGAGATGCCACTATAGCTACGTCCGATTATGAAGCCGAGGAGCCTACTGAGCAGATATTGAATTTATACCGAGTGGCGGAATTAGCTCAGTTGGTGATCAAAACCTATGCTGATGGCAAGAGTTGGCCAATGCAAACGTGGCCTGGAAAAATCAGTTTACCACTGGATATTTTTGCACCGATGGCATCTTCGAAAGAGGCACAGTGGGTTGTTACACGCATATTTATCCCTGAAAGTCAACAAATTGAATTGACAAATGTTATCAATAAGAGATTGCGTAATATTTCGACTGTTAAAAAAGTAGCGGCGTCTTCTGGCGGTGTTGCAAAATCACGTCCAAAGCGTTCAAAACCTACTAGTTCTAGAACTACTTCAACAAAGAAACGTAAGAGGGTCAAAGAAAAGACCGTTGTGGAACCGACAAGAAAGAGTTCGAGATCAGCCAGTAAAGTAAACTACAAGGATCAGCTAGAATCAGATGATGAAGAAGAGGAGTTTGATGATGATGGCAGTGACAGCGATGAATTCGAAGTATAGGCATTAGCTTTTGTAAAATTTTGTGTATATTAGATAATAAAAATGAAGTCTATTCTATAACTATGCTTCCATTTCTTTCAAAGAATCTATTCTACCATTCTGTGTCCAGTCTTCACCCAAAATTCTTAATCTTGCAGCAGACGGATACTTTTTGTTAGCAACGACACCAGTCAATTGGGAGACTATCACAAACGACAATTTCCGACCTTGAGTACCATAGTTCCTCAAAAAATATTCAGCACAAGCTTCCCACCAGTTACTTAGAACAGCAAAATGGGCATTAGTTAACAACTGTTGGTTCAAATTTGCCATTCTAGCCAAAAACGTCCAGGATGCTGCAAATGAAAACAATGGTGGTTGCGGATTATAATCTGTAGTACGAGTCATCACGGCCCAAATGGTCATAATACCACCGATTCTTTCATCATATTTGACATCATCTTCCCATTTATTGTCCTGCGTACGTTTCCACCCCATTCTTATTCGTCCTTCTTCGGAATCAATAGCACATGTGTAACCGATGATATACGGACATTTTTTAACAAATCTGGCATTGAGGAAATATTCAAATTCCGGATATGTGTTTAATAATGTATAGGCTAAATGGGCTAATGGAAGTGCAGATTTTGGTCGCACTATTACTTCGGTTTCTGCTTGATCTATGATTGCTTTTGCTACAAAGTTTAATATCCATTTGAATACCAACTCGTCTGATTTCGTAGGGTTGATTAATGCCAAAACTTCGGCACCAATTTTGCGTAGTTGTGAAATTGAACTTGATAATTGACCAAATTTGACATTGATTTTTCTCTTATGTTGATTAACAAGTTTTTTCAAATCTTTGTTTTCGTTCAATTTTAATACAACGTTGTTCTTGATATCCGCAATGTCTTGCTTATATTTTAGGAACTCCTTCTCAATTCGGGCATTACTGGTTGTGGCTAATTTTGACATCTCGTCTTTCTTTTTCTGTTCAAGCTCTTCCTTTTCACGTTTAGACTTTAATTCCTGTTGCTTCTTTGCATTCTCTTCGGCTTCTTTACGTTCACGTTCTTCCTTAGCTTTACGTTCACGTTCTTCCTGCTCCTTGCGCTTGCATTCTTCTTCAACGCGTCTTCGTTCTTCTTCTTCTTTACGTTTACGTTCTTCTTCCTCGTGGCGCTTTCGTTCTTCTTCTTCTCGAAGTCTTCTTTCCTCTTCCAAACGGAGACGATCCTTCTCTCGTCGAATTATATCTTGAACTTCATTGTTTTGTAACTTCAATTGATTATCAAAATCTTCAACTAAATGCGATATATTTGCGTTCGCTAATGCATAATGACTCTGAATCTTTGAATTTAATATTTCATTTCTATTGCTGAATTCCTTTTCTTTCGACTCCACGAGAGTCGATGTATAATTTTCTATATTTTTGTATGCTTCTTGAAAGATATTATGTGAAACTTTGCGAGGAGGGACATTGATTTCTGGTTTAATCAACAGAAGCGGTACTGGTTCTGGTAACACCTGCACCTCTAAGTCAAAACTATCTGGTAATCCATACCTCATGTTAATTGGTTCTTGGTTGGTGGGAACTTGTAGTATCTGACAAGGATAACCATATAGGGACTTAAAAAAAAATACAAGCACATCAATATAAGTTTAGACATATACAATTTTTTTCAATCGCGTGCACGACTTTTATCCGCACTGTACTGAAAAGAATCTGAAATCTTTATGAAAATTTTTCTACAAGATATCGAGGTACACCCAAGGACCAGAGACTATCAATAAGACATAAAATGAATAAGCAATTCATTCGTTCATTCACCCAGTCCAGTATAATATTGAAGCCTGGTTATTCTACTGTTCAACCAGTTCATCATTTGGTCAAAGTGGAAAAAGCTAAATTGAAACCACTCTATGAAGAAGTTTTGATTCCAAAAGATGATATCCGTTCCAATAGTTTTAAACCAACTGAAGTTGCACAAGATAGAGTTCAAGAATACTATGACAACGTTTTGGCTTCTGATTTAATGTTGCATTTGTATCAACATGATTCCAAAACCATTGCTGGTAACAAAAAACGTTCCTGGGGTACCGATTCTCCATATAAATTGTACCGTCAATTACGTAAACCAGTTGGAAGTACAAGACCAACTAAAGATATTCATCCTGTAAAGTATTCAAACATACCAAAATTAGAAAGTATTGTTGTTCAAGCCTACAACAAAAGAGCATTGGAATCTCCACATTTGAACATCACTACCAGATTACAAGTTTCCACAATCACCAATCTCAAACCAAAAATCCTTCGCAGTAAGTCCAATATTTTGCCTTGGAAAGTGAGAGTTGGTAAAGCTTGTGGTGCGAAAGTTGAATTATTCGATAGAGACATGTCCCAATTTATCAGTACATTGACTGAATTGGTTTTGCCAAGAATCAGAGCTTTCAGAGGTATCCCAATAACTTCGGGTGATAAAAATGGTAATATTTCTTTTGGCTTGAACCCAGAAGATTGTCAACTCTTCCCAGAATTGGAACATTTCCAAGAATTGTTTCCAAATTTGACTGGTTTGCACATTACATTCAAAACTTCTGCCCAAACTGATGATCATGCTAAGACTTTACTCAGTTGTTACGGTTTCCCATTTGCTAAACGTCAATAGTCATCGTTCTGGATATTTTGTACATATTTCCCTGTCGATTTTAATAAATAAAGAAAAGACTGTGTAAATAGAATTTTCATATATCCATTCTCATTGTAGAAAAATATCCGTGTCGCATTGTTTAGGTGAAGCGAACTTTTGCTACTCACTACTGATCTGCCTTCAAGCTTCAGTTTCAGTGTGCCCTTCGACTGCCAATGTCCACAAGTCAAACGATAATCACCTCCGTTATACATGATTATGAAATTCTATATACTTCTCGACTAACTCAAAAGTCAAAAAATTGGAACGATGGGAAATTAAAGTTTTACGAGTTTAACAAAAAAATTGAACTTCATAATGAGGATGGACTTCTAATAGCAACCGATTTTTATAAAGCGAAAACTGTCGAAAATATACTAGATAAACTCCTATGTGAAGATAATGAATTCAAGCTACCCAATGCCAATTTTCTTGTTCAAGTTCAAAGTAAAATACGTGCCTTTGAAAGAGAAGTGAATCTTAGAGCAAAATCTGATGATAACCAAGGTAGTACGAAAAATGCAAGTCTTGGAATGAAAAGGAGTTTAGTACAAGATCGTTTGTCTGTGACGATGAATACGAAGAAGCCAATGCCTAACGTGTCCCCGTATGCGAGAAGAGTAGTCGGTACAAGAAGTTTAGTCATAAAAGACGTGCCACTTCCACAGAAAGATCAACCCGTTAGAAGACCAATACACGTAACTCCACAGGTAACTAAAGTTCTCAAAGATAATGTCCCCAAATGTAAGCCAAGGATGGATAATGGGCCTTCTTTGCCATTGCCAAAGGTGGCGTCCAGTGTGAATTCAAAAACAAACAACCAGCCCAAAGCCCAGCCCGCAGCAGAACCCGCTAAAGTTATCCAAAATGGGCCCTCCAAAAAGAGTACGGCATCTGTCTCGATAAAACCAAACAAATCTACAAACAAACCAGAAGAACTGCCTACCGCTAATGCTCCAAATATGGACATTCTATTACGCATAGTCGATGGCAGGGTAACGAAAAGGTCAACGATTAGAATACCGCCTAGAACTTCTACACATTATCAATTTTTATATGCACCAACGGATGGAATCCTGAGTATGAGTATTGAGAGAAAGGATTCCCGTGAAGTCTCTCGTGAACCGATTGTTGTGAGTCTTGTTGACGATGATCAACCTAATGACTTGGATGATAAAAAGTACAATGAATATTCAATCGAAGAATCCAAAGAGAAAGAAGAATCACATACTCAAGAAATGGAAGTAACAAAAGAAGTTTCAAACTTAGAAGAACTTGAAGAAGATGGGGAAGTTGATGATGAAGAAGAGGACGATGAAATTGATGAAGTAGAGAACCTGCAAGATTTGCAATATCGAGCCGATATCCAACTTTTAGAAGAAGATCGCGAGTATCGTCCTCTGGACTCATCTGACGAAGTAAGTGACTCGATAGAACCATCACAAATGAAAGCTTTGGAAAGGAAAAATGAAGAAGGGTTTAGTGAAGCAAGTCAATTATCCGATAGTGAAAATGAAATATCTGATTTTCCTGGCACATCAGAAGCAAATACAAACCAGAAACGCATGATACGTATAGTTGACAAACCCGTTCAAGAAGAAGACGAAAAAGATGCTGATGATGCCGAAATGGGATATGATGTATTTGAATCAGAACAAGACAGAAAGTTTAAATTGATGTTGGAGAAAATGAGAAAGGATGAAGAGGCAAAAAATGATATCAACAATAACAAACGACTGAAAGCCAACAAAGAGTACAATGAAGCTGCTGAATTTAATTTATCTACAGATTCTGAAATGGAAGAAATATAGTATATATATATATGTTGCTTCGTGCTTTAGTTTCCCCAATAGTTATATATAGCTAGAACAAATCAATTTTGATCAATTCACCAACCTATTCGGTAAGTTTTCTTTGGTATTGAGCGATTTTCTGCAGTTGTTCTTTGGTTCGTTGTTCTCTAGCTACAAAGATAGGAACGAAATTCGATGTGAAGATTTTTATCAAAGGAAAGGAAGAAATCATCCCATTGATGGCTGAGACAGCAGGAAGATTAGATATTCTAGCAAGATATCCTTGAGCTGGAAGTTCAGTATAGTTTGAAATTGTAGTAGATGGAGTTTTGGAATTGTTGTGGTTGTTGTTATTGCGAAAGGTAGAGCCATTTTCTAGTATGGTTATTGAATTGGTTGATATTTCTCGAATCTCTTGGGGAAGTATAAATGTAGCAGACATTAATTAGAAATATAATAAAAATTGAATAATTGGTTGGTGATAAATTACAAAAAAAGAAAAGATGCTGAAGATTCGTTTGTTATATTTTCTTCTTTTATGTTTTTGCCATCACATAGGTTGCGAGCAAATGCTGCAAAATCTAAAAGCTAAAAAAAATAACTAAGAAATGCTACACTCACAACCCACGACTGAAGGATGATCTACCAAAGTTTGTGGATTGTGTTGAGTATACTAACATTAGTATTCTCACTTCCAGATCAATCACAATCGTGTATAACAAATGAGAAAATTCCCTTCACTGGTTACAAAGTAGAGTATCAATTGAACCTTCATAATTTTCGTGGGGAATATCATTTACTTTATTGCAATGATAACAAACTTCTTTATGAAAGTAACCTAAATGAAACGATTCCTTGGACATTACCTATCAATTTTAGTACATCATCAGCACCACATTCCAATACATTCATCCTTGCCAGAAGAAAATCTTTTGCGTTGAGAAGCTTACCCATATACTTGCCCAACACGCTTGTAGGATCGTTGTATTATGGCGAAGATTTGGATAATATCCAATTCAAACCATTGAACAAAACTTCAATATTAAAAAGCATACCGTTATTAGCAGCGAATATATTCCGAAATTGGGTGGAATTAAATTACAAATTGAATTTAATCTATCATGTGCCCATATTAACTACACCTAGTGTTGATTCTAAAAGGTTTAATTTTGGATTTTTTGAAAGTAATAAGGTGGAGAATAATTGGGACAAGTATATTTCCATCAATGAAGATTATAGTTATAGGTATGATTCACGAGTATTTATTCGACAAGCAATTGATAATGCTTTGGATCATGTGAATTTTCTAATTAATGCAAGTAAATTATTACGATGGAAATTTGATAAAGCAAATATCAAAAAAGAGAATATTGGTGCAAAATTATGGTGGAAAATCATTTTATTATCAAAGGTGTTAAAAGAGGACATGTTTCAAAACATGGTTAAAAAATTTGATACTTTCTTCAAATATTAGGACACAGTTAAAAAGAGAATAGATATATATTATTAATCCATCTAATCACGTAAGCAACTGTCGTATCCAACAGCTAACGTCATTCCTATAACAAGATCAAACATCCCTCTATTATCTATGCCTCCAAAAACTTCATTATCTTCATAAATCGTCACCCATCCTAATTTGTTTTCGTCCGGAACATCATCCGAAGTGTTTTTCACATAATACAATCCATCACTCTCACGGTAGAATTTATCTGTATCAGTACCGTAATTCTCCTGATGTCCCTCGAGATACTGGTTATTTGGGTCGCTATGGTTCTTCACACTTCTAATCACTCTTTTCTTAAGTTTACTTTCAAATGGTCTGAACATCGACAATACCGGTGGAAAACTTTTCCCATAATCATGACCATAGATATATTTCGGCTCAAGCTCCTTAAATCGTATACTTTGGCTGCCTTCTGGTGAAACAAAATTTTGGTGGAAATAGATATTTTTCTTACCAATAAATTTAAAATCGTCATCTGTTTGGTATGAACCTTCATAGTATGTGGAAAACTTTTCTCGAAGTCGGTTGACTTTGCCAGCCCTTACACGTGGAATAGAACCCACATTCCATGGAACCCCATGCAAATCACGGACTTCATAATTCTTAAAACATTTCGGATATCTTGCTCTGAGGTTGTCATATGGGAAATACGTCCTGTCAATAAGCTCTTTATATGACACCCCATTATATGAAGTATCATCTTTAAATTTCATAATTGTACCCTGATTCAAGAAATTTTCTCTTGGTGTAGTAAATGTAAAGTACCCCCCATCAACCAGTGATTTTTTATTTATTATCATATAGGGTGCTTCGGAGTTGTCATTCAAAGTACTAGAGTCTTTAAAGATTAAGCTGTACCCCGATGTAGAAGTCGGTATGGAATGGTTTGGGTCGTTGCTGACAACTTCAATGAAATAACCAGGTGCATTTCTGCAATACATGTGCTTCATTCCAGGATTGGTTGTCAAATACAAATCCTTCCCAAATTTCAAAATGTGGTACTTCCAAAATGGTGAATCTGGTGATGCCATGAATTCGGATGCGCTGATAGCAGTTGTTGATATTAATTCGCTATTGGCCTTACTAGAGTATGAGTGTTGTGGAGATTTTGGTGGTACTGGTGGCGGTGGCGTCAACGAAAGCTGAGATGAGGTAGTAGGGCTGGTTCTTAAAGTGGTAGAAGTTCGAGCTGTGAATGTAGATTGTTGATCTTCAACTTTAAACTGCCTGTGATATGTGTACTCCTGTAGTTGTAAATCTGGTAACGGACAAGTCTTCAAAGTATTAACAGATGTAGACTTTTTAAGATTTGAAGAACTTCCGGATTTCTTTAGTATGTTAGAGAATTTCTTGAAGGAGTGTTTAATTGAATTTGTGTGGTGGTTTAGATTGTACTGTTGTTGTTCTTGTTGTTGTTGTTGCTGTTCTTGCTCAGGCGACTGATACTCAAATGGGTTTTCAAGTTGTGAAGAAGAAGATTGGCCATTATGAATTTTGTCGTCAAAGGATTCGTCTTGTGGCGAAGTTGAAATTGGTTGTGAACTAAATTCGTCTGCGAGAACGCTTACTTCTGTCGTCCACAGAGGCGGTAGTTTGATTGTGGCAGCTCCCGATGGCACTGTGCCTTCTAAATTTGGACTGGGGAGCGAGTCGGCGCGGCTATTTGTCAAGAATGGGGACTTGTGTGCAGGTTGATGGAACTTAGGTAAGGTGGGAGTTTTATTTGGATCGGTGGGGCTATCTTCGACCTGGTCAATTCTCTTTAATGTAGTAGGTGTACTACCATTGTTGGACCAATTCAGGGGTAGATACATAGACACTGGAGGTGGTGGTGTTGACCTGCCATCCACGGAACGTGAAATATAAGGGTCGTGAACTTTATGTCTCTGTAGTAGTCTTTCTCTATACTCACTCAAGGGAATTTCTCCACAACAAGACAAAGAGGATGTCTCAGAATTGTAAGTTTCAGTTGAGGATGGGCTGTTGTCGGTTGTAGATAAAGGCGGGGGCAATGGTAGCTCCTTCTTGGTTGAGCTGAACATGGCATCTATCTCATCATGTAATGTGGAAAAAGATTGTTGATGTTGTAGCATTGCTGTTAATAAATTGGGGTCTGTGGGGGTTATGTGAAAGAAGAAAAAAAAATAAGTCCCTAAAAAAAAAAATTAAAAAAATATATAAATGGAAAATCTGTTTAATATATACAAGAAAATGAACGCCAATGCATGGAATCGGTGGATGGTTTAAATGCAGGGAGTCCAGAACATCCCGCTAATTAAAACACAAAAGTTTTGGCAGCTTATGATAATCTTGCTTTATCAGGCTAAATTTCAGAGAGTATCAACTGAATTGAGGCTAAAAACTGCTCCCCTTGTTCTTTGTTTTCTGCAATTGCACAAAATTAACTACTACGACTCACATACACACAGGCACAATAAAGACAGGCAACCAAGAAGAACAATTAATGCTGCTCGTCTATTGTGTAAATAGTATGATGTGAAGACAATGTGAGGAGTAGAACACCGGAAGTCTGCTGAATTATGGATTTTGGTTTTTTTTTTTCTTTGCTTCTGTACACAAAAATCACAACGCAGGAAGGTTACGAGAGTCCCTTTTCTACCCAACCAACCCTGTATTGCAAAATTAATACCGTCGGAATTTTGTATGCATTGTGGTAGAAAACTAGTAATATGTATGACGCTGTGCTTAGGACGTTTGTCTATTCGGGGATCGTCTAAAACAGCCACAAAAAAATAAAATCTAAAATGAATAAAATTATGGCGAGATTCAACACAGGAAATGAAAAAATAAAATAAAACAGAAAAATAAAGAATAGTGCAAAAAAAATAAGACAATGCAAAATGTCTGTTGGATTATTGCGTGGGAGTTATGGTTATGGCTATTGTCTAGTTTGGATTGGAGTTTTTTAGACAGAGGGGATAAGGAAATAACACGTCTTGTGTGTTATCGCAAAACCACAACTTGATATTCCTATTTTGTACAAATGAACATCACTGGTGGTACTAAAAATAACCTTAACTGTGGTCATGTACCCTTTGCGTTCCTCCCTTTATAAACTAGTTGTTGTGTTGGTGATGATCATCAACAGTTTATGACCTGAATGTCGCATTCTCAGTTCAGAACTTAGCAGAACTTGAGACAAAGTGTCAGAATCTTTTTTTAGAAATACAAATGTCCGATTCTGCGACCCTGTGAATGTTGTGCTGCTCGTGTATTGTTGCACAAATATCAACAACCTCGTAGTTTCAGGGCAGATGTTGCATCTGTAATCTGTAGTATGGTCACCAGGTTTTACTTTGGAATTTTATATTTATAGGACTCAACTCTACATGTAAAATTTAATGCATATGTACGTATCAAATGTAGGTTACGAACCGAGCAATGAAAACAGGAAAAAAAACAATAGGAGAGAACGAAAGTAAAACTGGCCATAGTTTGTTACTTTCTTTTTGCATATATAAAATCCGCTGAAGATCTAGAACAGGAGAGCTTTGGCGGAACTGGTCGTTTGTTTCTTCGGTATCTTCGTGTAGAAGGTTCACGTTCAATAACGTGAGAGCAACTGATCGCTTGTTTCAATTTACATCGTATTGACAATTTGACGATCTTAGTGAAATTGCATACTTATAATCGTTGTAATGGGCTGTTTCCGCCAACGATCTACTAAATGGCACTAAAAAAGAACATAGAGTCATGGCCTTGCCCTGATACATCCTGCCGATGTTGAAGAGAAAGGGAACAACCTTTTGCGTCTTATTTTCATAGTAGACAAAGCTTGTTTGTAGAATTAGCTGTGTATTGAAAGGGACTTTAGTTGAGGTACAAGTTTGACTAAACCTAAATAGGAAATACCAATATTTGCAAGTCTAACTTTGTTTTATTTGCTTGGATGTAACCATAACCCATTAAAAACGTTGTAATTATGTTGTACCTCCACACTATCCGTTGGCTGTTCCTAAATCTTGTTATTTTTTATTTTTGGCTTCTTCTATTATTTTCTATGACCACCCTTCCTTAAATTGAAAACCATAATCAATTCAACTAGTTGGGAATAGAACATTGTTGATTCATCCAAATTTACAATGTCCACGGTTCAATGTTCATTGTGGTGAATTGACAATCTAAAAAAGGTTATATGTTCTAAATAAAGACAATAAAACAACTGATAAGAAGAAAAAAAAAGCTTCGCTGAACAATTAATGCTTGCAATCAGTAGAGTCTTTTTGTTACAAACGGAAAGAATAACAATAGCATCCATAATCAGCTGATTGGTCAACAGACAAGCCAACGTTATTTTTACACATTTTTTGCACCCAAATCAACCCAAAGTGAACGATGAGGAAATAAAAAATGGTACTTTAAACATTTTTTTAAAGTGACACAAAGAACGCGTTTTCATCCACGCGAAAAGAGCTTATCTATGTTTCATTCTATTAACTCTCTTGATTTGTCACATGGATAATTAATAATCACTTTGTTCAAGTATAAAATGAGATACAATGAAGCAACCATTATCAAAAACTTCATTTTAATTTGCTAGTTGTATTATCAGTTAAACAATCGCAAGCAACGTACCCATTAAAAAGTTGGTAGACATTGCAATTTTCTTAAAAATTTCAGTTCTGTACTGAGAACTAAATTGTTTCATGTTGTACACATGGTGTCCCGAGACACAAAGATAACAGCAAACTAAACAAAGAGACAAACAAAAGCAAAGGGGAAAGGAACAATTTGTGAATTGTAATTTCAACCGAATTTCACCTAATCCCGTGCTCCCCTCCTACAACTAATTCACCTACTTACTCCGCTTAACTCCACCACCACCAATATCACGCATCCCGAAAAAAAAACATAATTAAAAATAATGGCTTTATAGTGGACTCACACAATAATAAAAAAAAAACAAGACTTTTTTGATTGATTCCCATCAACCCCCTAGTTTGGTCCATCAGTACTTAAACACAACCTAATGTCCCATATTGACCTTGAAGAGAATAACCCATTGATTCCTCCTTCACAAAGGGATAATGACGAATACGAAGGTTCAATCTATGGTGAAGGAATATTCTGCCCAAACTCTCGTCAGATATTCAGAATCTGTACCAATTTGAAATTATTGATTGATAAAATTATCCCAATTTGTTTCAAAGAAGAAGAAATCACTTCCGCCAATTCTTCCATCTTGAACGATGCTGCCATTCAATTGGTTTACAAAGCAGCAGGTGGAAAAGGTGACGGTAAAGAAGGCACCTCTTCTCGCAAATACCGTGCGGCATTAGTCTTTTGTTTGTTGAAAGTATGTGATTGGTATTGGCAACAATCCGAATTCGAATTGTCCGACAATGAGTTGTATTCCATGAGAGCATTAACTGCTCAAACCCTTGCCGCAATTGTCATTGAACGTGAAACTAATGATAAATACTTGTTCTTAAGTATGTTGTGTCATCGATACACTATCTGTGTCAATGGCGTCGATTCTACCCCCGTTAGTGCTTTGGAATCGGCTGTGGATATGCACTCCACTATTGTGATTGGGTCCTCTGGTTATCAACGATGCATCAAATGGCTATGGAGAGGTTGGATTGTTCAATCATCAACCGATCCCCACTCGTATGTTTTATACAAAGGTATTGCTTCACAATCTATTAGAACTCATTTCGATCCCGCACGTGTCAAGTCTCCCGTCTATCAGAACATGTTGGAAATTGTGTTGAGTGTTATTTATTTGGTTGTTTTCAGTATTGTTATCAACACCCATACTTCGACCATGGAAGGCATTGATATATTTGAAATCATTTTCTACTTGTTCACAATTAGTTATATCTTTGATGAAATTGTCAAGGTTTACCACGTTGGATGGAATTATTTGGGATTTTGGAATGTCTTCAATGATTTGATGTATACAATTTTGGCTGTAGCCTTTGCGTTCAGAGTTGCTAGTGTCACCTCACATGGTGCTACTAGAATGAGGTACGATGAAATCTCGTACAGAATTTTGGCATGTGCTTCCCCAATGATGTGGTCAAGATTGTTATTGTTCTTGGATGCATACAAATTCGTTGGTGCCATGATTGTTGTTTTGAAGGTCATGATGAAAGAATCCATTTTGTTCTTCTTCTTGTTGGCTGTGGTCATTGTCGGGTTCTTGCAAGGTTTTATTGGTCTTGATTCGTCAGATGGTAAAAACGAAGCTACCAAAAGAATCTTAATCTCATTGGTCAAGGCAATAATTGGCGGTTCTTCCTTTGACGATATGGGTAATTTGGTTCCACCTTATGCTTCGGTATTATACTACTTATACTCATTCATGTTGTCAGTAATTTTGATGAATATCTTGATTGCATTATATTCGACTGCTTATGCAGCCATTGTTGAAAATGCCACCGATGAATATTTCGCCTTAGTGGCACAAAAAACTTTGAGATATATCAGAGCTCCAGACCAAAACTTGTATGTTCCGCCATTCAACTTGATTGAGATAATCATAACCCCAATTGGCTGGTTTTTGCCGGCAAGCACATGGAGAGATCTCAATTATTATGTTATGTTGATAATATATGCTCCGTTACTTGCGTACATTACATCCGATGAGTTGGTTAACGCCAGAAGAATTCTGTACAACAGATACAAAGGGTTGCCAGATGATGCCAATGAAGTTGACACAGAATGGGATTTGACGGACGGTTTTGACGATTCCTCAGATGCCGACAACCACATGGATAGCATTAGAGAAAGAAACCTGGAAATCTCTGAAGAGTTGAGAATCCAGAGAGTTGGCGAACGTCAAGACCCAGAATTCCAGATTAATATCCATGAGTTCAATAAGGAAATTGAAAAGGCTGTCAAACCTGTAACCGAAGCCAATAAATTGGGAGTCAGTTGGCAGATCTATGAAGTCATTGAAAGAATAGATAAATTATCGGCTTTGTTAGAGGTTGTCGTGGAAGAAAACAAAGAATTGAAAAAGAAACTTGAAAGTAAATGATACTCTTTCTGAGTCTCGCCTGTAACTTCGATTTCACCAAAAATAAAAGTACCAAAAAGAAAAGACAAAAATCGTAGTAGACATTCTATGTGGAGAAAAGTTACTCAGTGTGCATATAAGCGTGATTGAACATAATACACGACTTGTCATTATTTCCAGTTTTTTTTTCTTTTCTTCTCTTGAGATTGGATTAATCGAATCCCACCAACACCGTGTAGGTTATAGTGGGTAGCACAAAGCAGAGTCGGAGGGTGACAAGAGTATTAAAGAAATCATCTGTGAATCCATTCAAGACTTTGTTTTTTGGGTGGATACATATCATGGAGTTACCTTGAACCATAAAGCATGACAGTTGCAGAACACTAATTAGATGCATATTTTTTACAACCAATATTCTCACCCAATATGGGATTTGGTTTGTCAGAATTACCGGTGAACAAAACGCAACACCGGATTCGACTCCAAGCAAGTTTTTCTGAATTTCTTCTACATTGATTTAACAGCAAGATTCTATTACACTCGTCACCTATACTGACAACCATTGTAGTAGTTTTAGATATTGATAATGCCATTTTCTCTTCTTGTTTTTGTGTCTGTCCTCTTATTATTATAGCCGGACAGCCAAAACTTTCTTTTAAGGGAAAAACAGTGTGAGAGTGAGAAAAAAAAATTTTAACATGAACACCAAAAAATTACCACCTACCAATACTACCACTACATACCGAAGAGGAAAACCCCAAGAAGAACAACCTTTCTTTAAAACGCCAATATCCCCAATTTCTGGAATCAGCAAAACAAGAGAAATACCCACCAAACACAAGCGATTTCCCAATCTAAGCACTAGAGAAAAAGTCATTCCTTGTGGTCGTACTATTTTTTTTATTGATTCTTTAAGATACTGAATATTAAAGCAAGGTAAAAGAAGCAAAAAAAAAATCGAATAAGAAACCATGTCAGACATAGTGGATAGGATGGAGAATTCATCTACGAAATTCAAATTGGGTGACAATATTCATTTTGAGATTTCATCGTCGAGTGTGAATAATCAACCGAAACAGAGGATATCTCAAGATCAAGTGAAACAGAGACAACTGGCCAATAGTCAAGAATCATCCAATTCTGCATCGAAAAAGAAGAAGAAAAAGAATAAGAGAAAGTCGAAACTCACTCCGTCTACTGTCCATGCACATTTGAATAACCCAGACGATGACTATCCTACTTCCAGAGTCATTAAACAAGCTCCAAATGGTGATGTAATAGTTGAGAGTTTAGATGGCGAAGAATGTGAAGAAGGAGACGATGACGAAGACGAAGATGATGATGCCGAGGACATAGGAATTGACGATGAAGATAGTAACCATCATCATCATAATTATCACCACGGTCATAGTAATCATCATCACTCACGTCATCACCATGAACACGATGAACACTGTGGGCATTCTAATGGAAATACATGCAATACTCGAAAGAATTCATCGTCGTCGAACGCCAATCTATGGGATAGTGCTTCCATAGAAGAACAAGAGCGATTGAAAGAGTTTTGGGAATCCCTAGGTGAAACTAAGAAATTGGAATTAGTTAGAATTGACAAAGACTCGATCATGAAGATGTTTAAAAGTGAGACGAAACAGCACTTGCAACAACTACTGCTGCAGCAATCAAATGGAGGTGGAAGTGGTTCTACATCCAATAATAACAATAACAATAATGGCAATAATTATTGTACTTGTAAGTACTGTGGAAGAAGAAATAATATAATTGAAGAAGAATTGGAGAATATCTATGACAATCACTTTGATGATATAATTGATTTCATACATGAAGTACGAGATATAAATGATTTGAATGCATTACCAGGTTTACTATTTGGTGGATTTCATATGTTGGAAGAAGAGCGAAGATTGCAAAGGCGACAACAACAGTTCAAAGAAAAATGGGAGCATGCACAAAGTCAACAGCATCATCATTATCTGCAAGAACACCAACATCAACATCAACGCCAGCACCAACAAGTCGATCTGCAACAACAGCAACAATCACAGAAATCATCACAGGTACAGAATGATATTAAAGTAAATTTTATTCAAGATCAAATGGAGAAGTTTAAGAATCATATTGAGAAATTGACAAGCTTGAGTAATCAGCAGCAACAGGAACAGCCGAACAGCAATTTGCCGGTGAACGAATCTACTGAAATACATTTACGAGCTAGTTTTGATGAGAATGATTTAAAGAACTCCACTGAGTCACAACTATTTAATAAATTACTTGATCCGAAACTATTTGAAGCCTTGGAAAGTATGGATTTGGATAAGATGAAGGAAATTTCTAATTTAGATCCAGAAAATGCAAATAATATTCACATATTAGAGAAAGCCACTTCTTTAAGAGAAATAGTTCGAGATTTAAATAACGTGGATAAATCGAATTTACAGAAGGGTATATCTCATGTTTCGAATATGGGCAATTTTTTTTCCAACATTGCATCGATCAACGCCAGGAATGAATCTGATGGATCCGTTGTTACCGCAAGATTAGATGATCTGATAACTAAAGGATTGTCTAATTTTGCTGAAGATTTATTGAAGAATGATGGCAATTCATTCATTGGTATGATGGAAGCACTTTCTGAATCAAGAACTGCACGAGAAGAATTGTTGAATGAAACTCCAAACACACATAACACTACTATGTATAACACACTGCTGAAATATGCATGGGTTGATGAAGATGATAAAGTCGAAATCGAAGTGCACACATGCAGAAACCCGCATCATAATCATGACCACCCTCATGAACACGATCATACTCCTAGATTTGAAGAATTTGAAGATGAAGAAGAAGACGAGGAGGACGAGGACGAGGAAGAAGATTCTGAAGATCAAGATGATGAAGAGGACTATGACGAGGACGAAGATGAAGGAGATGATGAAGAAGAAGAGGAAGAATATGATGAAGAAGAAGAATATGAAGATGATGAGGATGAAGATGGTGCAAGTGATACTGAATCTGAAATTTCAGAAGAAGAAAAAATGCAGGAAATCCGTCGATTATTCTTAATTCAGGTCATTAAATTGTTCCAAGAAAGATTAAAGAATGCATACAAGGAAAAGTTATCGCAAGATCGAACTCAAAAATTGATTGAAGAATTGGAAGCTGAAGAGAACGCCAAGAAAGAACGTGAATTGAAGAAATTAAAACAGAAGGAGAAAGCCAAGGAAAAGAAGCGTTTGCAGCAGTTAGCCAAAGAAGAAGAACGAAAGAGAAAAGAAGAAGAGTTGAAAGCCAAAGAGGAGGAACAGAGATTGCTTAAGGAAAAGCTGAAAGCTGAACAGAAAAAGAGAAAAGAAGAACAGAAGTTGAAGCGTGAAGAAGAGAAGAAGAAGCGAATTGAGGAATTGAAACGAAAGGAAGAAGAACATAAAAAGAAGGTCGAAGCGCAACAAAAGCGTGAAGAAGAAGCTAAGAGATTGAAAGAAGAACGTAGGAAAAAGGCCGAAGAAGAAAGGAAACAAAAGGAAGAAGAAAAGAAGCAAAAGGAGTTGTTGAAAAAACAAAAAGAGATGAAAAGACAAAAGGAATTACTCAAGAAACAAAAAGAAGCAGAAGAAGTAAGATTAAGGATCCAACAACAACATCATCAAGAGGAAGAAGAGCAGAGGAAACGTCAACCTCTCATCAGCGAACATGATGATCTTGTTCGACAAATCGAAGATGAGAGATACAAGTTGTCGTCTACCAATATGTTAAAGCCATCAATGGCTACTAACTACCCGTTGTTGAATCATTTGTACCAAACCAACAATCCTTCTATACCAACAACTCCTACTTCTGATGGCTTCCCTACATTAACTCAATTGCAATCGGTACCTCCTTTGAGCAGACATCCTCTGCAACCACAACAACCTCAGCAGGCTCCTTTGGCAACACAACCAAACCAACAACAGCAAATTCCACAACCGCTCTCACAGCAATTCCAGTATTCTTCAGAATTTCTTCCTGGTGGTTTCCAAAATAGCAACAGTTTGTTGAAACAACCTTCAATTATGAACTCTCCTCAAACGGTTTCCATCAATTTGCTTAATGGAAATTCTTCCAGTGCTGTTTCCAACAATAACATTCCTTTGGGCGGTGGCCCGGCTACTGCTGGCAATACTTTGTCACCATGGTCAAGCAAATCGAGATTGAACTCTTTGTCTACCCTGACCCAACAACCATTTAGTGCCACTGCTTGCCAGTTTGTTCAGACAAATCCACCAACTTCAACATTGCCAAACACCAATTCCAATGGAGGTGTTGGATCTGCACAATCAGCAGCTAACTTCAGTCCATTTAATGCATTTGCAGATCCTTTGACTGCAGATACATTTATAACTACTCCAGTTAGTGGAAATAGTAACATTTGGATGAATTCAGGAAATACCAAGCCAAGCAATGCAACAGCTACTGGTTCACGGAGTAATTCCATTTGGAGTAATCCTAATGAACCATCGTTGATCAGTACGACGAACACCAATGGAAGCGGATTTTGGAATAACACTAACAACAACAGTAATACAGTAAATCCATCGGAAGCTGAATTAATTCAATCGACTACTTTTAACTGTTTCCAAATTTTACAGAATAGTGGTCAAGTCGAATTTGGGTTTGCACCTTTGATCAATATCTTTCAGAATGTGAAGACGATTTTGAACAAGCCAAACTTGACGATCAATCAGTTTATTACTTGTTGTACTACATTGAATGCTTCTACAATTTACCAATTCAATTTCAAATACGATGAATTTGGATCGGTCACTCATATCAATGTTGGTTTAACTGGGTTACCAAGGGCATCCCCACCACCTGTTGCTCCATTGCTGCTGCAACCACAAGTTGCGCCTCAGCAACAACAACAACTGCAGCAACAACAACAACAACAGCCCAACGGAGCTGTACCACCTGGATTTGTAAACAATTCTTCACCACCTGGATTTTTCAATGATCAATCGGCTGTGAGTCATTCATTTTTGACTCCCATTGGAGAGTTAACTAGTAATACTGGTAATGGTAATGGATTCGGCCGAAGATTATGGAATTAGTTTGAAGTTACTTCATTTTTATGTTCGATTTGTATGTGGGTTTCTTTGTGGCTCATATTCCCTGTATGCTTTTTTTTTTAGCCAAGTGTTTTATGTAGTTTAAATTTATCTGTATTTTGTGTTCATGAATTTTAAAGATCTAAATTTATTATTATTATGTTACAATAGTTACGTTGACGTGTTACCTGTAGATGTCCTTGGTTAGAATTTGAGTACTGAACCCTTACAATAATTGGAATCTCCACATACAAGACTAATATAGCCGGGTTATGTGAAAAGATTAGAATCAAAGCCTAGAACCCAACAAACACACACCACTTGCATGATTTCAATTTTTTTTTCTTTGTTTCAACTAAATCTGAAACGACATAAAAGTTCCGTCCTTTAGATTTTTTTTTTTTAATTTTTTAATTTTGTTTTTTTAAATAAAAAATTCATTGAAAGCAAAAACAAAAACATAGGTTTAAAAATAGATCATATCCTTTTATAGATTGATTGGAAAATATTTCACGAATCATCAATAAACCATCCATCCAATTGAAATTTTTTTTATTACTATTAAAATAAAAATATAAAGAAGTATATTAATAATTTAATAATTTCATAAAAAAATCCCACACGAGAACAAGTGGGAGAAAAACGAAAAAGGTTGTCTCACCTACTACACAAACCAAACACATACACGCAACACACACACAACACACAGATACACAGATAGATAAATGTCAAGTCCAGTTAAAAGAAAGCTTGTCATAGTAGGAGATGGAGCCTGTGGGAAAACCTCCTTACTTTATGTCTTCACCTTGGGTGAATTCCCATCTGAATATCATCCCACGGTATTTGAGAACTATGTCACCGATTGCAGGATAGATGGGAAACCAGTACAATTGGCACTTTGGGATACTGCTGGACAAGAAGAATATGAACGATTACGACCATTAAGCTATAACAATTCCCATATCATTTTGATTGCCTTTAGTTTGGATACACCAGATTCCCTAGATAATGCCCGGACCAAATGGGTTATTGAAGTGAAGAAATATTGTCCTAATATTCCTTATTTATTATGTGGATTGAAAAAAGATCTAAGAAGTGATACAAATGATAGAATAAACTTTGTTCAATATGACGTGGGGCAAAATATGGCCGATGCTATTGGAGCAAAGAAGTATTTGGAAAGTTCGGCATTAACTGGTGAAGGAGTGGATGATATTTTTGAATTTGCGGTTAGAACTAGTTTATTGAACAATGATAAACCAAGCAAAGGGTGTTGTACGATTCTATAAGATTTCTTGGAAGGAAAAAAAAAGGGCATATTGCATTATATTTAATTCGCTTGTTTTTTTTATTTGTTTGTTTTTTAATGGATAGGTTTTTAATGTAGACAATGAACCTTAATATATATACACATACATGTTAGTTATAAAGTTAGTTTTGCTTTTTTTGGTTGACGATTGTTGCGAAATTTCTCGGAAAATAATTGTGAATTGCAGCGGAAGTAGATATATCCAATAGCTATGTCTAGTTGTGTTTTTAAAGAGTTTGTTTAGAGTTTATCCGTTAGCTACGCCAACGAATAAATATTCTCATAACCAAAATCGAGGATGATCGGTAGTCTTATGAACAGTCTTGCAAGAACAGTCGTTGAATCGTCAACAATCATGAGCCCATTCGCTTATCATCATAAGATTCGTTCTGTGATACGTTCTTTTGACACAATCATCACTTGTTTGTTTAATGTGTTCCTATTGTCCTGTCCCCATGTGTCGTAATCCAATCTGTCCTGCCAAGAAAAAAATGGAAGATATCAATTTGTGTGTGGAAAGAAAAAGAAAAAAAAAAACCGTTATCGGCATTATTCCATTATGGCCGAACGCTGCTAGATGTTGCTATTGCTTGCTATTGAGTCAAAGAAAGCAACCTTAGACATCCCTCAATGCGATAATCAATGAAACCTCCACCTTGTAAAATGGAGATTCCACTCTATGGTACATTGGAGGAGTGCATCCCCTCCAATCAAAGAGATTAACAACGGATCGGAGTTGTAAATTTTCCGCTCCGTTCTAAACAATTGTGGCGGCTGTATAAATGAGGTACTTAATCTAAATATTGTTCCTTTCATCCAAGAAAACTTCAACAACTGGTCCCAAGTTCTTATCTAACTGCCTAATTATCTAAAAATCAACCATATATTGACTGTAGTACACACATTTGATAGACTTTTGTTCTTTGTTATCACAAAACACAGTGATGTAATAAATTACTTGCAGGAACCTCGTTTCCGACGTCTTTTTGATCGGTGCCTCTCTCCATTCTCTCCTTCCCCCCTCCGCTGCCGCAATTTCTATTTTTCAAGTTGAGGTGTGCCGGAGCCATGTCTTACTAATAATCAAGATAGAGTACTATCGAAGGGAAAAAAATATCCAACCCTTTCCCATTTCCATTTCCTTTCCCTATCTTTTTTTTTCTCCTCATATTAATTACTCATCATTATCTATTCAAACCAGCCTTACGTCATGTCCAATTCACATAATACAGTGCTAAATGACCAACCTCTAGTAGCTGATCCCATAGTCATCACTGATACCACCATAGAAGAAGCAAAATCCAAGCAGAATCAAGATCACATTCTTCATGATCAACAGGAATCAGATAGACATGGCAAAGGAAACTCCATCGATTCTTTCAACATAGCTGAACATGACTGGGATTCCACATCGACTTACGAACCAACATCAACATTACAGAGAATCAGACACTCCATACTATCTTTCTATGATAGTTACATATCGCCCAATATAGGCCTCTCATTATTGCTATTGTCACAATTTTTGAACTCAATCATGGTTACAACATGTAAACTTTTAGTCACCAATAAAGATTTCAACGAACCAATTCATCCTGCTCAAATATTGTTTGTGAGAATGTTCATCACCTACATTTGTTGCTTACTATATATGGGCATCACTCGATCCGTACCCGAAGCTCCCTTTGGACCAAAACCAGTAAGAAAATTATTACTTTTACGAGGCTTTGTGGGATTCTTTGGAGTGTTTGGGATGTACTTCTCCTTACAATATTTAAGTTTATCCGATGCAGTTGCATTAACCTTCTTGGTTCCTATGATGACGGCACTTTTAGCATGGCTCACCTTGCATGAGAAGTACTCTATTTTGGAAGCAGTATGCACGGTGTTTTCTTTGGGCGGAGTTGTGTTAATTGCCAAACCTAGTTTCATTTTTGGAAGTCAATCAGATAAGGAAGCAAATGGAGATGAAACGGTGGAAAGTTCTAGTTCCGAAAAGAGAATCTTGGCCACAATAATTGGGTTAATTGGTGTTTCTGGTGCCTCGTGTGTGTACATTGTCTTACGAAAAATTGGAATGAATGCTCATCCATTATTATCGGTGAGTTATTTTGCATTAACATGTTGTATAGTGACGTTTTTTGCAATCTTGGTTGTTCCCGGTTTATCATTTGTTTTACCTTCAACTACTTATCAATGGGTTTTATTTTGCGTTATTGGGTTTTCAGGTTTTTTCATGCAATTTTCATTGACTGCCGGAGTTCAAAGAGTGAAAGCTTCACGTGCTTCGTTAATGGCTTATTCCGGTATGATTTTCGCCGTGGTGTGGGATGTAAGCATCTGGCATCATTTCCCTGGTATGTTAAGTTTATTGGGTATCATTTTGATCATAGGGAATGCAATAATTATTTTGAAGTTTAAACCACAGAAAGAAGATTCCGAAAAAGAGCTGCTGGGAAGAGAAGATTTGGAAAGAAGAGGCAAATACCACGAGATCAACACTGATTCGATTCCAATGGATGATTTTCTTATCACGGACGATGAGGAAGAAGGAGAACTGGAGAGTTCAAACTCCTCCAAGTGAGGGGGCAATTTCACGTTTGATATTTTATTTATGTTATATATTTGTTAGGTCATTATACACGTGTTTATATAGACGTATTATTAAGTGTTTCTATTATATCGGAAATATTCTCCTTTTGTCGAGTTGTATCAGTCCAACCAACCCAATTCTCTTTGAATTTGCTTTAGTTGCACTAGGTTTCCATTGACTTGTAGATCAACGTCATTCACATACTCTTTGACATTCTTGGACAACAGATTGATGTTGTTGATTAACTTTCTTGAATTGTTCAAGTTGACATCCAAATATTCCAATTTCAAAAAATCATTCGAATTGGGATCACTCGGTAACGTTCTCACCTGACTTATCCATTTGAACGAAGATGGTTTGCCATTCGCGTTGGTCTTAGACATGGCGACTGCAATTTATGTATATGTGGTGTGGGCTATGTTGTGAAGCAACAGCATGGAAAGAAAAGTGAGTGTCACCAAATGCAGTCGTGTTTGATCCACCAAAAAAATGGCCGAGAGCGATTTTCCACTGCCAGTGTCCAACAACAGAAAATCCAAAAAAATATAGGAGTTGTTGCCAGAGCCTCCCAACGATTCCGTTTGTCTATCAGATTTCAATCACAATTATCCATTCACCCACAACACCCAATTATATAATTGGATTGACTTACTTTGAAGATATAAATATTGCAATAGAGACATCGTCATAATGAGTATGAATACACCAGCAGTTGTCATGGACAACGGTACCGGTTTAACCAAGTTGGGGTTTGCCGGAAATGACTCCCCTTCATTCGTATTCCCTACAGCCATTGCCACTTCATCTGCATCTTCCAAAGCAGGTAAAGGTGTACGTGGCTTAAACTTGGCATCGAAAAGGGGATTAGAAGATTTGGATTTCTACATTGGAGATGAAGCCATAGAAGCCGCAAATGGTTCTCAATATGGTTTACATTATCCGATCAAACACGGTCAAGTCGAAGATTGGGATCAAATGGAAAGATTTTGGGAAAGTTCGATTTTCAAATACTTACGATGTGAACCGGAAGATCATTACTTTTTATTGACCGAACCACCATTGAATCCACCAGAAAATCGTGAAAGCACTGCTGAAATTATGTTTGAATCGTTCAACTGTGCTGGTTTATATATCGCAGTTCAAGCTGTGTTGGCATTGGCCGCCTCTTGGACCTCTCCAAAAGTTCAAGACAGATCATTGAGTGGTACTGTTATCGATTCGGGTGATGGTGTTACACATGTTATTCCAGTCGCTGAAGGTTATGTGATTGGTACTGCAATCAAGAATATTCCATTGGCTGGTAGAGACATTACTTTATTCATCCAACAATTGTTAAGAGATCGTGGTGAAGCCGACACCAGTTTACAAACTGCTGAAAAGATAAAACAACAATTCTGTTATGTTTGTCCTGATATCGTTCAAGAGTTCAGCAGATTTGATCAATATCCTCAAGAAAAATTTGCTCAATATATTGTTGAATACTATGATAAAAACAAGACAAATGTTGTGGATGTCGGGTATGAAAGATTTTTGGCACCTGAAATTTTCTTCAACCCAGAAATATGTTCGTCCGATTTCTTGACTCCATTGCCAACAGTGGTCGACCAAGTGATCCAAGCATCACCAATTGATGTACGTAAAAAATTATATAAAAACATTGTGTTATCCGGAGGTTCCACCATGTTCAAAGACTTTGGTAAGAGATTGCAAAGAGACTTGAAAACTATAGTCAACGAAAGAGTTCAATTAAGTGAGAGATTAAGTGGGCTGAAGAGTACTGGTGTGGATGTTCAAGTTATATCACATAAGAAACAAAGAAACGCCGTTTGGTTTGGTGGGTCACTTTTGGCGCAAACTGCCGAATTCAAGAGTTATTGTTACACCAAAAGTGATTATGATGAGTATGGTCCAAATATTGTTAGAAACTTCTCTTTGTTCTCTGTACCATAAATAGATAGATAACAGTTAGTTAGGTTGACGAAGCGATTATAGTTTCAAAAAGAATTCGTATATTTTGCAAGACTCCTTTGTCGATCATTTAGTGTGTGCCCATCAATTTCGCGGTGAGTTGAAAATTACCAAGACAATAGAAAAACAAAAAACTAAATGGGTGTCAGTATTTGAGAAAGTTTAGATAAAAAATTCCAACTGTACTGGACAAATCAAACAACAGCAAAAAACGACCAGAGAATAGAACAACTACGATAACAATAAACATGTCAGGATCTTCTACTACTCAAATTCAGGTAGTAGACGGAGTTGCTCTTACCGAGATTTTCAAGGGACTAACTTCCAGTTCCGAAGAAGAAAGATCAAAATATGCCGAAGAACTACATAATTATTTATCGTCCATTGCCAGAGACTTGTCATCGGAACAATTCAACAGATACAACAACGATATAAACAAGACAATTTTTGATTTATTGCATGGCGAGAAAACGGCAGAAATATTGGGAGGTATCGCCGCCTTAAATGCATTGATTGAATTCGATTCTGGTGTTGGCAAAGAAAATGCCGGGAAGACGGCAAGATTTTCCAATTATCTTGGATCGTTGATTTTATCTAACGATTTAATAATCATGAAACAAGCCATTAGCACCTTGGGTAAATTGGCAACTTTGGGTGGGAACCTAACTGGAGATTTTGTTGATTTTGAAGCAAAACGAGCCATTGAATGGTTACAGAGTGACAATAAACAACATGAAAACAGAAGACATGCAGCTATATTGATTATTACTGCACTTGCAGATAACGCACCTACATTGTTATACCCGTTGATTAATCAAATATTAGAGAATTTATGGTCACCATTAAGAGATAATAAACTTATTGTCAGAGAGGATGCTGCCATTGCCCTTGACAAATGCATGCATATTATTTACGATAGAGATGTCAATGCGCGGACATTTTGGATAAAGAGAATGATTGACCTGGCGTCGAGACTACTTAATGAAAACGATGTCACCGAAAGTTCAGATTCGAATTCGTCTTACAATATCGTACTTAGTGGCCAATCAAGCGAAAACATACATGGCTCATTATTGATCTACAGGGAATTGCTCAAATATTACAAGGATCCGTTCATTGTTTCCCGGTTTGAACAAATGTACGAAAACACGTACTTGTACAAGCAACATAAATTGCCAATCATAAGACAAGAATTGACAAACATATTCCCATTGTTGTGCAGAGTGAATATTGAATTGTTTGTAGAAAAGTATTTGCACAGGACATTGTACTATTATTTGTCCCAACTTAAGAAGTATAAGGGTCAACACACGGAAGTGGCCAACGCTGATAAAAGTGCTATTTTCAAAAGTATTGGATTGATTGCTTTAGAGGTCGGCAACCAAATGGCTACATATTTAGATGCCATTTTAGATAACATTAGAGAGGGATTGTCGTATACCTCTAACGCTGGTGTGCAACTGATTTTAGCAAAAGCTGTTTCAAACGAGAACCCCAACATAAGTGCGGCAAATATTGCATCATTGACATCAGGTTCAAAATACACTGCCAGTAGAAAGGAAACCGAACCTGCTATATTTGACTGTATAGCAAAATTGTCCATTGCCGTTGGTCCTGCCTTAACCAAACATTTACAAAGAGATATATTAGACATGATGTTTTCCAATTGTTCATTATCCAAACACATGCAAGACGTTCTTCAAATTTTGATTGTCAATATTCCTACGTTGACAAACCTAATCAACGAGAAATTGTTGAACTTGTTGAGTTTGGTGTTATCCGGGAAAGGATTCCAACCTCCAGGCTCACCATTTGGAACCATTAAAGTGAATGCGTCCCTAGCGAGAGATTGTCGATTAATTATGATTTCGAGGGATACAGGAATGAGCATAAACACCATTTTAATGAATCAAGAGCAGTACGAAAGGTTAGATAGCAGAATATTGATTTCGGCATTGGAAATGTTAGCCTTTTTCAAATTCGAAAACTACCAGCTAAATGAATTTGTGAGGTATTGCACAATCACATATCTTGAACACAATAACTCCAAAGTTCGTCTTACAGCAACTGTTACGTCATACGAAATTTTTGTTAAGGACCCTATTTGTCAACAAGTAAGTGTCAATGCGTTGAATACCGTCAACGAAGTATTGGGGAAATTGTTATCGATATCCATTACAGATCCAACTCCAGAGATTCGATTGGCGGGGTTGAATTGTTTGATCAAAGCAGGGAATTTCGATCCTCAATTATCGCAGGCAGACAACGTAAGGCTATTGTTTATTGCATTAAATGACGAGGTTTTTGCAGTTAGGAAAGTCGCTATAAAGATTCTCGGAAGATTGTCCTCCATAAATCCAGCTTACATTGTCCCATCACTTCGAAAGACACTTATACAATTGCTTTCAAAATTGGAATATTCAACCACAAGCAGGAAGAAAGAAGAAAGTGCCATACTATTGTCATTGCTTGTTAGCAATTCGAACGAATTGACTCGACCTTACGTTAAGCCAATTGTGGAAGCATTGCTACCAAAAGCAAAAGATTTAAGTTCATCGGTTGCATCAAGTGCTATAAAATGTTTGGGTGAATTGTCTGTCGTTGGAGGAGAAGATTTAAAACCATTTATTCCAAATTTGATGCCATTGATTTTGGAAACTTTCCAAGACCAAAGCTCGTCATATAAAAGAGATGCAGCTTTGAAGTCGTTGGGCCAGTTGGCATCATCGTCCGGTTATGTTATTCAGCCTTTGCTTGATTATCCACAATTGTTAGGTATGCTTGTTGCGATTTTGAAGCTGGAAACTTCACCTGATATCAAAAGGGAAACCGTTAGATTGTTGGGTATTTTGGGTGCACTTGATCCCTACAAGCACAGAGAAGTTGAGCAAAATTCGAAAAGCATACCTGTTGAACAGAATGCACCACCCGTGGATGTTGCTTTGTTGATGCAAGGAATGTCTCCGTCGAACGAAGAATACTACCCGAAAGTTGCCATTACAAATTTAATGAAGATATTAAAGGATCCATCTTTGAGCATTCATCACACGAAAGTTATTCAAGCAGTGATGTACATTTTCCAGACATTGGGTCTCAGATGTGTAGTGTTTTTGCCACAGATCATCCCTGGAATCATAAATGTCATGCATACATGCCAACAATCAATGCTTAAGTTCTATTTCCAACAGTTGGGTGATATTATTTTGATTGTCAAGCAACATATTCGTCCATTCTTAGATGACATCTTTGCTACCATTAAGGAATTCTTCAACATCAACTCTCAATTAAACATCCAAGTTACCATAATCAATGTGATCCAATCAATTTCAAGAGCTTTGGATGGTGAATTTAAAATGTACTTACCAGAAGTATTGACTTTGTTACTGGGTGTTTTTGAAGATGACAAGTCAGCCAAAAGATCACCATCATTACATGTTTTAAAAAGCTTTGTTGTTTTTGGAAGCAATATTGAAGAATTTGTGGATATTATTGTGCCTAATATTGTCAAGTTATTCGAATCTGGACCTGTTGAATTGCGAAGAGCAGCAATAGAAACTGTCGGAAGATTATCCAAAAATGTGATGTTGAATGATATGGCATCGAGAATAATCCACCCGATTTTACGAATTCTTAGTCTGGGTAATGCTGAACTTCGCGAGTCTTCTATCAACACCCTTACATACATGTTACTTCAATTGGGTCCTGAATTCACGGTGTTTATTCCTGTTATAAAGAAAACTTTGTTACAAAAGAATATTCATGCTCCTAAATTTGAACAATTAGTTGGAAAATTAGTAAGTGGCGATCCATTGCCACTTCATTTGGATATCTACAAAGATTATGACTATAGCCGTTTTGATCTTGCTGATTCAGATATGCCATCCAAGAAATTACCAGTCAATCAAGCAGCCTTAAAAGCAGCCTGGGATGCTAGTCAACGTCGTACTAAAGAGGACTGGCAAGAATGGATAGGTAGATTAAGTAAAGAATTATTGTTGCAAAGTCCATCACATGCGGTTAGAGCTTGTGCAGGTTTAGCTTCAGACTACTACCCATTGGCAAAAGATCTTTTCAATGCCAGTTTTGCTAGTTGTTGGAGTGAGTTGTACTCTCAACATAAAGAAGAATTAGTTGAAGCTTTTTGTATTGCGCTTTCGTCACCAAGTAATCCACCAGAAATCCATCAAATCTTGTTGAATCTTGCTGAGTTTATGGAACATGACGACAAACCATTACCAATTGCTATTTCAACTTTGGGTCAATATGCACAACGTGCCCATGCGTTTGCTAAAGCATTGCATTATAAGGAATTAGAATTTTATGATCAACCAACAACGCCAACAATTGAATCATTGATTAGTATCAACAATCAATTACAACAATCTGATGCCGCAATCGGTATTTTAAAACATGCTCAGTTGCACCATGACTTGCAATTGAAAGAAACTTGGTATGAGAAATTGCAGCGTTGGGACGATGCGTTGAAAGTGTACAATGAAAGAGAAAAAACCGAACCAAACAATATGGAAATTACTATTGGTAAAATGAGATGCTTACATGCATTGGGGGAATGGGAACAATTATCGGAATTGGCTCGTAGTAAATGGGACAATTCGTCCAGTGATGTGAAACGAAGTGTTGCTCCTCTCGCCGCAGCAGCAGCTTGGGGCTTGGGACAATGGGATAGAATGGATTCGTGTATTAAAGTTATGAAAGCAGAATCCCCTGACAAAGCGTTCTTCAATGCTATTTTGAGTCTTCATCGTAACAATTTTGATGATGCTTCTATACATATATTAAAAGCCAGAGATTTGTTGGTTACTGAAATTACTGCTTTGGTTAGTGAGAGTTATAATAGAGCTTATGGTGTGGTTGTGAGAGTGCAGATGCTTGCAGAATTGGAAGAGATCATCAAATATAAATGCTTACCTCAAGGTTCAGAAAAGAGAGCAGTCATGCGTAAAACATGGAATACCAGATTGTTGGGATGCCAAAGAAATGTTGATATCTGGCAAAGAATGTTGAAAGTTAGAGCATTGGTGATCAAGCCAAAACAAGACATGGATATGTGGATCAAATTTGCCAACTTGTGCAGAAAGTCAGGACGATTGAATTTGGCTGAGAAATCTTTGAACTTGTTATTAGAAGAGGGATCACCCGAGAATCCTTCTAGAGCACCTCCACAAGTTGTTTATGCACAATTAAAGTATATGTGGGCTAAAGGTCAGAGACCAGAAGCATTACGTCATTTGGTTGATTTTACTACAAGAATGTCACAGGATCTTGGTTTGAATCCAAACGATTTAATCACCCAACCGTTACCTTCCGAAGGCCCTGGTATCCCAAAACATGTTGAAGAATACACCAGATTATTGGCCAGATGTTTCTTAAAACAAGGTGAGTGGCAGATCGCGTTGAATAGCAATTGGAGATCGGAAACATCTGAAATAATTTTAGGTGCATACTTGTTAGCTACTCATTTTGATAACAAGTGGTATAAAGCATGGCATAATTGGGCGTTAGCCAACTTTGAAGTTATTTCATTATACACCAGTCAAAATGCTCCTGCTAGTAGTGGTTCGACAAGCAATAATAAGATCGAATTTTTGGAAGAAGAACGAAACGGTACTTCTGATGAATCCAAATTGAAACAGATCCAACAACAACAACAACAACTGCAGCTGCAACCTCAGCACCAACAACAACAGCAACAACAAGCAAATATCATTCCGATTGAAGCTGTTCAGAGACATGTCATTCCATCAATCAAAGGTTTTTTCCATTCTATTGCGTTGTCGAATTCGGATTCACTTCAAGATATGTTGAGATTACTTACCTTGTGGTTTAAATTTGGTGGTATCCCCGAAGCTGCACAGGCAATGACTGAAGGTTTCAACATGGTTAAGATAGATAATTGGTTAGAAGTTGTGCCACAGTTGATTTCTCGTATTCACCAACCAAACGAGATTGTTAGTTTGTCGTTGTTTGGATTATTGACAGAATTAGGTAAAGCACATCCACAGGCTTTGGTTTATCCTTTAACTGTCGCCATTACATCTGAATCCACGAGTCGTAAGAAAGCTGCACAGTCCATCATTGAAAAGATGAGAGTACATTCTGAAAGATTAGTTGATCAAGCTGAATTGGTAAGTCGAGAACTTATTAGAGTGGCTGTGTTGTGGCATGAACAATGGCATGATGCGTTAGAAGATGCAAGTAGATTTTTCTTTGGTGAACACAACACTGAGAAGATGTTTGAAGCATTGGAACCATTGCATCAAATGTTGCAAAAGGGACCAGAAACCATGAGAGAACAAGCTTTTGCCAATGCGTTCGGCAGAGAATTAGCCGATGCTTATGAATGGGTGCTCAATTTCCGAAGAACTAAAGATATCACCAATTTGAATCAAGCATGGGATATTTATTATAACGTTTTCAGAAGAATATCAAAGCAGTTGCAGCAATTGGTTAGTCTCGAATTGCAATATGTGTCACCTAATTTGGAAAAAGCTAATGATTTAGAATTGGCTGTTCCTGGTACTTATCAAGCCGGCAAACCGATCATCAGAATTATGCGCTTCGATCCAACGTTCTCAGTTATCTCTTCCAAACAGAGACCAAGAAAGTTGTCTTGTAAAGCTAGTGACGGTAAGGACTATCAATATGTTTTGAAAGGTCATGAAGATATTAGACAAGATAATTTGGTCATGCAGTTGTTTGGATTGGTTAATACCTTGTTGGTCAATGATCCTGAATGTTTCAAGAGACATTTGGATATTCAGAAATATCCTGCAATCCCATTATCACCAAAAGTTGGGTTGCTTGGTTGGGTTCCAAATAGTGATACATTCCATGTATTGATTAAAGGATACAGAGAGTCAAGAAGCATTATGTTGAATATTGAGCATAGACTTTTATTACAAATGGCACCAGATTACGATATGTTAACGTTGTTACAAAAAGTTGAAGTTTTCACAAGTGCTTTGGATAACTGTAAAGGTCAAGATTTATATAAGGTGTTGTGGTTAAAGTCCAAATCGTCAGAAGCTTGGTTAGACAGAAGAACAACATATACAAGATCATTAGCAGTGATGTCAATGGTTGGTTATATTTTAGGATTGGGAGATAGACATCCATCTAATTTGATGTTGGATAGTATAACTGGTAAGGTTATTCATATTGATTTTGGTGATTGTTTCGAAGCTGCCATATTACGTGAGAAGTACCCTGAAAAGGTTCCTTTCAGATTAACGAGAATGCTTAATTATGCTATGGAAGTGAGTGGTATTGAAGGATCGTTTAGAATCACTTGTGAACATGTTATGAGAGTTTTGCGTGACAATAAAGAGTCGTTAATGGCTATTTTAGAAGCATTTGCTTATGATCCTTTGATTAATTGGGGGTTTGATTTCCCAACAAAAGCTTTGGCCGAAGCCACGGGCATTAGAGTTCCACAAGTTAACACCACTGATTTATTGAGAAGAGGACAAATAGATGAAAAAGAAGCTGCTAAATTACAAAAGCAAAATGAGGTGGAAATTAGAAATGCTAGAGCTGCGTTGGTTTTGAAACGTATTACAGATAAATTGACTGGTAACGATATTAAGAGGCTAAGAGGATTGGACGTACCAACACAAGTTGATAAATTGATCCAACAAGCCACAAGTGTTGAAAACTTGTGTCAACATTATATAGGTTGGTGTTCATTCTGGTAGTTTAAATTTAGTGCAAGAGTATTTCAAAATATATGTTGTACAACCTGAGCAGAGATCTATTGATGATCAATTAAGTCGAGCAGTTTTCTACAAGAAAAATCAATTTCATATTCCAGAATATTTTTGTATATTTGTCTCTCTATTTCGTATGACACAATCTGTTCCGTGTTTCATTCTGGTTCAGAAGTTCTCTTTAGTGTCCGATATAAATGTAACAAGATAAGGTTTGCGCCGAACACCTTCATCACATTAATTACCCTGACGGTCAAGTCATTTTCGATCGCCAATCTTCCCTTAGACGTACAAATCGGAATAAGCCCCGAAGGGAAAACTCAACAACTCATACAGGAAGATCGTCAAAAGAAGGGATAAATATTGATATAACGCGAGATTTCATCATGTAAGTATAAAACTTGGAAGGTCATACAAAGAGAAAAGAAAAAGAAGGGTAAAAAAACCTGAAGTAAAAATTTTCGCTTCCTTCTGGCGATATTTATAGTAGTCAAAAAAAGAGTCGTGTATGGTGGACAGACATCTCATCTTATGTCTGAACCTGAAAAAAAAAAATATAGCTATAGAAATATCTTTGTAAACCCTAATCCTAATCCTCTTTTAAAACAACAACCATGGCACCAAAAAGAAAGACCAACAAGAATGGAGCTGAACCAGAGTCCAAAAAGACCAAATTGGTGAAACAAACTGGGGACGGAGATTCTTTATTAAGTTTGAAAGAGTTAACCAAGCTCAGTACTGAAATCGATGAATCCTTGAAATTTAACAATTTTGTTGTTTTAATAAACCAATTCGAATTAGTCAAACAAAAATTAAAAGAAAGCAAAAATGCCGAAGTTGAAATTTTGGGTCGTCACTTAGCTGTGTTACTTTATAAAAATTTCAACAAAGTGAATGATGATTTTGCGTTGGGAAAGAAATCAAAAGTCAATGACGAGAAGAAAATCATTATTAAATGGATAGCAGACAAATACAACAACTTCAAATCTTGTGTAAATGAATATCTCGAGGACAAATTAGTGGAGCAGACTTCGTTGCAATTGGATTTATTAGACATCATGTTGAATTTTGTAAAGTTTGAAACTAAACGTAAGGCATCATCGGAAGAAATTTCGTTTCCAACCTTGACATACAAATCGTTGGTCGAATCTTTATTACAAAGTAAGAACGGCGAGATATTAAACGACGGTACAACAAACAACTTTATAATATTGGAATTTATTGAAAAATTTTCGAAACATTGGGATTTACAGTTCTATTTCTTTAACAACATGTCTGAAACTTTAAGTCAATGGAAACAAGAAAAACTGATCTCCGAACTACAACTCATATTTGCCAATTATTTAACCATCATACGAAATGGATTATTATTTGACGAAAAGACCTTGGAGGATGAGTCTCTCTGGATTGCAAGTGAGAAGGATGCCAAACTTCCACCTGCCTTGTACAAACACAACCAATTCAAAACACAATACCAGAAAACTCTTATTGAAATGCTCTCGTACCCAATATCACAGGAACAATACAAGTCAGTTTTGATGATTTTGCATAAAAGAATAATCCCATACATGGCTCAGCCACAATCATTAATGGACTTCCTTACCGACTGTTATAACATCACTGATGATTTAATCGTTCCAATACTTGCATTGAACTCATTATATGAATTAATGAAAAACTACAACTTAGAGTACCCGGATTTCTATACCAAGTTATACTCCTTGTTGACTCCAGAATTGTTATACACTAAATACCGTTCAAGATTTTTCCGTTTGTGTGATTTGTTCTTGACTTCCACTCATTTATCGGCAAACTTAATAGCTTCATTCATCAAGAAATTAGCTAGATTATCGTGTGCAGCTAGTGCGTCTGGTGTTGTTATCGTTATTCCGTTTATTTATAATTTGCTAAAAAGACATCCAACATGTATGGTAATGTTGCACAACGCTGAACCTGCATCAAACTACAAAGATCCATTTGACAACAATGAAAAGAACCCATTGAACACACAAGCTATCAAGTCATCCTTGTGGGAATTGGAAACTTTAATGAGCCATTATCATCCAAACATTGCTACGTTAGCTAAAATATTTGGTGAACCATTTAGAAAACCTAGCTATAACATGGAGGATTTCTTGGACTGGAGATATAACTCGTTGTTGCAGAGTGAATACGAAAGAAGATTCAAAGACAAGAATTCTGCATTGGAGTTCGAAGAGTTTGATAGTCTTTTTGAAGGAAAAGAAAAGAAGGAGAACGAAGACAAATTAGTGTTAATGGAAGGTTGGTTGTTTGTATAGAATTTGGTTATATAAGTAGTGCGTTCACCAATTTAATTTGTCTGTTTTAGGAAATCTAATGAGGTACACGTCTTCTCTGTCTTTCTCTGCACTTCACGAAAACCTAAAAAAAAAAATTTCGCTCATTTGATTTTTGGCTGTAAGTTTTAACTCGTGTTGTTTTCTGGAATTTCTACTTCTTAAATTTATTATTTACAGCACTTTTTATTTACCTTCTTTTATAAGTCATTCGTTTTAATAACTAATCATGGATGATCCAATTTTTGGTGGGGTTCCGCCAGCTCAACAAGATGACTCCCAACAACCACAAGATGCCATTTTTGGTGATAGAGTTAGAAGATTTCAAGAATTTTTGGACAGAATTGACGCTAATTCAGGTATTGACTACAGAGCGCAAATTAAGGATATGATAATCAAAGGCAAGTTCAGATTGAGTGTATCAGTTGACGAAATTAGAGAGTTTGACAGAGAATTTTGGTACGGCTTACTCGACCAACCAGCAGATTACTTGCCAGCCTGTGAACGTGCCTTGAGAGACACTGTTTTGGCAATTTACGACAGACACGATCCTGCTTATGATCACGACAATTACGATCCAAATCAACAGTACTATCTATCCTTCACTGGGGCATTTGGTAACCATTCACTTACACCAAGATCTATTGATTCCGGTTACCTTTCCAAAATGGTTTCTGTCGAAGGTATTGTAACCAGAGCTTCTTTGGTGAGACCCAAAGTTATTAGGTCAGTTCATTATGCCGATAAAACTGGTCGATTTTATGCACGTGAGTACCGTGATCAAACTACATCTTTTGATGCCATTTCTACGCCAGCAATTTATCCAACTGAAGACATGGAAGGTAATAAATTAGTTACTGAATATGGTTATTCCACATACAGAGATTACCAGAAAATCTCTGTGCAAGAAATGCCGGAAACTGCCCCAGCAGGTCAATTACCAAGATCTGTTGATGTCATATTGGATGACGATTTAGTTGACTTGACCAAACCAGGTGACCGTGTTCAAATAGTAGGTGTTTACCGTGCTTTGGGAGGTGGTGCGAACAATAGCTCGTCATTCAAAACGGTTATATTAAGTAATTCTGTTTACTTGTTACATGCTAGATCAACTGGGGTAGCATCTCAAGAGAAAATCACCGACCAAGATATTAGAAACATAAACAAACTTTCAAAGGACAAGAAAATATTTGATGTCTTATCAAGCTCCTTAGCTCCATCAATCTATGGCTTTGAATACATCAAAAAGGCAGTTTTACTTTTGATGATGGGTGGCGTTGAAAAAAACTTGGACAACGGGACCCATTTGAGAGGGGATATCAATATTTTGATGGTTGGTGATCCTTCCACAGCAAAGTCACAAGTGTTGAGATTTGTCTTAAACACTGCTTCATTAGCTATTGCAACAACAGGTAGGGGTTCATCTGGTGTCGGTTTAACGGCAGCTGTTACCACTGATAAAGAAACTGGAGAAAGAAGACTTGAAGCAGGGGCTATGGTCTTAGCTGATAGAGGTATTGTTTGTATTGATGAGTTCGATAAAATGTCCGAAACCGATAGAGTTGCCATTCACGAAGTTATGGAACAACAAACTGTCACCATTGCCAAAGCTGGTATTCATACTTCTTTGAATGCTCGTTGTTCAGTTATTGCCGCGGCTAATCCAGTGTTTGGCCAGTATGATGTCCATAAAGATCCCCATAAGAACATTGCATTACCAGATTCATTGTTGTCACGTTTCGATTTATTGTTTGTCGTCACTGATGATGTCAATCCAACAAGAGATAGAGTAATTTCTGAGCATGTGTTGAGAATGCACAGGTTTATCCCACCTGGGTTGACAGAAGGAGAACCAATAAGAGAAAAATCCAGTGTCACTATAGCTGTTGGTAACGACGAAACTAATGAACAAGAACTTTTAGAACAGCCAATGTTCGAAAAATTCAATGCCTTGTTACATGCTGGTATCCAAAAGAAGAAATCTGGTAATATTATTTCGATTCCGTTTTTAAAGAAATATGTTCAATACGCTAAACAAAGAATAAAGCCAGTCTTGACAAAAGGTGCTTCTGATTACATTGTCAATACCTACTCATCTTTAAGAAATGATTTAATTGGCAACAATCAAAGAAATACTTCCCCCATCACTGCAAGAACGTTGGAAACTTTAATTCGTCTCGCGACTGCGCATGCTAAAGTCAGATTGTCGAAAACTGTCGATGTTCAAGATGCTAAAGTTGCGGAAGAATTATTGAGGTATGCGTTGTTCAAAGAAGTTGCTAGAAAGCACAAGAAGAAACAAAAGATTGCCAAAGCAGTGGATTCAGAAGATGAACAAGATGTAGAAGATGATGTCGAGCTGGAAAGCTCCGAATCAGAAGCCGAAGTCATGCCAACAAGCAGACGAACAAGAGCAAGAGTTCAAAGAGAGCAACTACAACAGCACCAACGTCCAACGCTACAACAAGCTTCACCTTCTAGTACTCCTGAACCACCACTCGGGCAACTTGATACTGGTGCAGAAAATGACGATGAAGGCGTGGGTGAAGAGTTAGAACACTTCCATTTAGGATCGTCCCAACCACAGCTGCAACCATTGACAGTTGGTAGAAGAGGAAATGCCCAACAGGGATCTTCTGTAGCTGGAATAAGTACTGAAAGATTGAGTTCGTTTAAGGCGGTGTTAGCTAACGTTTCACGTTCAGAGTTGTTCGGTGCTGCAGGAGATGTTGCTATTTATGAAGAAGTGGTTAATGCCATGAATGATCAAATGGAACAGGAAGATAAGTTTTCTGAAGAAGAAATTGAGGCTGGGTTCAAGATTATGTTAGACCAAAACAAATTTTACCGCGAAGGTGATAAACTTTGGAAGATTTAGATTTGTATATTTGTTGGTTGTTCTTTCGTTGTTATTATTTTAAATGGGTTGTGTTAGTTTTTTTTTGATTTAGATAGTTCTCTTCTGTTTGTAATTAATTGTATTATATTATACTTGTTTGCAATCGCACGCAGATGCAACCAAACAGTACCGGCTTCGGGGCGGGGCCACAACTCGAAGAGCTAAAGGAAAAAAAAAATATTTCCAAAAGTATCTGGAATGTCTAGATTGAAATTCAACAAACCAATTCATGTCTGATATCAGCTCGACCGATGAGCAGGTTTATTCCAGAGGCAGCACCACATCTCCATTAGGTTCGCCAATAATTGATCCTGATAGAAGTCGAATCAGCAAAAAACAAGCCAAGAAAAGAAAGACTAAGAATAACAGGAAACAAGAAGTGAGTGGCGATGAACAAAAAGAAGAAGAGCATGAGGAAGACGCTAATAGCGGTAAAACACGACAAGATTCTAACGAAATTCATAATGATAGACAACCGATGTCGCCGATAATTGACCCAGAAACAAATAAAGTATCCAAAAGGCTGAAGAAAAAGAACAAAAACAAGAAAAAGAAAAAGGCTAAAAGCAACCAAAGCGTAAATGCTAATAACGACCGACTAATTGATGCATTGATTTCTAATTCACCTACTCCCGAAGTCCTACCGTATAATTTTGATCCATTATCGTACAATTCATTATCGTACAATTCATTATCCATCACCGACTCAGACGCGTTTCAGAAAAAACAACATTCGTATCAAGGTGCCTTGTTAACCCATACCTACCATACTCTTCCCAATAAAGTTAAGAAATTCTGGGATCGAAGGTATAAACTATTTCCAAAATTTGACGAAGGTATTTATTTATCATCTGAATTATGGTACAGTGTGACACCAGATGCTATAGCTAGATATACAGCGAATTTATTTCGAAAATTATTACCCAATGCAACTTCCTGTATGGATTTGGCATGTGGTGGAGGTGGGAACACAATTCAATTTGCCAAATTATTTGATCATGTGGGTGCAATCGATATCAATCCGATAAATTTATATTGTACGGAACATAATTGTGAAGTGTATGATATCAAGGACAATGTTTGGTTTTTTGAAGGAGACTGGAATGAAATTAGTGCTCGGCAAAGCGATGGGTCGGTCAATTTTGATTGGATTCCCGAAAATATTCGAAGAGATGAAGATGATGAAGAGGAGAAGGACGGAGAGAAGCAGTTCGATTTTATCTTTAGTTCGCCTCCGTGGGGTGGAACCGATTATGCAAGAGATACGTTTGATTTGGAATCAATGGAACCATTCCCAATTACAAGAATGTTACAGCAGTTGGAACAATATACTGACAATGTTGGTCTATTCTTGCCCAAGCTGTCTGATTTGGATCAGTTGGATAGTGCAACAAGAAATGTTTTTGGCGATGATGCAAGGTGTCGCGTGGTTCGTGTTCGGTCGTATGGTAGAATATTTGCTATATTGGCATTGATAGGGGAAGAGTTGATTGATAATTTTGATGACCAAGGTGGAATCAAAGCAGTTGAGCAAGAACGAATTAGACAGCAAAGAGAGCAAGAGGAGTTCGAAAATGAAGATGGCGACGGGGATCACGAAGAGGAATACTCGGAAGATGATGGTTTTAGACATGACAAGAAATATGACGAAGGCGATCATGAACAATATAGCGAAGATGATAGGTTCGATAGAGACGATAACTACGACAAGGAAGATTACGAAGATAACAATTCCGATCGAAATCAAGATGATCAAGATGATTATGGGGAAAACCTCTCGGACGAAGACGAAAAGTCCAACCAAAACCAAAATTACAGCAATCCTAGTGACATTTCTGATATCTCACCAGACTTATCTCCAGAGAAAGCAAATCAGTTGATGAAGGCGTTGTACCATGAGAAAGTATCCGATGATGAATTGCCTGACTTTGAAGATATCTGATATATACATAGTGCTAGAATTGGACGCTACCGAGAGTATATATTGTAAGTTGGTCTGTATAGAAATTGCATGAATCCTGATCGAAATCTCGCATTGACACATACTGTATGTCCTGCAAAGTTCAATACAGTCTTTTTACTTTTTTTTATCCATATCAGGAGGGCATAGATTTTGATGCCAGGGCGACGCAAAATTTTCATATCAGGGAGCAGTACAACTTCATACCAAACTGGTCACAATTACTCGCATCACTGGCAGAGAATTATAATTATTTACACCAGCTTAGGGGATGATTCGTTTGTCTCTTGGAGTCTTTGTTGGTAGTAGGTTTCTAGCTACATGCAAACAATAATTTTAGAGATATTTTCCATAGTATATATTAATTACATATTATAAACCAAAATAAAACCAAAAAAAAATAAACAAATAAGAGGTAATAATTGAATGACAAGATTATTCACCTTCTAGGGTCGTCTCCAAATAATGTAACATATTAGGATAGGTATGACAACAGCAATCTCTAGAGCCACGAAGCCCAGATAATAGTTAGCTAACTCAACTAGTTCTTCATCATTTAGATCGTGTATCTGAAGATTTTCAAATTTGTCTCTGTTGCATCATTTTCCAGGTCTGCTTATGCAGCAGCCTGCTGCTGTTCCTAATTTCCGTGGAGCATTCGAATAGTTTTTGATGGTTAGTGTGGTTCATTCGCCACATGAGATGAATTCGAGTTGTTTCCTGGTCAAAAGTGTAAGATATATGGTGGACCCAAACATGTCACGGGGGTTTATGAAAAGTTAAAAGCACAAATGGGCACATGAATTCACGACCTTGAATTCTTAATTGTTTTGGAAACTGTGAATGTGGAGTAGGTATTTTTGTTTCGGGAAGGCGGATGGAGATATAATTCGAGTGTTCTGTACAAGAAACGATTCAATTGATCAATTCTCCGTTCAAGCTGGTGGTGACTTCACAGTGCCTTACAAGGAATATGGAATGTCTTACGTCAGTTGGACACGCAATAAAGTTGTCCCTGAACATGGAAAGGAGGACCATCAAACTGAAGATCAAATCCTAGTACGTTCTGAACTGATAAATACTTGTATATTCCCACCGAACGACCAGAAAACAAATTTGTCTGGTGAAGGGTGGATTGTCATTGTATCCTTGAGACAAGTTGCTATCACCAGGATGATCAGTAATGGGGAGTTTATGATAGTCGTAGTTTTAAATAAGACATCTCTATTCCTCTTTAGTGTTATACTGCCACATGTCCATTTCCTGACTATTTCCGAACTAGCTTTGACTTTTCCACATTTGTACTGGTAGCATTACTCTTGAGTTGCATGAGAGTGGGACCAGTCGTTGTCAAACAAACGCGACTAACCTGCCTTGTTGTTATGCGCGACTCTGTTGATTGCAAAAAAAAAAAACCATGAAGCTTTCCGATATGCACCTAGATAGCCTATGTGCTTTATCATTTCAAGATTCATTCTCTCTCCCACTTTTTTTTTGTTGGAGTATACGGTATACCAACACACAAAGAACGATGACGGAGTTAGCTAAAGCTGATATTCATAAGAGGCTGCCAAAGAACAACGCGACTTTATTCCAATCGACCACACAAAGACTGGCAAACAACCAGACTTTAACCTCAAGCAACAAATCAACCATCAAGACCACCAGAAACTACTCAACCGTCTCTAGGAAATCAGGAGCAAACAACCTGCTACCGGAGAAGCAGACTTAGAAGGGAGTGCTACAGAAACAATTTTGAAAATCTCCAAGTACTTGTGGACTATTGTGGGATACACAACTTGTGAATACCTGATTTTTTGCAGCAAAAAAATTGGTAAATACCTGTTACGACACAAACTAAATGCTAATGAAAAAGTTGATTAAGCTACCCTTATCTTGGATATGATAACCTCAGCGGTTGTTGTTGTGATACCTGTCGTGGTAGGTCGCCTTATTTGGAGACGATCTTAGAAGATGGATACTCATGTCACATTCTCATTTGGGCGTTATTTTGGCTTGCTTTATAACAAGTAGTTAAGATATACTATGCAAAATATCTCTAAAATTATTATTCGCATGCAGCAAATAACGGATGCTGTAACAGCCGATAACGACAAAAACCAGATCCTTCTGGTTATTTCTCTTTAGCTGGCTGGAAGGATAATTACAGTAGGGGAAGAAAGAAAAGACAACCATTCGTGTGTTTTTTTTTTTGGTTGGTGAGACAGCCAAATAAATAAAAAAGTGTTGTTCAGAAGATTGTGTCATGTATTATCCCTATTGTGGGAAAGGAAAATCCACCACACTCACCCTCTCTTCTCTTCATCCACAAGGCACAATGAATCCAAGATTTCTCAACAAATGAACACATAAAATTTTGCTTTACACTAAAAAAAAATTATCCAACGTACAAGATTAGAAGTTTTGAAACACTTTGCAACAGTAATAATATACAGATGTCCATATAAAATTGCGTCACCGAGGACCAAATGTAAACCACATCAATGGATAGGAGTTGCCACTTTTTAAGGCAAAGTTGGTAGAAAACATATTCACTTAGGAGTTCGTTTGTTTTAATGAAAATTTTCTTGCAACCATTTTTAAACGTATAACTGTTGTGTGTGTGATTATGCGGGTTGGATTTTTTAACACACCAAAGAAGAAACGAAAAAAAGCTTAATTCTAAGGTGTGTTTGATTTGGCCAAATCTATGTTTTAAACTGTCTAGTAATATTTACAATATAAATACGACTAAAAAGCCTATACTAACATTATAACGGGTAAACAGTAATAGTAATAATGTAGTTTAATGTATATAGGGTTTTTATACTTTGTTCACACCAATTGTAAAATTGTTGTTCATACCATTGAGACAAAATTATTCGCACTCGGCAAAATATTTAATTCCTACTAACAAACAAATTATGTTCATACCATATATCGTACACTTTTGATATAAAATCATTCGGTAACGTAATATGTAATATTTCGTGTGTATTTCTATGAATAAATTTGTTCACCTTAGTATGAACATCTCTCTACTAATAGTTTGAACAATTTTGTTGTACTAGTCTAAATTAGTTGTAAAAAGACTGCATCTATATTGCAAGGTCGTGTAAATTATTCAGAGGTGTGTCTGAAAAAAAAAATTGAAAATAGGTTTTCCCCTCTGAGACACCTTTCTCATAATTGCCCAAAAAAAAAGGAGACATTTCAACAAAAACAAACCCCCAAACCAGAGACATTTTTTTCAATTTTGCAGCTAGGCAAACCAATCACATCAACCAAGAGCATTCTTGAATCACTGTCAGTAATTTGTGTTAGAGTAAATGATACATTAGTCTACGTTATCCTTCAAAATTCCATTGACTTTACATCATCACGCTATGAACGATTCCGATACAATTTCGTATTTCGAAACTAAAATCGATAAACTCAGCACCCAATTGAATATAGAAAGAGAGAAAGTCTCCGCCTTACAACTGGAAATAGTGCTATTAAAACAATATAGTGACTATCAAAATTCCAAAATTGATAAAGTGACGTCATTGATTGGTGACTTGTTAGAAAAGAAATCCCACGATGATGCTGTTTTGAGTTCCATTCAAGCGTTACAAGAAGACGTGGATGTTGGCGATATCCCCGGGCAAATGGACCAATTAGCCTCCCACCATGGTCTTAGTCCTCACCAACAACAGCAACAACAACAAATGTTGCAGAACCAACATCGTCAAGCTCAAAGACAGCAGCAGCAACAACAACAACAACAACAACAGCTGCAACCGCAGCAACTTTCTGGTCATTTGGAGAATAATATGGATCCTGCTTTACACCAAGTGGCAGTTGCCACTGCTGCTGTTCAAGCCCAGGCTCAAGCCCAGGCTCAAGCTAACCAACAACTGCAGTCATCTCAACAGCAACAAGCTCATCAAGGATCGTCACAGTTGCCATCACAGCTTGCACAGAAATCTAAAAAGAAAGCAACAAAGAGAAAAGTTGAAGATGCTGGGTTCGGTGGGCCATCAGGATCACCGGCAAAGTCACCAGTGGCAAAGAAGATCGAAATTGTGTTTATTCATAACCCAACAACCGTCAAAGAGATTTATGATGAATTTTATAATGGTTACAAGGGTCAAGAACCATTGTGTGGGTTGGATGCGAAATATGGGAAGCACGAATGGAGAGGAGATTCAAGGTCTAAAGAATCCAAGAGATTCCAAAGAAGAAAGAAATTGTGTGACGCTATTCAAAAAGGGATGCTCAAATATGGGAAATCTGCAGATGAGATTATCGAATACCTTGAAGATTTTCGTAAAGAGAAATCTTTAACGTGGTTGATGAACGGGAACTTGCCAGACGATTTGGATTCGTAACAGTTGGAACTTTTAATATCGTTTGATTAAGTTTCTTTTTTTCCATTTTTCCATTTTTCCTTTCTTTTTCTTTTTATATATGTTTTTTTATTTTGTAAGATTGATTTTGTAAACATTTGTATTATTTCTCTTTTAATGTATTTCAATTGTGATATTGTTACTTTTTGAAAATACCGCTGGTATTGTTCCGGGAAACCAATTCCCAATTTCCGTGACTGTTGTGAGAATTCTGGGGAATTCTAACGAGCGTGGCGGGCTCTCGCCCAGCAAAGCTATTATTGAGAGAACCGATGGTTCTAAGTTAAAGGTGGCAATATGACGTTCTACTTATAATTAAACAACATTCTATGACGATCTTTTTGTTCATTGTAACCAATGTAGTCTGTGTTAAACTATCTATGTGGAATCTTCTAAAGCAATCTTCTGCTATTGCCAACAATCACTGCATTCTATTATTTGTCTATGGGGTTTTTCGATTCCGTTCGGATGCCCACATAAGTCGTGCGCGGAGTGCTAATTGACTAAATTGTTCTATGAGATTCCATCACTCTCTCTCATAGCGTAGTATAAAAATTTTCACTTTTGCTCCCCGAATTTTCTTGCACGGAAAAAAACTTCTTCCTTCTTGCTTTTTTTTTTCACTATTCTATTTTACTGTCACAACTATAGAACTTTAGCATTTTCATTCAATAGTTTTACTTATTCGAAAAGAAAGATGTTGTCTGCTAGAACCTCCTTGAAGAATATTGGTCGTCAATTGCCAAAATCATTGACTCGTGCTCAATCCACCAATGCTGCCCCAACCGGTCAAGTCATCGGTATTGATTTGGGTACCACCAACTCTGCCGTTGCTGTCATGGAAGGTAAGACCCCAAAAATCTTGGAAAACTCCGAAGGTGGTAGAACCACCCCATCCATCGTTGCTTTCACCAAAGACGGTGAAAGATTAGTTGGTATCCCAGCTAAACGTCAAGCTGTTGTCAACCCATCCAACACCTTGTTCGCCACTAAACGTTTGATTGGTCGTCGTTTCGAAGATGCTGAAGTCCAAAGAGATATTAATCAAGTCCCATACAAGATTGTTAAGCACAACAACGGTGATGCCTGGTTAGAAGCCAAAGGTGAACAATACTCCCCACAACAAATTGGTGGTTTCATCTTGAACAAAATGAAGGAAACTGCTGAAGCTGCTTTACACAAAAAAGTCACCAGTGCTGTTGTCACTTGTCCAGCTTACTTCAATGATGCTCAAAGACAAGCTACCAAAGATGCCGGTAAAATTGTCGGTTTGAACGTTTTGAGAGTTATCAACGAACCAACCGCTGCTGCTTTGGCTTACGGTTTGGAAAAGAAAGATGGTGAAGTTGTTGCTGTCTTCGATTTGGGTGGTGGTACTTTTGATATCTCCATCTTGGATATTGGTGCTGGTGTTTTCGAAGTCAAATCTACCAATGGTGACACTCACTTGGGTGGTGAAGATTTCGATATTACCTTGGTCAGAGACATTGTTGAAAACTTCAAGAAGGAAACCGGTATTGACTTGAACAAGGATAAAATGGCCATCCAAAGAATCAGAGAAGCTGCTGAAAAAGCCAAGATTGAATTGTCTTCCACCGTTTCTACTGAAATCAACTTGCCATTCATCACTGCTGATGCCTCTGGTCCAAAACACATTAACCAAAAGATCTCCAGAGCTCAATTTGAACAATTGGTTGACCCATTGATCAAAAAGACCATCGAACCATGTAAGAAAGCTTTGAAAGATGCTGGTTTGTCCACTTCTGATATTTCTGAAGTTATCCTTGTTGGTGGTATGTCAAGAATGCCAAAGGTTGTTGAAACTGTTAAATCTATCTTTGGTAAAGAACCATCTAAGGGTATCAACCCAGATGAAGCCGTCGCCATGGGTGCTGCCATCCAAGGTGGTATCTTAGCCGGTGAAGTTAAAGATGTTGTCTTGTTGGATGTTACTCCATTATCTTTGGGTATTGAAACCATGGGTGGTGTTTTCGCTAGATTGATTTCTAGAAACACTACTATCCCAGCTAAGAAATCTCAAATTTTCTCCACTGCTTCTGCTGGTCAAACCTCTGTTGAAATCAGAGTCTTCCAAGGTGAAAGAGAATTAACCAGAGACAACAAATTGATTGGTAACTTCACCTTGTCTGGTATCCCACCAGCTCCAAAGGGTGTTCCACAAATTGAAGTCACTTTCGATATTGATACCGATGGTATTATCAAGGTCTCTGCCCGTGATAAGGCTTCTAACAAGGATGCTTCTATTACCGTTGCTGGTTCTTCCGGTTTATCTGATGCTGAAATTGAAAAGATGGTCAATGATGCTGAAAAATACGCTGAATCTGATAAAGCCAGAAAGGAAGCCATTGAGTCTGCCAACAGAGCCGATCAATTATGTAATGATACCGAAAACTCCTTGAACGAACACAAAGAAAAATTATCCAGTGAAGCTGTTCAAAAAGTCCAAGATCAAATCCAAGAATTGAGACAAATCGTCTTGAAAGCTCAAGCTGGTGAAGAAGTTTCTCCAGAAGAATTGAAACAAAAGACTGAAGAATTACAAAATGAAGCCATTAATGTTTTCAAAGACTTGTACAAAGACAGTGGTGATGCCTCTGGTGAACAACCAAAGAACTAAGCATAGTTTTAGAGAGTTCTAGCATGAATTTAAGAAAAGAAAGGAAAAGAATAAGAGAAGAATGACGAAAGAAGATAAAAGGGGCAAAAGGGTGAAATTGTTATTAGTGGGGAAAAAAAGCTATCTTTTCATTTCTTAAAGTGTTTTGTATATATCGTTATAGCTTTAGCTATTTTTAATGTTTTGCCTGTCCTTTTTTATTTGTTAATTTTGATTTCGTTCTTTCTTAGTTTTTTTTTTTATCTTTCATTTGATTGAATTACATGTTGATATAATTGTTTGAAATCGTAAATTTACTTGTATATATATATATAATGAATAAGGAATTTTTAATTATTTATTAAAGAAAAAAAAATGTTTATATTTATGCCTCTTTAACTATGGAACTTAGACTATGATTTAATCCAAACGACCTCTTCAATGGAGAACAAACTTTTGAACTATTTTTTCGTACCACAGTTCCATATGTTTTCAAAAGTATATCAGATTGTCTACTAGCAATTGAATCCGATTTATGTATCGACGGATTCTCTCCATCTTCTTCACCATTATAATCTTCTTCTTCCTCATCAATATCATCATCATCATCATCCTCTTCTTCGGAGGTATACTCTAACATATCACCCAACATAGATCTTCGGTTAAGTACCTTATTATTAAATTCTTCATCTTTATTATTTTCGAAATTGGATTCGTAAGAACACGATGTATACACCGATGCACTATCCGATGATCTAGTTTCAGAAATAGTAGAATGAGTAGGAGCACCACTATGACTTCCCGTGATAGTTGAGTTTGATTTAACAATTGAATTTTCACCCATCATTGATTTAACAGCTTCATCGGTGTACAAAGAAGACCCATTATTAGTAGTACTACTACTACTGCAGCCTCCTTCACTAGCTTTCTTTTCATTTTGTGGAAACTGGTAGTCTGGTAGTTGAGGTTGTTCAAGTTGGTTCTTGTTTTTCTTTTGGGAAGGTTTTCTTTGGTTTGTAGTTGGCTTAATTCCACCAGCCATGAAATCTTGAAACATGTTGATTTCTTGACGTAATTGAATTCTCTTGTACAATACCAATCTTAAATACTTTTCCCATAATTCAACAATGTCTGGTTGAAGTTCTGGTATTTGTTGTGGTTGACAAGTTCTTCTGGTGGTAGCTGTAAAAGAATGATCCAAATGAGGTGGTGGTATTGGTGGCATGGTTTGGGCATGAGTGGTGACTGAATCGGTTAATAATTCGCTTGGAGATCCAACAAAATCAGGAGAAGGTAACATGGATTTTGATCCATCACTATTTCTTCGGTCATGGTTAATGATATTGTTATTATTGGTGTTGGTGTTGGCGTTGTTGTTGTTGTTGTTGTTGATGTTGTTGCTGTTACTGGTGTTGTTCATTCCGTGTTTCTTGAAATAATCCTTTTCTTGTTGATAAATATATTCTGATAAATGGTTCATTTTACCCAAAGATTCATCGTTATCGTGTATATACACGTTTTCTTTTGGAGCGCCAGCTCTAAATTTCAAACTATCATCAATTTTTGCAACCCTGAATACAGGTTGTTTACCCAAGTTTGGATTGGTTATTGGGGCTGAAATATTGAACGGTGATGAACTATCCCTTATACTTCGGATTCGCTTTATGTCTTTAGGTGGTGGATTTTCTCTTCTTCTACTTCTCCGTAAACTTTGAAGTGTTCTAGATCGCTTAATGCTTGCTGTTCTCTTTGAAGACACTTTGAAACTGTAGAACTTAAACTTGGAGATCATTTTTTTAATACTAACCTTCAATCGATAGAGCCAGCTCCCTTGTTTCAGTCTAATTGCATTCTTTCTCGACAAATTTGATTCTGAGCTTGATGAAGTTTGTGCTTTCACATTACTAGTTCTCTTGGACTTTCTCTTAAATAATGAGCTAGCCTTCTTTCGATTGTACTCACTTCTTGTCAACAATGGAATACCTTGTAATTCCTGACGGGTCGAAAAAATTGTAGCTTGAGAACCCATGGAATCTGATATATCTCTATGTGGCTGCTGATTCAATGCATCAACACTACTAAGATGTTTATCTGGACTCAATATCAGAGCTGATCTTCTGCCACTATTCTTTTGCATTGGTGTTAAACTTCTGATTATTTCATATCCTGCACTTTCGAAAGATGGCGAAATTATCGATAAGTTGTCTAATTTATGACTAACAAATGGATCCTGGGAATCGGCAATAAATTGCGAAAAAGTCTTTGAATTAAAATTGTCGTTAATTCTAGACATGTTTGATATAGTTTGTGGTATAGCTTGTACTGACTCTGGAGTGGAAGGTAATACTTTTTGTTTAATGGATTTCTTAATTGACTCGTCGTCGTCTTCACCACGCCAAAGTTGGAACGTATCTTTGGGGTCTTCTTGATCTAAGAAATAGTAAGGAAAAGAAATCGGTAATGATTTACTGGAAGTGGATTCAACTTCCAATCGAGTCAACGTTGCTTGTGTCATTGGAGTTAATGAAGTATAATTTGATCCAGGCAAATCAGGGAGTGGCGGAAGGGAAAATGGAGGGTTAATTGAATGAAAATTCCGGTTTGAAACCAAGTCAAATTTTTGATTCAGGGGCTTGTCGTTATTTTTATATCGTGATGGAACCCCTACAGCTTGTGATTTTATCGACATGTCTACCATTATACAGTAAGTTTTTTTCTTTAGCAGTATCTCTCTATAGGAGCGGAATGTATAATTGGGTAACTGGCTTTCGGGAGAATGTATAGATGAGCAATTAGGCTTGGTGGGAATTAGACGGTGAAATCACTTAACGCACGAAATTAAATAAGCTTTTTGAATATGTGGGAATAAATTTGATAGTGCAGATGAAATGATATACAAAAAAAAATTGCTGAAAACAGGGCAACATCCAGCATATAAAGAGACGAAATCAGGAATCAAAATACACTTGATCTGGAATGTGTAATATGTGTGAATCGCTCGAAATCATTGGATGCACTATTTACTAAAAAAAAATAAATTACCTGTGTATCTGGTGGGGCATTGGGATTGGAAGATCACTATCAAAGATGGCTGGCTGAAAAAAAAAAAAAGAGTCGAAAATTTTAAGAGAACAATCGTGGCAGGGCTACCAAACGCATATCAACCAGCCTCTCAATTTCAGCTATCAACACCATTGACCATACAACCCTTTCCTGCAACTATGCCACCCTTTACAACGTAGAATGGATATGGAAAAACGTTTATTTCTTTTTTCTGTATACGGAATTTTGATTTCTATCTCTATTGAAATGACAAGACAAAGTTTATGAATCTCTCTCCCTGTATCTAAATATAGATCGAAAATTAAAGAATTAAAAAAAAAAATGGTAACAATAATAAAAATAATAATCAAAAGAACTTTTTTGGAAAAAGAGTTAGTGATCAATGACAACTTATTCCTTAGCTGGGGCTAAACCAACGGCATTCTTTTGCAAGTCGTAGATAGAGTAGTATTTTCTCAAGAATGCATCACCAATGATTGCCAAATCACCAATTGGTTTAGGGAAATCCATTGGGGTGAAGACTGAGATACAAGAGCCACTAACTTCCAAGATATAGTCATGGGCAGTCAACGTGAAGTTGTAACCGGCGAAAGTTAAAGTCAAGTCTGGCAAAGTATCTCTTTTAGCACAATCGATTTGGTATTGGCCAGACCAAGACTTGGTGGCACCAATCTTGGCATTGATAATTTCAGCCAATGAAGATGGCAAAGTGATCAAGGAGGTACCAGTATCAATAGCAGCACCAGTTTTTTGTAATTCGGCGTATTCATCACCTAAACCAATACCTTCGAAAGAAACTTCCCAGTAAGCCTTTCTTCTGACTGGCAACCATGTAACTTTACCTTGGAACAAGGAAGCATCATAACCACCAAAAGTGGCCAAACCACCATCATTTTCGTCCTTTTCAGTGTTTCCCAAATAGAAACCAAATTGAGGCTTATCCAATAAGCCTTGGTTTATAGCATTGTAGATTGGTGGAACAATGTGGTTGACAGAGATAGTATCATAAGCTAAACCTAAGATACCATCAAACTTACCGAAAGCGAAAGCTAAACCTGGTTCGGAGGTGGCTTCAGCAAAGTCTTGCTTTGGAATAACCAAGTCACCAATGGTTAAAACGTCTTGGGAAATGTAACCTTCCATGGAACCTGAACCATATTGGATGGAAAACTCACTACCATTGGCTTTGTAAGTAGATGAAGCATCATGGTCGTACTTGGAGTGCAAGAAACAAGCTAATGAGGTACAATCTTGAGATGGGACCCACAAGTTGGAAGAACCGGTATCCAAGATGACCTTAAATGTTTGGCCTGGGGTACCCAATTGAATTTCGGTAAAGTATTGAGCATTCAAATAGTTGGTTAAAGGAGCATCGTATTTACCACCTTTCTTAGGAGTAACGAAAGGAATTTCAGCTTCTTGGTTGGTCAAGACATGTTGCAAACCGAAACTGGTTGGGTTGCCGTGAGCAGCATTGAAAAGGTTCATGTACTTGTTGGCCAAAGAACTGGTGTAGTCTTGGAAATTGGCAGCATCCAAAGTTTCATCGTTGGATAATTTGTTCAATTTGATACTGTGGGCTTTAGCATCGACAACAGTACTCAATGACAACAAAGCAGTAGCAACGGTTGACAAAACTGAGAAAGACAATTGCATCTTGGTGAATGGACTGGGGTCGCAGGGAAACTAGAGAATGTGAGCAAATAAAAAGGGGGTGGAAGGAAGGGGGGAAAAAACGCTTGGGGGATTAAAAGAAATAGTAGTTGTTAGAAATAAGAATTGGATTCCTTATACCTAAGTCTTGCTTTTTCTTTTAAAGATGGTTGTTTGTAAAACGAAGGAAGGAAAAGAAGAAAAGAAGGCAAGGGAAGGAAATTTTTTGTAATTTTGTAAAGTATGAGGTTGTGTAAGGTGAAAATGAAAGTGCGGGTTGTGGGAAAGAGGTTGCTCTTTATGCGAGTGGCAATAATTTCTTTCTTTGTCTCATCCTAACTCGCAGTTGTAAATTTTAGTCACCCAGAATTTTTTTAATTTTGCTTATCGACTTGCCTCACTTCACTGTAACTTTTTATCAGCAAGCAGGGTAGTGCAAATGTGACACATTCTCCCTGTTTAGTTAAATTGCTTCATGGCCAAGCATCGCCAAATAGGAAACACGCTGCCCTAATTTGAACATCGATTGCATTACGGTTTTACAAACAAAGAGTTTGTCGAATCTCTTAGATACGCGCAAGTAACTTACATGAATCGACAGTAAGTTGCCTCTCAATACAAGATAATGCAACAATTCTACTGACTTCCATTTTGTCGTCTGAAGAAAAAAAAAAAGGGAGAGGGAGAGGGGGTAGCAGTAGCGGAAATGAAAAGAAAAGAATCTACGAGAAAATGAACCAAATAAATTAGAAAATAAAATAACGAGGAATATATACCAGAATCACGTGACTTTTGTATTTCATATAAAAGCAACGAATTCCCTGGTTGTCAAAAAGCTCTTATCGCTGTCTCACATAGGTTATATTTACTACATCAATACCAAAGTAAATAACTATTTTGTTTTGATTTAGACTTGTTGATGCCTACGTTTATTTTACCTCGGATATAAGGGACAACCGTTGTGACGGTTTTGTGACTGACAGCATCTGAAACTGCACATTCATATCATCACGAAATTAACAATTTCCATTTTCGCTCATAAAAAATACATACCCTTAATAGACCCTTCTTTCTTTTCTATCCGCACTTGCTGGTTTTAATTCAAAATACGTTTCATCGAAGTCCCTTCTAGAATGTCAAGTTTTTTTGTTTCCAGGGTGAAGGCTCATTTCCCTGACCAACCAATCAAATTCACAAAAACAACGTCATCCACCCCAATTATTACTACCATCCCTGAGATTGTTGAATCGTCAGTACCTGAATTTGCATCAAACCATTCATTCATAATCAATCCTTTGTTTTCTTCAGGTCATACTCAAACCGCATATGCTGCAATCAATAAATTTGAAAATCTGGATAAGGTAAACTATAAAAGAGAGATCATCACTATTGAAAATAAAACATATAAATTACCCAATGGAGAAGAGTTATACTATGATCAATGGCAAGGTGAAAGTACTATTGCCTTAGATTATGCCATCCCAAAAGCAAATTTCATATCCAATCCAGATCATGAAAGTTTTAAACCTGCATCACAAACCAGAGAATTACCACCACGTACCGAATATAAAAACCCAGATCAGAATGTCATTGATCCAGATGATGATAAACCATTATTGATTGTTTTACATGGATTATCGGGTGGTTCATATGAAGCTTATCTTCGTGCTGTTTTGGATAAGATTATTGAAAAACCCTATGATTTTGATGCTATCGTTGTAAATTCCAGAGGTTGTGCGAATCACACAATTACTTCTCCACAATTATACAATGGGTTGTGGACAAATGATCTTCGATATGTCATAAACGAAGTTGTTACTAAAAGATGGCCGAAAAAGAAGGTTTATTTAATGGGGTTTTCATTGGGTGCTGCAATTTCTTCCAATTATTTGGGTCAAGAAGGTGAATATGTTTCTGAACAAATTAAAGGTGCCATTATCATTGCATGTCCATGGGATTTTGTTGAAAGTAGTTATCATTTAAGAGATTCAATCATTGGTCACTATATCTATTCTCCAACCATGGCGAATAATTTACTTAAATTATTAACTACTCATCATATTTTATTGGCCAATGATTTGGTTAAGCAATATATGGAAAACCCGGACAAATATGAAGTCAAATTCTTGAAGCAATTTGATGATAAATTCACTGCCAAACTTTTTGGTTTAAATTCGGCAGATGAATATTATAGAAAAGCTTCTCCTGTACAAAGATTGTTAAATGTGAGAGTTCCAACTATTATTATCAACAGTTTGGATGATCCTATTGTAGGTGCAAGAAGTTTACCATATTCTGAAATCAATTTAAATCCATATTTGACTATGGTCACTACATCTAATGGTGGTCATATTGGGTGGTTTACTTTAAAGGGTGGTAGATGGTACGTTGATCCAATTTGTAAAATTTTCACCGAATTGAACAAAATTGATGTTGTTAAGGCAAGCAAAGACGAGCTTCCAATTGATATTATGGATGGTAGCTGGAAATATGATAGATTAGTGAATGGGATGTTACCAAAGAAGTAGTTATAAAACTGTTTCCTCAACTCCTGAGATTATTTATTAAATTTTTTATTGTGTATATCTATTCAATACAATTCGTCAATCCTGTAAACTTGCTTTCTACGTCACCTTTTCTTATTCTATTCGTAAGTAAGGTATATTAAAATATATATGAATATATAAAGAAAAAAATTAAACTCCAATATTTACAACACATATCCAAAGCCTTAGTACTCATCTTTACCACTGATAATCACATCATTTATCTTCAAAATCATTCTGGTTAATTGTGTTGCCAACAACAATTGTTGTCTTTTACCAATCAATGGATCAATAACAAATAAATCTTTCATATCATTTGTTCCCTTGCCGAGACAATCAACACCCAAATGTGATGAATTTTCGTTGACTTGTTTTGCCTTTAAAGTAGATAAAGTTTCAATAGGGTCCAAACCAGAGTTTTCAGCCAAGGTCATTGGGATAATATCCAAAGCGGTGGCAAATGCCCTGAATGCATATTGATCTATACCCTTTTGTCTATCAGCAGCTTCGGAAACAGCTAAGGAACAAGTCAATTCGGCAGCACCACCACCGTAAACAACCCTGCTATCTCTGACTAAATTACGGACAACACAAAGTGAATCATGTAACGCCCTCACCCCTTCGGCAGCAATCATTTCATTGGAACCTCTTATGAAACAAGTGACAGCTTTAGTGTTGGAACATTCTTCAATAACCAACATGCGATCTTTAGTAGTACCGAATTCCAATTCTCTGATGACACCTGCAGTTCCCAATTTATCTGGAGTCAAATCTTCAAAACGTGGAACAATACGACCATTAGTAGCAATTGCCAACAATTCCAATTCTGATCCACCAATCCATCTGATGGCATTTAAACCGTTAGCCAAAAGTAAATGGTTCGCTTCATCATCAAAACCCCATTGACAGGCAACAACATTGGCACCAGATTGTTTGACCAAATCAATCATTTCTTGAAATTTCTCTTGTTCGTATTCTTGCAAAACTTTGAATTCTTCAACAGTGGAGATATCCAACTTATGTTTGGTTTTTGGTTTTGGTGGTTCAAACGGACATGTCAAAATGGCAATCTTACAGTCTTTAACAACTTTTGGCATTTGTGGATGGGAGAAATCTTTGTCTAGTAATACACCTTTAATCAATGATGAATCTTCAATAGAACCACCTACTTTCTTTTCGATCTTAATCAATTCAAAATCAACGTCTCTTCTATCCAAATCTGCAACATCCATAACGGCATCAACGGCCATATTGGCAAAATGATCATGGGATTTAGAAACAATCTTGGAACCAAGAGAGGTCTTGGCTGCCCTCAAAAGATTTGCTCTATCATCAATCACTATGGCATCGGCAACTTTATCCAATTGATCAACGGCAATTTTACAAGCTTCATCAAATCCATTGGCAATTTTGATCGGATGTATACCTTTTTCAATCAATTCCAAAGCTTGATCCAATAACGCACTAGCCAATACAACAACACCAGTGGTACCATCACCGATTTCATCATCTTGGGATCTCGACAATTCAACTAATAATTTAGCAATTTGATTATCCAAATCCATTTGTGTTAAAATCGTAGCCCCATCATTAGTAATCGTGATATCACCATCTGGACTGATCAAGATTTTATCAAGTCCTCTTGGTCCCAAAGAAGTTTTAACAATTGAAGCTACTGATCTGGCAGCTAAAATATGGGATTTAGTTGCTTCAATACCATGTTTTCTTTGTTTTTTACCTTGATCCCTGACAATTATAAATGGTCTTCCCATTTCATCTTGAGCGACAATCGCATTGGACAAGTCCGGCATTCCCTGTGGTGCTGCAGCCATTTTTTCCGTGTTGTAGTTGTAGTATGAAGATTATGGGTATAAAGTTGGTCGTAACAATTTTTTTTTTTCTTCATTCATGTTGATGTGAAGAAGTTTTTTTTTTTTCCTGAATATTCTTTGCGACCAAGACACACCCAGACGTGATCTCTTTGATGGCAAAAGAATATGCTACATGTAGTTGAAAGGGAAAGTGAAAAGTCCAGCGTTCGCTGTAAATGGAGGTAAGTATCCATATTGTGAGATTAACCACCCTTCTAAATTGTAAGCAGAGGGAATAAACGTCTAAAACTGGTCAATGTCCGAATTTTACGCATGATCTTCTTGATCAACTAGAAAATGGCTTATACGGTGCTCTCAAGCGTATCCTCTTAATACGATTCTCTTACTTTAGCATGGTTTTTGGGTGTTTGTACATATTAACACATTTCGTTCCACATACATTATCCATTCCCAGTCTGCTACATATCTGGAACTCATCGAGACTGAAAAAAAAAAAAAAAGTTTCTGGAAAAAATAAAAAAAAACATAGATATCCAACCCTCTAACCAACTATCCCACCAAATCCCGTTATTCACGAACCTTCAACCAGTCATGTCAGTAGTAGGATCCTTAATATTTTGTAACTTTTGTGGTAACTTACTAGATTCACATAGTTCAACTTCCGATATAAAATGTGGAGTGTGTACAGCTTCCTATCCAAAATCAAAATTTGCGAATTTGAAAGTGGTGACGACATCTTCTGAAGATGCCTTTCCTTCAACTTTAAAACTTGCCAGATCTGTGGTTAAGACTTCTTTAAAGAAAGATGAATTGGATGAAGGGGCTACTATTAAAGAAAAATGTCCGAAATGTGGTAATGAAGAAATGCAATATCATACTTTACAATTGAGATCTGCTGATGAAGGGGCAACGGTTTTCTATACTTGTACTAAATGTGGATACCGTTTTAGAACAAATAATTGATGGAGTTATACATATGTATATAAATATATCATTTTACTGCATTACTTATAGAAAAGTGTAATTAAGAAAAAAAAAATATAAATTCAAAGAACAAGAGACTATCTAAATCTATTTAACAGTAGCGTATTCAAATTCATTTGAGTTTTCGTATTCATACATATCCAAGGCAACAATAGCTGAATCTCTAACAACTTCTTCCAGTTCATCTTTCAGGAATTTTTGCAAGACATCCAAGACTTCATCAGTAGCAATTGAACCCAAAGCTTCAGCAGCTTCATGTCTAACCATAGTTGCTTGACTAGCATCTTTTAACATTTCAACCAATGGAGCAACAGTAACTGGATTACTCAATTGTCCCAACACATAAGCGATTTCATGTTTGAATAATGCACTTGGATCTTTGAAACCTGTACATAAGGCCAAACAAGATTCATCAGTATTAAGATCTCTTAATCTGAACATGGCTCTGTATCTTTCAAACAATGGAGCATTTTGATCATTCAAAATAATTTGTAATTTCTCCACTTTGCTAGTAGATGTATTAGAATCCAATGGAGGAGCTGGATCGATGGAATAAAATACATTTTCTTCCAAGGTTTCAGTCTGAGCTTTGTCAGAATGTTCCCAGTTTATTCTATCAATAGCCAATTCGCAAGTTTGTCTGATCTCAAGCGATGGATCTTCTTTAAAATATTTGTTTAATAATGGTAAGGATTCTTTATCCCCCAATGCTCCAAGAGCTTCGGCAGCTTCATGTCTAACCATGATTTGTTGATCATTATTTTCTACAACATCACGTAAAAATGGAGCAGCATATAAATCTCTAGTTTGTCCTAAAACATAGGCAACTTCATGTTTCAATAATTCAGATTCATCACCAAAACTTTCCGAAATATATTTAATAGCCTTATGAGCCCTTTCCCTATCTGGATCTTCTTTACCAATGGATTTCAAATTGAATAATGCTCTGTATCTTATACTTAGTTTTTCATTACCGGATTTGTTAACAAGAACGTCTCTTAATTCTTCTAAAGTAGCGTTATCGGCGTCAAATTCTTCGTTGGACATGATGGATAGTGGGGGGTTGCTTGAGAAAAATAATATAATGGAAACTCAAAAGGAACTGAAAAATTTTTGTAAATTTAACGTATTCCTTTTTTTTTTTTTTTTCGCTGTGCCTAAACGATGAGGCTCACGACGACACAAACTCATCGCGGTCTCCGTCTGACGGTCTTTCTTTTTGCAACTTACAGGAAACCATCAGACAACTGCAATAGCAAATAGTACGACTTTTTATTGGATTCTCTATTTACATGACTACTTAGTTAACAAACCAATTACTTCCTTTATATCTGCATCTATCACCACAGTATTGTCCAAGATATTCATGGGAACAGTACTTGATGGTCCCAATCCGACTCTAATCAATTTGAAGATCTCAGGATACTGTTCTACTTTCTCTTCATTTCTCCAACGTAAAACACTGGGGGTATTTAACCCAACACCTAATTCCAAAATAACCACCTTCTTATTGGAATCTCCTAATACACTTCTCATAAACTTTTGATAGTTTTCTCTTTGATCTTTCACTATATCTTGATTGAAATAATTCCCCATTCTTAAAAACACTGTCATTTCAGAACCACAATAGTGACATTTTGGTATATCATCTGAAGATTTCAATGGATACTTATCTACCATTTCTTCCATTGGTCTATATGCATCGGGACGACAATTTTTTGTACATTGGATATTGGCATAATTACCCTGGATGGTTAATACTTTATCCTTGTTAAATCCATTCTTAACAAAAAACCCATCGGCATTACTTGTGAGCACAAATGAATCTTCAAATTTATCACTTAAATTAAGTAATCGTTGATAAGTTGTGGTTTGGGGCCATTTTTGGTAAAGATTAGTATAATGATATATGAAGAAATTCCAAAATTCCACCGTTGAAGGCCATGGAAATCCAATTGTTCCATATAAGGTAGTTATACCATATTTCAAAAATGGACTATATTCTTTATGAAAAAATTCTTTTGATGAATAATTCAATCCTTCACTTGCAGAAAGTCCTGCACCGGCACTTACGATTAAGTAGTCGGCTTCTTGTAACCAATTTTTGGCCTTCTCAATGTTGGGTTCAGTTTTTTGACTTCCAAATGATATCCGTTCAGCGGGGAACTTTGGGAACAGATCTAATTGTCTTTGGTAGATTCTTTCATCTTCCTCCAAAAATACGTTGAAGATAACATGATTGATAGTTGATTCAGGATTTTGAACAAAATATTCATTCACGGTTCTGATAGCAATTTCACTAGCGAGTTGTTTTGGAAAAGCAAATATTCCTGTTGATATACAACAAAATGCAATTGATTTATAACCGTCTTTTATAGATTCCAATTTTTTCAAACATGATCGATAACAACTTTCTAATTGATTAACTTCCTGCTGAGTGACATGTGCATTGTGTATAATAGGACCAACGGTATGTATAACATATTCAGCTGGCAAATTAAAACCCGGAGTTATCTTTGCCGATCCTGTTGGTTCAGGAGGTTGATCTTGCATGATTTCAAAACATGCGTGACGTAAATCGGGACCTGCAGCTGTATGAATAACATTATCGATACATTTATGACTGGGTTGAAAACAACCCAATAATGCCAGATTGGCAGCATTGACAATAGCTGTGACGTCGGTTAGAGTCGTAATGTCACCTCTCCATAATGACACTTTTGTTTCTTTGGAAAATTTATAGTTGTTGGTGAGATTAGACGCCGAAGTATGTAATTTATTGTTGTTTTGCCAACTTATGAATTTGTTGACTTCGTGATTTATATCTTCAGGAAGTGAAGGAAGTGGGTGTCGTTTACATAACAGTATCCTTATCATTTCTTGTTGGTGATAACTTTCAATGTTGTATAAATTTTCAACATAATGTGATTTCCAAGCAACATCATCACTCTCTTCAATCAAGTATTTTAAAACTTTGGTAATATCAATCATCCCATGGGGTATTTTTCTAATGGCTCAGAACCATTTTAATCAAGTTTCGTTTGTGATAATTAGGTATATTTATATGTATACTTTTTTGAATCTTAATTATCAGGAATATGCGGCTTACAAATCAGTCTTACTAATTTTTTCTAACAGTATTACGTAATACCTCTACATTATGGCTGCGAACAAACTTTTTCATCCGGCTTGCCGATGCCATTCTAATACAACATGAATTTCTAATCCAACTCCACACATACACACAAGCAACACTCTTAGTCTTACTCTAACAACAGCTTAACATCCTCTGTTTCACTTTCTTTGTCAAAATCAGGTCTTAATCTTTCATAACCATCAACAGTTCTGGCATATGTAATTCCTCCCAATCTACTCACAGGTCTCAATTTGGCAATATCAAGGTTGTTCAATTCTTTATTAATCACATCTTCTCTGACATGGAAATTGACACCTTCGACGATGGCCAAAACACCAGTGGCTCTGTTTGGATCGGACTTGGATTTCCATTCATGAGAAGTAACCAATTTACCTTCAATTGAAAATGCAGATTCGGCAACATGAGGAGGTTTAACCTTGTCAGATTCTACTGGAGTTAAACCGGACAATTTCCATTCATCAACACCTGGAGGAGCATTAGTGGAACAATAGTTAGCAGCTTCAACAAACCATTCACTGATGATATTGATTGTCAACTCTTCGGTATCTAAAATATTACGAGCAGTATCTTTTGGATTACCTTTACCTCCAGAAAATCCCAAAGTGAAAATTGGTGGATCGTGATTGACAACAGTGAAATAAGAAAATGGAGCCAAATTGCGGACACCATCTTTGGAAATAGTAGAAACAAACCCAATTGGTCTTGGAACAACAGCACTAATCAAGGTTTTGTAATTATCGACGGGATTTCTTCCTTCACCATATGGATCGATGGTGATTTTCTTGTGATTTTTCCAAGATGGATCGGTGGCTCCAGATCCAACTTTCCAATCTTTATCTGGGATTTGAGTATAGTTCCATACTCTGTCAAAATCAAATGGGGGTCTTGAGTTTTCGACTTTGCCGAAATCTGGGTGCGGGTTTCTCCTGATTTGACTTTCTAATCCAAATCTCTTTGGTTCTTCTGTCTTTTGATTAGTCATTCTGGATGGTACTGTAGAAAAATATCGTATTCTTGGAAGAATCGAGTAGGAGGATTGTAATATCAATTTATTCATTTTTTTTGCTCTCTCTCTCTTTATAGGTTATTTAAAAGTGTGGTTCCTATTATACTCTAATTATTAATGATTCGGAAATACAGGAAATCCGATGCCAGGAAAAAGACTGAATTGTTCAAGGTGGGGAAAAAATGAGTGGAGTTATATAAGTCCGGGCGTGTGCGGTGATTCGTGGGTCGGTGCACTCTGTGTCACTTTTGTCAACATTTCTTGTTTCTTGTGAGTTCCGTCGGTCCTAATTTATATTGCGTTGGTTATGGAATAACCATTGAACAACACATTGTTGATTTACAGAAAAGTATTTACTTATCTGTGGCCCACATACTTCGCTTCGTTTTTTTTTGCTTTGAGGGATTTTATTGTAATTGCCTTATTATCCGGAGTTGCTTCTCTTTGATAACAATTTTTATTATGAGTCAATTTTCTTACTTTTTTTTTCTTCATTTGCTGAGTCGACACTCAGGTACTGCCAGAGAAAGCGACGAGTACCAAAAAAAAAAATTGCTGGTGTGAAAAATTACAACCCAACTGTTAACCAAATAGTCATCTCATACACAAACAAAGGTTACCCTCACCAATTCACATAATGGTTAAAAAAGTACTCCTCATTAATGGTCCAAATCTTAATTTATTAGGAACCAGAGAACCGGAAAAGTATGGTACCACTTCTCTCTCGGATATTGAAAAAGCAGCAATTGAGCAAGCCCAATTGAAGAAAAATGACTCCGAAGTATTGGCCTACCAAAACAACACAGAAGGTTTCATCATTGACAGAATACATGAAGCTAAACGTCAAGGTGTTGGTTTTATTGTTATCAATGCTGGTGCTTACACCCATACTTCTGTTGGTATTAGAGATGCCTTGTTGGGTACTGCCATTCCTTTCATCGAAGTTCATATCACAAACGTTCATCAAAGAGAACCATTCAGACACCAAAGTTATTTGAGTGATAAAGCTGTTGCTGTTATTTGTGGTTTGGGTGTCTATGGTTATACTGCTGCTATTGAATATGCATTAAACTATTAAGGGGAAGTTTGTACATAGTAAAAAATTAAGGAATCAAACGATAGTAGTAATAAACAGCACAATATATCCGATTGACACCCATTTCGGTCCGAGATTAATCATGGGGGATTTATTTATTGATTATTAATGGCTTACTATTGGTTGAACAATAGAAAAGGTTTGGATATTTCAGTTGCTACTTTTTCTTCTTAAGAGAGTGTTGTCTCCCCACATTTTTTTGGTTGCAACTTTTACACTGCGGGCATCCTTAAAACAGTTCTCATTTGAAAAAGGCAAAAAAAAAGATTTCCCAAGGCAATTTATAATTCGGAAATACCATTTTCTCTAATATCGGGTTTGCTACTATTGGCAAAAAAAAGCATATATAAATCCCCATAAATTTCCGTACCCTGATTGTTGGAAAAAATTTGTTACGTTAGATTAGATATCTATTCTTACTTTAACTTAATTCTATAACAACGAAACAAACAATGGCTCCAACTCCAACTACTTCAACTCCGGTCCCACCAAAGGGTCCTGAAATTTCTGACATGAGTGATGAAACTATTACTCAAAATACCATTTTGGTCAACTCACAACATAAAAACATGAGATTGTTGTTTTTATTAAACGCTTTGGTTCAACATTTACATGATTTTGCAAGAGAAGTAAGATTGACCACAGAAGAATGGGAACAGGGTATACAATTCTTAACCGATTGTGGACACATTACCACCGATATTAGACAAGAATTTGTGTTGCTTTCCGATGTTTTGGGATTTTCGGTACTTGTGGACGGTATTTCCCATCCAAAACCTGACAATGCTACTCTGGGTACCTTGTTGGGTCCATTCCACACCCATGATGCTGAAATCAAAGAACAAGGTGAAAGTATCGTGTCTGAAGGTAAAGGTGAACCATTGTTAATTGAAGGTAAATTAACTGACACCAAAGGTGATCCAATTGCTGGTGCTACTATTGATCTTTGGCATTGTGACAAGGATGGTTTTTATGATACCCAATATGAGAATCGTGAACATGCCGATTTGAGAGGTATTGTTAAAACCGCCGAAGACGGTTCTTTTGTTATCAAAGCCTCCAAACCAGTGCCATACCCAATTCCAAGTGACGGTCCCGTTGGTAAGTTATTGAAAATAATTAATCGTCATCCATACAGACCAGCTCATGTTCATTTTATAATTGAAAAGCCTGGTTACGATAGATTGATCACTGCTTTGTATGAAAAGGGTGATCCATTCGAAAAATCAGACGCGGTGTTTGGTGTCAAATCTAAGCTATTGTACACCTTGGATAAAGTTGGAGAAGAGAAAGCAAAGAAATATGACATGGATAAAAATGACTGGTTATTACATTGGGATTTCACTATTATCACTGAACAGGAATCAGTTGATTTGGTTAGAAAGAAGAATGCAGAAGCTATTGCTAACAATAAGGACTCGATTTATAACTTGGTTCTTAACAAGAACGGTTTACCAGAACCTGCTCCATTAGATTAGATTACATTAGTGTTTCTATAGTTGCAGTTTGATTTTTGTACGTTGAAATGAATAACATTATTTATTATTAATAATTTTTTATTTTTACTTTCTTTTGTGGAGTTTCGGATCGATATTGCATGAAAAAAATTTCAACTTTATCCCGTTTTCGACGGAAAAATAAACTATACATTGTATTTACAATGTAGAAAACAGGGATTCTGCTATCCGCTGTTGCGATTGTTCTGACACATCACTTTATCCTTCTATTATTTCAAAAAAGATTAAAAGGAAAATAATTTTTTTTGGCCCGGACTCGGAATAAATTCGGATATCTCTATATTACCCTACTTTCTCCTCCCCACTTCTCCACATAATTGACTGGAAAAAAAATATGGGAAGAGCCCTGATTCCATGAAAAGAACTTCTGGACCAATGACCCCCCCTCCAAAGGTGAAATTTATCTTCACCCCCAAGCCCGCAAATACCAAATAAAGGTTACAATAAAATTAGTGACCATTTACAAACGAAGGAATGCTAGGAAAATGTGACACCCATGCTTCATCCTTGTGCAGGATAGTTCCTGGTATTTCCGAGTTGTATTTCCTGAAAACAGCGGAAATATGCGTGCTCACAACCAATTATTACTCCAATGATACCCCAACATTTAAACTTATATAAGAGCAACGATATATCCCAACAATATTGGGAAAAAGTCCCTTTGAATGAAATGATATTCTGATCATATATCAAGTTTTTCAGTCAGTCATGTTATCACTAATAAAAACTTCAACAACAGCAACAACAACTAGATCTGTATATTTTATCAGATGTATTTCCACAAGTGGACAAAAATCCAAAGTGGTTCTTACTACTGATGAAGCCCTTGCTGGTGTTGGATCAAACATAACTTTGTTATCCGGAGGATTCGGATTGAGTGGGGTTCCTGATACCGTCATCAATGCCATGGTGAATCGTCCTGAAATTAAAAATGTTACTGCTGTTTCCAATAATGCTGGTTTGGATGGTAGAGGATTATCCCAATTATTGGTCACTGGTCAAATCACCAAAATGATCTCCAGTTATATTGGAGGTAATAGAACTTTTGAAAAATTATATTTAACTGGTCAAATTGATTTGGAATTGACTCCTCAAGGGAATTTAGCCGAAAGAGTAAGAGCTGGTGCTGCTGGTATACCTGCATTTTATTCACCTGCTGGCGTTGGTACTTGGTTAGAAGAAGGGAAATTACCAGTTAGATATGACGAAACTGGTGAGAAAGTATTGAAATCAAGTGAACCAAGAGAAGTTAGGGAATTCAATGGTAGAAAATTCTTATTGGAAACTGCAATTCAAGGGGACGTTGCTGTAGTTAAAGCATATAAGGCTGATACTTTGGGTAATTGTTGGTTCAGAGGTGCCGCAAGAAACTTCAATAGTGCAATGGGTAGAAATGCCAAATTGACCATCGTTGAAGCTGAGCATATTGTCGAACCTGGTGAAATCACACCAGAAGATGTTCATTTACCTGCTATTTATGTTGACAGAGTCATACAATCAACTACTCCAAAAGATATCGAAATCTTCAAATACTCCGAAGATGAAACCAATTCACAAGATACTCCTAAGCTGGCTGCTGATTTAATCAGAGAAAAAATTGCTAGAAGAGCAGCGCAAGAATTTACCGATGGCTCATTTGTTAATTTGGGTATTGGTATTCCAACCTTGGCTCCAAGTTATGTCTCCGACGATGTCCACGTGACATTGCAATCTGAAAATGGTATTTTAGGGTTAGGTCCTTATCCAAAGAAAGGTGAAGAAGATCCAGATATGATTAATGCTGGTAAAGAAACCGTCACTTTAGCCCCAGGTGCATCCTTATTTGGATCCGAAGAATCATTTGGAATGATCAGAGGTGGTAAGATCGATTTGACCATTTTGGGTGGATTACAAGTTGCTGCTAATGGTGATTTAGCCAACTGGGGATTACCTGGTAGAGTTAAAGGTATGGGTGGTGCTATGGATCTTGTTAGTAATCCATCGGCAACTAGAGTTGTTGTTGTTATGGAACACGTGGATAGAAAGGGAAGACCAAAAATTCTTGAAGAATGTAAATTCCCACTCACTGGTAAAGAATGTGTTTCTAGAATCATTACTGATTTGGCCGTGTTTGACATTGTTGATGGGAAATTGGTTATGATTGAAATTGACCCAGAAACTACTGTTGAAGAGGTTAAGAGTAAAACCGGTGCTGCATTTGAAATTTCACCAAACTTAAAACCTATTCAAATTTAACACATAAACACACATCATCGTTGTACGGTAACTTAGATAGAATAAAAAAATACATACAAATCATAACATTACAACATCACCGCAACTAGCGTCTCTACATATCGTCGTCAATTACTATTCATTTAATGCAAACTGAGGGGTAGGTGTTTATTTTTGGTTCCTTATTTTGTTCATCTATAGCAATGGTCTTGTTTCTCTTTGTTATGTATATGAAGTAGTTTCATGTTTAGTCTATACCGATGTAAATTAGCTTTCATGCTAGTGGGACAAAATTATTCGGTTCGAGTGGTAGAACTAAATATACACTTTTGCGTCTAAATTACTCGTACAGAAAGCAAATGAATATGTTTCTATAACGTGATCCGTGTAAACAGTTTTGCTGGCCATGTGGTGCTTACACACGAGGTATGAGTGTCCTTTGTAAGATTAGTTTTGAAAAATTTTCTCAAGCTAGATAATGAAGTATTTTTTTACCAATAACATGAATAGTTTTGACACTTAGATGTGAAATATTCATGAGTCTTGGGTCTGCATAATGAAATGCAAAGGCTGCATTACTATTCTTCTAGATTTTCATACATTGTACAAAGATGGATAAACTTTTAGCCTGAAATGCATAGTGTCTATGCTTAAATACCACTGAGGTGAAATTCTACTTTCTGCAAGCATGTTCATTTGATCCCCACAGCGATGCACATAAAAGTAAAAGAACGCGCAAGTTATAGGGCATCCAAACCACTGATATAAAGAAATTAGGACGAACTAGTAAAAGAAACGAACATGGGCAAAGGTTCGAATAAATAACGCGAGAAATAGTCCGAAACGTTAAGGCTGAAGTGGGATCAGAAGACACTAAAACCATCATCGCATGGTAACTTTATTTACTGGCTCAGGAGCAATGAAGAGGAGAAGACAAGAAGGATCGGCACTGAGTCTACCATGAAGAAAACAAAGGGAAGGCACGGTTTCGGAAATGCAATTAACACCTGCTAACCGCGCCAATGAACAACCACAATTTATTCCCAACAATACACCGGTGTAATTGTCTTAAAAGTTAGTTGATACGGTTCATAATCCTCATTCCCGTAAAAGTAACACAATATTAAATGTTAGCTCTGTGGAAAAGAATAAAAGCAAGAAAGAAAGGCAGAAGAAAAAAAAAACAAAAAAAAAAGCAAATGGTTATGGTCTCTCTCTGTGTGTCTCTCTTGCGCAAACTGTTTCCCGCACTGGTTTGTGTAGGTTTATAATATATGCAATAAAATCTTGGGCTAGAATTAATGGGCTTGTTTTTCACAACTCTACTGTTAGCTTTTATTATTCAACCATTTCCATATTCATACGTCTAGATCCTGACCTTGTTTTATTAACAGTTCTTGTTTTATCTATTGGAACTAACTACATCATCAATCAGCCCCATGCTGTCATCACTATCGTATTCGTCTGCATCAGAACCCCCTCTGAAGAGAAAAAGGATCAAACAAGCGTGCGATTATTGCCGATCCAAGAAAGCCAAGTGTGATGGGAAATCACCCTATTGTACCAATTGTATATCGAACAACGAAGAATGTGTGTATTCCCAATCCTCAAAGAGAAGAGGTCTCCCAACGGGGTATACGCATGACTTGGAGAAGAAAGTATTATTATTCAAGGCTATACTAGCGGCATTAATTAATGATGACAAATTAATCGAATCCAAAATCTGGAAAGTCTTTTACAATTCAACTAGTTTAATAGACAATATAATGGACCTAGAGAGGATTTGGGAGAACCATGGATTGTCACAACTGTTCAATCAAGTTTTTCTGACCCACAATGGAGTTATTCATATTCCCAAATCGCATAAACCTACAACAACAGCTAAAACAACCGGAAATAATACATTATTCATATCTGATCCGAAGCCACCCATGACGTCGGGGAACAGTCCATATTCATCGATCAGTGAATCCGTTAGACCATCGCCAATACCTTCTTTTACGCCCGGCCCTATACCTGTCACACAAAATCAAGTCCCAGCACCTACATCTGCACCTACATCTCGCATTCCCGGAACCAATTCGAATACAATACCGCCTTCTGTAATACCATCACCACAAGTACAACTGCAACAACTTGTGCCACCAATGACTACATCACTTTCACAACTGCAATTACAATTACAACCAACTCCACCATCACAACGAGATGGTATTAAACAATCTTCAAATAATGGATTTGGTTCAATTATAGGAAGTAACAATTATCCAAACACTCCATCACCTGCGGTCAGTGATCCTTCGTTTTTCTTCAATTATGACGTTTTCCAATTCATCTCCGATGAAATTGAAGGGGCGGATGGTAACAGTCCCGAGAATTGGGAACCAGTTGCATTACAATATCATGGAATGTCGTCATTAATTTCGGGTTTCACTAATAAAGTGGTACAACAATATAATAGTAAGATAAATAATGTTTTCCAGAATCCATTCAGAGTAGGTTCGATATTTAATGTTTCTTCATTTGCCATTAATGCAAGTATGTCCAAAAGTTTTAACTTTCCTCAAGAATTATTTGAATTTCCAGCAAATATTAGGGAATTGATGGATGTTTATTTTGAAGTACCGCATTGTCATATGCCTATGTTGGATAAAGTATCCCTTATCAGACATGTGAACTATTTACTCGTTCTACCTGATCGTAAGAGGAAAGCTGTTGATGGGAACATATTGGCATTGGTTTGGGCAGTGTTGGCACTTGGAGAATTCACTATGATTGGAGGTGATTCCAAAACTGCTGCATTATATGCCAAATACTCTACCATGGCATTAGAAAATTCATTTACAACCACAATAGAAACCATTCAGGCAATGATAACACTTGGGTTGACTTATTACCAACTTGGACAATGGGATTTTTCGTGGGTTTTGATTTCATCAGGTACAAGAATGGCCATTGATGTTAGATTAATGAGGAATGCTTCTGATGATGAATCAAACCAGAAATTCCAATGTAATGCCAGTTTAAACAATATCAATAGACAAAGAACTTGGGCAACTGTTTATTTGGTGAATACGTTATTATGTGCAAGAATGGGGAGGTCACCAGTAGTTAGAGCTCATGATTGGCCAGTACCTCAGATTAACAGTGATGGATGGGAAGAATGGCAACCTTGGAAATGTTATTATTCATCCGAAGTTAGAAAAGTCGAGAATGGGAAATTCTTATCGATATTCAACGAAGTTTTAAAAGGAATTAGCATTGTGAATTTAGCAATTACTTCCACGTTAGATACATCAGTTTTTGAAGGTGAAGAAATTAAATTTGATGATCGACAAAATTCTCAAAGTATGACATTGGAAATGTTCAATGCTAAAATTCAAAGTTGGAAAGATCAACTCCCAGATCATTGTGGTCTTGAGTATTATGGAAAAGATTCGATTCCTCCACCTCCAGTCATTTCATTACATTTATTGGGAAATTTAATCTGGTGTATATTGGCTGTTCGTTTAAGTTCATTGAAAGGTAATAGTGATATTAAAGATAAGATAATCAAACTTAGAGATCAAAAATATACCAAAGCAATCAAATCTATAAAGGGGTTCATTAATGATACTACGTTGAATATTTTGAATCATCATTTCCTATTTGATTATTATATGATTATGGCATTCAATTTCCCCGATATGATGGATTTTGAAACTGAATTCATGAAACAAACCCATATTAGTGAAATGAAAGGTGTGTTAATGAGGGCTGCAGAAATTTCCGTTCCTTGCAAAGTCTGTTATGATTTATTTAATATTATGAATAGCTTGCCACCATCGAATGATATTAAAGAAACTCCAAAGAATCCTGTGGCGCAAGAGACTCCTACGGCACAAGAATCTCCAATGATTGCAAATCTATTGAATGATCCAATTGAAACTATTCCAGAGCAAGCTGATAACAATATACCAACTCCACCTGCACCGTTACAACAATTACCACCTCCACCACATCAATCACCGCCGCCGCCATCACATCAATCGTCACAAGCTCCACCACAACCACAACCACAACCACAATCACAACCACTGCCATTACCACAATCGCAACCACAATCACAACCACTACCATTACCACCACCAACAAGACATCCAAAACAAGAAAAGCCAAGTTTTGTGCCCGGTGTTATTCCATATACACCTGCAAATGGTAAGAGCTGGGTGAATCAATTATTACTTCCTACTGCTACGTCATTTTCACTACCTGGTGTTGTTCAAACACCAGGTAGTTCTCCACCAGTTGTGACATCGGTACCTCTGCAACATCCAGTTAGTGATCCTCAATCTTATCATAGTTACCATCAAGCGTCCGTGCCTCTTCATCCACCACCACCACCACCACAACAACAACAACAACAACAACAAGTTTATTCATACCAGCAAGCACGACAAGAAAGTGTTCACGAACCTCAATTGAAACAAGAGTATGCTGCAAAGACTCCTAGTAACGGACAACCGCTTTAATTAAAGAAGCTAATGTTGTATTATTATTACTACTATTATTATTAACTATCTAGGTAGATCGACGATATATATACAGTTACATGTGATCTTAACCAAACAATCCTTCTTCCATAGCGTTAGGAGTTGGTTTATCACCATAAGCACCCGACCAACTAATTGGTCTTATCCAGATATCAAAATCTCTTTTAATTTTCAAAAATTCAATTAATTTATCTGCCAATTTTTCACCATCATAAAAATTATCACCTTCATATACGAAACTAACAAGGACATTAACATTAAGATAATTTAAATCTCCTTTGTTTTCTTCCTTTCTTGGTAAATTGAATTCTTTAAGTAAACATTTCACATAATCTGAATGATGTTCCTTTTCCTCATCTTGCTTTTTTTTTTGATCTTCAATATCAAGTAATTTTTCACTACTTAATTTCAATGATTCCAATGATTTACTCAATAGTATCTCACTATTAAACACTTCGATATCTCCAGTATTAACATGTTCAAATAACCCAGCATCAGAACTATCCAAAATCACAATTTCGTTAAATTGCAATTCTTTAATAAATGGAATAATTATCTCTGAAACATAATTATCAACATAACTAGGTAATATAGGTGATCGTTGTTGAATCAACAGAAGTTTCAATTCTTCATTATGATATATTTCAATAGCATGGGATATTCCCTTTTTAATAATAACATCATTGGAATAATCAACAGGTGATGCAAATGGGTATAGATATATATCATCAAGAGTGCCAATTTTAACAAATTTAAAAGTATGTATTAATAAATCAATGGTCAATTGAGGAATATTACCAATTGAAATTGATGGAATTATAAGTGTGGAATCACTTAAATTGGGAATAGCAGTAGTGTTTGAAATCGGGATAAATGATGTCATTGCTTTATTCCAGGGGGGGTATTATTGGTGATGATGAAAAAAGTGTGTGAATTTCGAGACGTTTATATTTTTTTTTTTTTCATATACGGATTTGCCCTCAAATGCGGGTATGGTCGCAACAATGTAATATTTTAAAAAAAGAACGTTCGCAAGTGTTATTTATAACCTTTAAATGACTGTTGAATCCATCATTATTTCATTGCCTACTTAATTCAATTGAGTTGGAAATCATTTCTTGTAGTCAAAATGCAATTTGGAGAATATTTAGAAGTAATAAATAAGAACAAGACAGCTTGTGATAACATATGGTAGCATACTGTGTCACGTGATAACCACCAACAATTATTATTATATTACAAACTATAGCATCTCTGTTTAGAAGCAAAGTGGTTGTATGGTGGTGTCTGTTTAAAACTATTATATATGCTTTGGTTTCTGAATACATATATGTTGATGTTGACATGATATATATATTCCCACATTGAGAAGATTCAACTGAATTGGTTGATTGTGGACATAATGTAGAAAAATATTTTGCTACATATTAGACAAAGTACTGATTATTTATCTTAGGTAGAAAGCTCAGGTGGTAAGGTGTAATTCAGATCATCTTGGTTGAATATGTTCGTATTTACCAATTACATCAACATCAACTACTAGATGCAAATACGATAGACGGAATCTGATTGCTGCGCTAACTAAAAAAAAAATAGCTAATGCAGATTTGTACCACTGGACACTACTGGAAATAACAGCGGGCGATAGAGAAGAAACACATGGACAAGCGAACGAATGAACGAAGGAACGAAAGAAGAAGCGAAGGAAAAGTACCCAGGAACGGAATAATTGTAGCAAGGAAGAAAAAGATGTTTCACAGAGAAGAGAAGAAAAGAACACACCCACTAAGAAAATGGAACCAGAAAAAGAAGAAAAAAAAAATTGCTTGAACAAACAATTCAAATTGAAATTTTGTTCCCCCTTGTTATTCTCTACATTTTACTCTCCCGCTACGAATTCAAAAAAAAAAAACCACATAGCTGATTGTTACTTGCCCACCTTATCCTATCACAAGCAACCCACTCAACCTAGGCTTCGTATACAATAAAGAATTACCCCCCGTCGCTTGAGGTAATCCAATTTTTGCAACTTTACCAATTCATTCCCAATCCATTTCCCTCATATACAATCAAGCCTATTTCCTTTTTGCCTTACTTCCAACTATCAACTGAACGATATTGCTTTAGACAAGACAAAAAAGCCACCCCTTTTCCTAACACATACATCTACTGCCAAACAGAAAGAGAGTAATAGCAACTGGATTGCCAGCATATAGAGTCGTTCAATTTTTTTTTTCTTCTCATTCGTCAGATTTTGTGAATCCTTTCAATTGTTGAATTGTTGCTGACCACATTATCTTCTGAATAAATCCCAAGATCCTACTTCCGAAACTGTACTACTACAAAATTTCAGTTCACTTATTGTTTTTAGTTTTTGTTTAACATTTTTTTTTGTTTGCACATTTGCCCTTTTTTTTCTGCTTCTTCTTCTAACTTTAGTTTTTGTCCAATTTGATGCCCAATCTTTTAAAGAAACTCCACATTAGTAAACCGACACATTCCCACTCCAGCGACGAAAAAGCCAACCCATCCATGGATTACTACCCACAACAACAACAACAATCCCATCCAGGTGAACGAATTGTTCATCCTGCAGCACCACAGACCGGTCTGAATACGGCAAATGTAATTGCTACTTCGACTTCCAATCTCACACAATCGGCCACATCATCCCTTTATTCACAACAAATAGAAATGTCTAGATCTGCAACTACTGAAGATGCCATAAAAAGATCCTTATTACCAGAACGCTCCACGGTTTCCAAGGGCAAATATTCGTTGACGGATTTTTCAATTATGAGAACCTTGGGGACCGGATCGTTTGGTAGAGTCCATTTGGTAAGATCTGTCCATAATGGAAGATACTATGCTATAAAAGTGTTGAAGAAACATCAAGTTGTTAAGATGAAACAAGTTGAACACACCAATGATGAAAGAAGAATGTTGAAATTGGTTGAACACCCCTTTTTAATTAGAATGTGGGGAACTTTCCAAGACGCTAAAAATTTATTCATGGTTATGGATTATATTGAAGGTGGAGAATTGTTTTCATTATTGAGAAAATCCCAACGATTCCCAAATCCTGTTGCCAAATTCTATGCTGCTGAAGTCACATTGGCATTGGAATATTTACATAGTCATGATATCATTTATCGTGATTTGAAACCGGAAAACATTTTATTGGATAGGAATGGTCACATAAAGATTACTGATTTTGGATTTGCTAAAGAAGTTAGTACCGTCACTTGGACCTTATGTGGTACACCCGATTATATTGCTCCAGAAGTTATAACGACGAAACCTTATAATAAATCCGTTGATTGGTGGTCGTTGGGAGTGTTGATTTTTGAAATGTTGGCTGGTTATACTCCATTTTATGATTCAACCCCAATGAAAACTTATGAAAAGATTTTGGCAGGTAAAATTCATTATCCAAGTTTTTTCCAACCGGATGTGATTGATTTATTAACTAAATTAATAACTGCCGATTTAACTAGAAGATTAGGTAATTTGATCAATGGACCTGCGGATATTAGAAATCATCCTTGGTTCCTGGAAGTTGTGTGGGAAAAATTGTTAGCCAAAGACATTGAAACCCCATATGAACCTCCTATTACTGCTGGTGTAGGTGATTCTTCATTATTTGATCACTATCCAGAAGAACAATTAGATTATGGCGTGCAAGGAGAAGATCAATATCAACAATACTTCCTTGACTTTTAGAGAAAAGAAAGACAGACACAGAGAAAAACAAAAGAACAGAAACAAACAATCAATCAAACAACCAGAGTCTTCAACAGAAGATTATAACTTGTTCTTGTTATTCTTACACTGATTCGGATTTTTTTTAACTATTTTTTTTTTTTTTTAGTTCTAATCTACATGCACTTTTATTTACTAAATGTAATACCAAATACAACAAACACACACACACATACACACACACACACACACACACAACCGACCTAATGAATATTAAACCAATTCTATAATACAATATCTTAAAAAAACAATACTTTCCCATTTACGCTTGGAAAACATGTTTACATTCCAAACAAACAAAAAACAAAATCATACTAGTATCTTTTCTCTTTTGTTGACTTTGGAAAAATACACATTCATGATTACCACAATCTGGACATTCTTTATTGGATCGAGGTAAAGTTGGATCATTACCAATATCTTGTACAACACCAGCTGTAGCACCAATATTGGTAATTAATTCATGACGATAAACTTTTGGATTTTCTGCCAATTCTGTATACCCACAATTACGACATGCATATAATAATCGTTGTCCTTCTTTATCTTCTTTGGGATATAACATATTATTACATTCTGCACAAAATCTAAATGAAGCCATGATTTAATAGTGATATGTGTTCGTTGTTGATGATGAGTAAGATTGGTTGTCTGGATTGATTGAGAGTCTTGTTTTTCATCCTGAGATTTTTCGCTTTTCGAGTTGGATGCACAAAAGAGAGAAATGGCAACAGTTTTTCGTCAAAGTACACGATTTTTTTTGGAAGTCTTTAAAGCAAGAGTAAATTATCCATTCATGTTTGATCTGTTGTCTGGGGATTGTGAAGGTGTCATTAGTTCTGACATACGGTTGATGTGTGTTATTGTATCATCTCATTGGAGACTTCCCTGAACACTGTCTGCCTAGTTAACGACCTTCCCTTCGGAGGAACAGGCCACCTTAATCCTTTTACTAGCAACTTCCAAAGTAGTTCGAATTTTACTGACATTATAATTATCCCTCCTTCATTCTTAATTCATTATCATTGACTCCGGTATCCTTAGATTGCAAGATATATCGTTACCATGTTTTACAACACCTCCAAGTTCAAAAATACTTACAAAAAAACCGAGTCTCACGAATCTAGTCGTGTGTATAGTACCAAAACCAACCAAACAAACAAGAGCCCAATGAAAAAAATTTTTAATGGATGAAAAATGAGAGACAAATTTTCACTCTTACCAATCGATCACCATCAAACTAGTCGTTTTAATTCCCAACCATGTCCATCATTCGTCAAGCCATAAGACCTACTTTAAGATCCGTCACCAGCAAAAGAATTGCCTTGACTGCCTTCCGTTATAACTCAACTGTTGCTGACAAGGCTCCAGTTGACGCCAAAATCACCACCATAGTTGATCAAATTTCAACATTAACCCTTTTGGAAACTTCACAATTAATTAATGAATTAAAAGAAAGATTAAACATTTCTGATATTTCTTTACCTGCTGCCGGTGCTGCTGCTCCAGCAGCCCAAGCCGCACCAGCTGAAGAAGAAACCAAAGAAGAAGTTGAAGAAAAAACCATATTCTCCATTAAATTAGAATCTTTTGATGCTAAATCCAAACCAAAGATCATTAAAGAAGTTAAAGGTATGTTGGGATTATCATTGGTTGAATCTAAGAAATTCGTCGAAAGTGCTCCAAAAGTGTTGAAAGAAAATGTTGCTAAAGAAGATGCAGAAAAAATTAAGGCTACTTTGGAAGGTTTAGGTGCTAAGGTTTCTTTGGAATAGATGCAGTTGAAAGAAAAGAAACAAAATTAAAGAAGAGAGAAATGTTAGAGTTTTTTTGATAAATATTCCCCCCCTCGTGCATGGTCCTTTTTGTTTTTTAATGTCATTATTATTATATATATAAAATGATAACTTTTTGGGTTTACAATAGCTTATTTTCCTTTGTCTTGTAAATATACATAATTACTTATTTAAAAATTCCTCCCAATATTCTATCTATGGAAGTGAATATAAGGTGTTTAGTCGATTAGGTTTGGTCGGTGTACGATGTGTTTGGTATGATGGTGTATCTGATTTACTAGCAAACAACCTGTAAGGTAAGTTTCGCTTTGGAGGTGACGGAAACAGTGCCGTGGATCTGTTGTAAACATCTGCATCATAATATCCTACACCTTCACCTTGTCCTTGTTCTTGATTTAGTTCTATTTCTTCATCTTCATCAAACTCACTTCCACTTTCGTCTTCTTCTTCCTCTACTGGTTGATGTTTCACCATAGGTGTATCGTCCACATGTTGTTGTCCACCAATTTCATAAACAGAATTTGTTGACACCGAGGGGGACAAATTGGAAACTCTATCTTCGAATATTCCAAATTTTCTATCGTTAGTCTGCGCAGAAGTAGGAGGTGTATTTGTATTCTCAGTGCTACCTCCACCCGAAGGTAATTGTGCTGTTCGATTCATATTGATTAAATTCTCATAACTATCCACTAGTCTGGTATATTTCAATGCAAATTCCCGCGATAGTTGATTCTTGGGACTTTTGTGTTGTTGTTCCGATATCATGTTGACCGTCAACTGGAATAATTTTATTAGTTGTATTCGTTGGGCATGAGTGAAAGTTGTGCTTGATAATGTGGCTGTGATTAATTGGTTTATCCTATCTATAAGCTTAGTGCCATTCTCTAACTGGCCCCATTCTGAACGGTTCATCATCTATAATCTATATTTCAAAGGGACCTAAGGGAGGGAGAAAAAAAAGTATATGAGGGTAGTTGGAAATATGAATGAGTAGTGAAGAAAAAAAAATGTTTTGATTATAACTCAATTATGCTCTGGGTCAATTTTTTTTTTTTTGTGGTGCAAAATTAGGCAATGGAGAATACTATGAGGACAACTAGATCTGGCAACAACAGAGAATCATACTGGCTGATTCTGCCTTTACTCATAATCCAAGATAATCCTTAGACAATGAGAGTAGGTTAGTAACCGGGACATGATGATGAAGATGAGATATTCGTGACGTGATTTTGGGGGAAATATTTTGGAATACTAGAAAAACCAGTTGTTACAAATCTCTCTTTATATATTTCTGGTTTCTCGTTTTTTACGCGTTTTGAATTTAATCTAACTACACACACTAAACTGACAAACGGTAAACCTACTCTGTTCTCCGCCATCCCCCATTTTGTATCTGCTCCCCCCCCCCTAGAGTGAGAGAAAAAAGATAGTACAAAAATAACTCATGTATAATGAACTAAGTTTAGTAGATAGACATTGAGAATGTTGATGAGACATTCAGCTGCCAATATTAAAGCATTGGTTACATCCCGTCTGAGTTGAGACACCACTCAAAGAAATTATGCATATTTTCTTAATATTGATGACATCACCATTGACAGGCTGAATGGCTAAAATGCAAAGGGAATTCGGGATTACAATTTTTTTTTTTTTTCGCCAGAATTGTTTATCTTTAGTAATAAAATCCAAACCGCAAAGAAACAACAGCTATGTTAACTGTTTGTTTTCCCAAGTCGCCGGAACGGTTTGCACCAATCTTGGTTGGGGTTAGGCTTTTTCGAGGGTTATTTTTATCCATAAAAGCAAATATGCCAATGGGATAAAAAAATCTAAAAGAAAAAGGAGATGGGAATGCTAACCATACGCAGATTCACTTAATGCACTCTCTACTGCTGTCTTTCAGAGAGAAACTCTTCTTGGCTCTTCCGGCACTTCAAAAATAATTTCTACAGGTAATAATAATATTCTTGTCTATCTGTATCATGCTTTATAATTTAGGTCAATTTTTCTTGTGGAACTTTCTTTACTCTGTGTATATATTAGCTGGGTCAATTGTCCTCTATCTTTCTTACCCACTTTTTGCAGTTTATCTATCTGGTGAAAAGAAAAGTACAGCAGAATATTGGGGGGACCAAAAATTTACAGCACAAAGTTACAGCGAAAAAAACAAGACAAGAGTTAAAAAGAGTTAGGACGGATTTCAAACCAGATAGTAACACAATACAAAACAACACATTTGCGTTTCTAATAACTAACCTGGAAACCCATTAAACCAACTACGAACTACATAGCTAGGACACGCAAGAAAGAACACGAGTTGTGGTTACAAGAATTCAGTGTTAATTCTAAATATAAAGCGACACAGTAAATCTCAACTGTACGGGATTTTTCTTTTTGTTCAATCACTCCAAGTGAAATACCCCCAGACACACCACTACCACCAGCCAACGCAAACAAAATATATTCAAACGAAAAGCAAACAAAAAAATTTCGGCATCACTTTAGCAACCACCAAATTCTGTCTTACATTGTATTATATCACTTTCCATCTATCTTCAATCCTTGGTCCATTACATCCTGTCAGTATATCTTTTTGAATTACCTTCCCTGCTGCTTTTTATTTTGTTTTCTCATTCTTTCTTTTTTTTTTCCCTCCTCCTACTATAGCAAAATAATAAATACAAAAATACCGAAGAAAGAGAGAGAGCATTTGCCAGTTCAAGTATTTCCGTGATCTTTTCTGAAATCCAAATTCCTACCCATCGTTCAGCAATATCCATCATTCCACCTCCCCGTCTCCCCAGTATCGTATCCTCAATCAATAATAATTAATGACTGATAGAGTCATACATCGAGTACTGCTTGATGATTTGCACTTGGAGAGTCAAAAGTTTAATCAGAAAGATGACATCAAACCATGGCTACAGGATGCCCTACTCCGAAACAAGGGAATAGACATCGTGATAGAGCGATCAGACACTACCAAGATTATATTCAGATGCAAAAACAACGTTAAAGAAAAGAGAATTGTAAAATCAAAAAGAAAAGACACTAAGATACCTATTCGAAAACATACGACATGCCCCTTTAAGATTAGAGCAAATTACAGTGTAAGAAACAAGGTGTGGACTCTACTGGTAGTCAGTGATGAGCATGATCATCAGATTGAACGTCTACCGATAGTTGATCAACAATCGAATGCAATCGGCGTCACTTCGAATGACTCCCCTTCAGCCGTATTATCATCTACAAATTCAGCGAATGTGACAGTCAGAGATTCAACTAATTCTCCCAGTATATTTATGAATAACAATGACAATCCAAAACCTAGGATAAAGAGCCCCATCAATAGAAAATCAGGATCGCGAAGTTCCAAGAGCTCATCATCATCAAGTGCTAGAAGTTCCCAAAGAAATTCAACAGTAAGTTTCCCATCACTAACAAGTTCAGTGAATTCAAGTGTGGATGATTTTAAAGATATATCGAATCAACAACTAGGACCTCTACCTCCAGCTTCTTTGGTGACCTCCAATTCATTTCATGGCACCGGAACTCAATCTCCGTCTCAACCTCCAACATCAGCCAAGCGAAGAAAATCGGTACCGAATTCACTTCCCAAAGTCAAGAAATTGAAAGACAATTTTGCTAGCATTTCTCCAATACAAGAAGATCCCAATTCCAATACTGGGTTCATAGTTCCAGGTATTGAATTGCAACAATTGCAATCATTGCATCCAGTTTTACCACAACCACGATCAAGACAGGACCAAGTACAGGCGCAACAAGAGCAACAACCACAATCAAGACAACCTTTTCAACAGACAAAGCAACCTCGTCAACCTCGTCAACCAAGGCAACCTCAACGTCAAAAGAATTCGCATCAAATTCCTCAGTCTCAACAACAACAGCAACAGCTACAGATACAGGTGCAGCAACAGCCGCAGCCGCTAGATGAATCAGAACAACTGCAAGAGTCAAGAACACCAGATCAGTTTCAAATTGTTCATGTGCTTCAAAATCTACAAAATTTTGTTAGGGAAAAAGTCAAACAAGAGGTGTTGGATAACAAAAACATACATGAAAATGTTAAAACAGATTTGTTGGATTCGTTTGTTTCCCAGATAATCTTAGATTATAGAAATATCTTAAGTTCACAGTTTTTGTTCTCGTTAAAACAAAATTTATATGAGAAAAGAATCTTATCTGATCCATTGACCGATCTTGGACCTGCAGAGAATGATCAGCCTCCACTGGCACCTCAATTTACACCATTGAGAAAGACAAATATTTCCCAAAGTTGGTTGCCATCTACAACACCTGGAGGGTTGATTCGATTGTCACCATTGCTTAATGATAGTGACACTACGGAATACGTGGTTGGTTCAAACCCAAATAATCCAAATAGTGCCACGAGCCAAGCTAATTCATTGGATAATTTGACACATTTGCCTGGAATTCCTTCCAACACGTTGAACTATTTCATGCAATTACCTCCACCGTCAAATAATTCATTAATTTTAGCAAACACATCAACAGGTAATAGTGTGAATAATCAACAATTCAATCAGAATCAACCACCTCCGCTGATGCCTCCTATACAAACCCCTAGCCAACAATTACCTCCTTTAAATGCAATTCAAAAATTTCCTCAAGGAAATGCATCCAATACTAATCAAAGTACCCTACCTCCTCCATTGAACAATGTTGGCTCAACCTTGAACCCTTCATCTCTTTTGAAAACTACAAAGAGTAACAGTAATTCTGGTAATCATAATAATAACAACACCAACAACAATAGCAGCAATAATGTTAACAACAGCAATACCAACCATAATACCAACAATAATGTGTTTAATAGTTATTTTATGAATCCATCAGTTACTAATCCTGCATTCATATTTAATAGCAATTCATCTACTAATCCTTCAAACTCCAATATTTCAAAAGAAGGAAATCCTAGTGCCCATTCCAACATGTTGAATAACATGACAAACTATGATTCGGGATGGTAATGATCTAGATCAGACAGAGAGAGAGAGAAGGAGTTTCCATAAATCAGTTTGTTTTTTGTTTTTTTTTTATTTATTTTACAATGTGTGATTCTTAATTAAGTTCAGTTCTTGGTGTGTGTAATTTTATTTACTTTTTAAGTGTGTTTTTTTGTTAATTATTTTTGGTTTTCAATTCGGCGTGATACAGTTTGCTTTAAGTGTTTTTTTTTAGTTTTCATTTATAAAGTCAGTTTTAGAGAAAGAGAGATAGTGAGAGAGAGATATTAATTTAAAATTTCAGTTCATAAATAACATTGAACTAATATATATGTATATTTTTGTGTGTGTATGAATAGTTCTAAAAAATGCTTGATTTTATAATTCTTTTGATGATAATTAGTTGATCTATCCTGACACACCATTCTTAGCCATTTCATAAATTGCATAGACATTCAAAACAGAAACAAAGATCCAAATGATAACGGCACAAATAGCAGTAACCCAATTATTAGTCATGTATTTATATCTCTTACCAGTAGTTTCATCAACTTCCACTTCACCTTCAACAGCCTCTTCTTCTCCCAATTCAACCTTCATATATTTTTTGGAACATGTAAAATAAATCAATGGTGCAGATAATGGTGGTAACAAGATTGAAATTATAACTTGGGAAATATTCAACGCTATACCTAACCCATTTCTACCAATAAACACTGAAATAAATAAACATGGAACAATTGAAATACCTCTAGTTACCAATCTTCTTAACCAAGGTTTCAAAGTCCAATTAATATGACCTTCACTAACAATTTGACCAGCAATAGTACAAACAATACCGGCACTTTGACCACTTGCCAATAAGGCAACCATGAAAATAGTACCAACAGCAGGTGCTAAAGAACGACTTAATAAATCATGAATAGTATATAAATCAGCATCAATAGCTGCTTCAGTTCCATATAAGGTGGCACCTGAAACAATCAAAATTGCAGCATTAACGAAAAGTGCCAATGTGAATAAAGTGATTGTTAATTCGGCAATGGAATATTTAAGACAATATTGAATAGCTTGATATGATGGTTTATATTTGGTGTAAAAATATGCGGCTTCTTGTTCATATGTGGATATTTTAACTGATTTGGTGTCCTTTTCATTTGTTGGAGAGACAGAAACATCAGGAATAGTAGTGGTGTCGGTATTATTGCTATTGATTTGTTCAACTACACCCGCTGATGATGATGATTCTGGTTCCTTTTCATGAATTTCATCAAGTTTAACATTTCCATGTTTAACATCATATTCTCTTAATCTTGGTTGTACTAAACCAGATCCTAAAAACAAAGAATGAATCATAACTGTAGAACCGATAATCGAAGTAGCTATAGTCATACCATTCCCATCAAACATTTCTTTAGATGGGACAAATCCACGGAAAACTTCCCTAGCATTAGCAGTAATTTGAGATAATTCAACTGCGAAACATATAACCACAACCATAACTAATGCTGCAATTCCATATTCAAAGATTTTAACAAATTTCATACTTGAAGTTTCGGCTCTATATGCCATCATCACAAATATAACATCCACTATGGTTATACAAACACCAGCTGGTAAAGGTATTCTTAATAAGATATTTAATGCCACTGCAGTACCTATAACTTCAGCTACATCTGTAGCAATAATGGCACATTCTGCTAATATCCATAAGATCCAATTTAAATGCTTGGGTACGAATTCACGACATGATCTAGCTAAATCATAACCAGTAACGGATCCTAGTTTGATACATAAACTTTGTAAGAAAATTGCAAATACATTGGATAAAAAAACAATGAATAATAATGAGTATTTATTGGATGCTCCTGCAGTTATACCAGTGGCATAATTACCTGGATCCATATATGCCACACTAATCAACATCCCGGGCCCAACAAAAGATCCATATTTTTTAAGAACATCTTTGGATCTATTCATCACGTATCCTAGTCTATAATGAAGGGTAGGGTTGTGAGTGATTGATCTAGAAGAGTCTGAATCTGTGGAGGTGGTGGTAGTAGTGGTTACGTGTGTAACATTTCTAGGTCTAATATGAGGCGGTTCTCCTGATGTTGTATCCATGGTTGTCAAATGTGATAAATAAAAAAAGGGGTATTAAATCGAATTATAAAAAAAATTAACGGTTGTAACGAAGGACAAACGTGGTTATTTATATATATTTCTAGTTACCTTTGGATAGTTTTTTCTTTGCGTTATATGTAGTCTTTTTTTATTACTTAAACTAAAGTGCGAATCAGGAGTGACATAATTAATCGTATAGTCAAACATTCTATTTGTTTGTGCGCATGTATAAATAGTTTTGTCCATGTCAGTTTAAACAAGGTCAATTGGTTCATCAAAAGAAAAAAACACATTAAATTCCCGCCAAGGAATAAACCTCATTTAGTGTTCCGGTTTTTATCGATGGGCGTGTAAATATGTTCAAAAAAAATATTGAAAAATTTGTTTCCCACGTCTGGATGGGTTCGTGTGGAGTTTATGCGAAAAATTGTCTTACTCGGCGGTGGCGCAGTGCGATGAATCTATTAAAGCGATTTCGGACATAAGTTATCAACGTCTCATCATATGATGATGCCTCGATTATTAAACAACACACAAAAATAAAATATGCAACAATTATGTGTCTACTCCTCCTGTTCGTAGTGGCTAGTAGGATGTTATTTTTAGAAATATATGCCCAAATAAACCGTTAGAAATAGGAGGTAATTTACAGGTTGTCAATTCAGAATTGAACTCGTCCATCTTGGTTGCTTGCATATTTTTATTTGGTTTTAAACTTGAAAACTTTTCTTCCAATTTTGCTGCAAAAAGTGGAATGTTTTTCATGGTCACCAAAAAAAAAGTCAAAAAGGATATAATACTTTCATTAATTCAGTTCGTACTATAAACCATTAACACAAGTTTTAGAATCTCTTAGATAGCAATTAGTATTGAAAATCAAAACAAATATATAAATTACAAGGACATCAAGGGGAATTAACCAATAGTTAGCCATGCGTTTATATCTCTTTCTAGTTTCTTCGTCAATATCTTCCTTCCACAGCATCTTATTGTTCCAATTCAACTTTTCGGATTTTTTTTTACCAATAGTAAAGTAAATCATTAGTGTTGTTGAAAGGAGGCAATAAAATACAAATAATAATTTGCGAACTAGTCAAAGCAATATCTATTTCATTTCTGCCAATAAATTTGGAATTAAACAAACTTGGGGTAATTGAAATACCTCCCTTCAAAATCGTTTAAAAACTAAATTTGATTTCTTTGGCATGGTTGCAAATTTTGATTCGTAAGGATGGTCAAAAGCTGTCAATTGAGGTGTATGTACTTAGGTATGTGATAATGAAGATGTGCGAGAACTGATGCCATTAGGGACATGGTTCAGCTGGTTTTGTTCAGTATTTATTTAGAGGCGAATCTATGTATCCAACTTGTGTATATATTTATCTGTTGCACTAGCTTTTGGGCGAAAGTTTAGTTGATGTGTGTAGCGGAATGATGGAATGGCAATACCGAATCTAGCAATGCTAATTATATACTGGTCATGTCGGTGGAATTATCAGATGAACGCAGATGAGTTGCACAATTCAATTCTGGATGTTCAACTAATGATTCAGTTATTTATATTCGCACACAATTGCAATCCAAAATCTGTGGAAATGGGTGGTGGCTAGTGGTTAAACAATTTTTTGTTAGCAGATCAATCTGATTAGAAAATATGCTTTTTGGTTTGGGACTTCCCCGTATTGCTCTTAAACATTGAAAAAAATATATTTGCTAAAATTCTCAGGACAAACAAGTCACCTTAAGACAACCCCCCAAAGAACCCAAAGGATACCACATTCCTAGTAAAGCAAACTGAATCTATATCTATTTGGTTTCTATATAAATCAATCATCTTAAACGGAAAAAAAAAATCTAATCTATAGATGTATCTAATAGTAGCCCCAATTAAGCAGTTGGATTTTCAACATAATCGTGAATCTTCTTCTTTCCTTCAATGACATTTTGAATCTTGGTTAAGATGTCTTCAAAATCATTGAATTCAGTGTATGGGATATTTTCACGGATACAATACTTAATCAAATCTTTACCATGTTTGGCGAACAACAAGTCAGTTTCCTTAGCAGCACTCAAGTCACTGACACCGTCACCATTGTAAAACAAAGTTGGTCTAGGAGTATCGGTATCACCTTCATAACCATGTTTAACCAAGTATTCCTTGATGGATTTTGCTTTATCGTGACCAAACTCAGATTCTGGATCCTTGAATACGATTTCCCAGTTGTCGCCATCGACTCTGACATCGTTACTTATAATTTCAATGTTCTTGATAGCTTCAGCACCAATCAATTTTTCCAATAATGCGTGAATAATTGGTTTCATTCCGGATGAAATAACAATGATTGGAATGTGTTTGGATTGACAATATTCGTAATATTTCTTGAATCCTGGATCCAACTTGACATTCTTTAATAAAATTTCAATACATTCGCCGAATGGCTTGTTGATCGATTCTAACATTTCTTTGAAACCGTCTCTGAAAGTTTCGGTACCTTCCAAGATCTTGTCGTTGATCACCATACGGTTGTCATATCCCATACCAATGTTATCGGTAAGATAATCGTTGGAATCTTGCAATGTGATTGTTCCATCCCAATCGGAGAATACAATAGCTGGAGGTAATTCGGTAGACATGGCGTGAACGGTTTTCTATGTATGAAATAACTTGATGGTTGTAAGAAACGGAATAAAAAGGACGTGTGAATAAAAATAATTCCCACTTGCCCTTACACGAACACGATCTCAAGGGTGTTTCGCCGAAAAAAAAAAAAATTGGCATATATTCTTAGTTTGCTATGAGTCACGTGGTGGGTACAACGTACACGACTTTTTTTCTGACTTGTTGCAAATTTACACTACCTTCGTTTTAAGCTTGCTGGGAAATTTGCATTATTATACAGTCTTTTTATTTTTAATTCAAACTAGCGCGCTAAAATTATTCATACATGTAAGACAAAATTGTTCATATTACTTGTAAAAAAATGTTCATACTAAGGCGGACAATATTGTTCATACTAATGCGACAAAATTATTCATAACACGTGACCCTTAATTTTTATACCAAAAAGCAGCCAAAATTGGTTTGAACAATTAGTGAGCACTAGTATTAAAATATATTTTTCATTGGTATTAATAATTTTGACGCACTGGTATTAAATTATTTACTAGAGTTGGTACAAATAATTCTGGCGCACTAGTATAAAAATTAATGATCACTCGTATGAAAAAAAAGTAAAAAGACTGTAACTCCTATTATTCTTGTTCCAGAAGACGATGACATCATGTAAATGGCATGAATAACGTGATATGTGTCCTATAGGAAAAGATCGAATGTCATTTATAGGCTTAGGACGCCGGCACAAAAAAAAACCAAAAAAAGTTGGAGTTTTATTTATAGTTTTCACAAATCAGGTTCTACAATGACAGAGCATACTGAATAAGAGATACGACGAAAGGCGGGTCTTGATATAGACTACAAGTTTTGGATATTGGACAAAAAACTTTTAATAAAACAGTGGACAATGAAAGTTTATTACCGCGATAAACCAGATATCAGATGATCTCACACCTCTGACTAAACTTCCTGAAATTTTCAATTGTCTCTACCGCGATAGGATCCACAATTACGAACACGTGAGGGAAACGGGGATTTCGTGTACGGCAATTTAAAGCATGCAACAAATTTTTGGAATAATAGGAGTCTATCCTATTTTACCGGACAAGCAGAACAGACCCCGAGCCAAGATAAAAAAAATCTCGTAGTGAAGATAATCACGTCAGTAATGTTTCTGAATGTACGTGCCATGTGGACCCCTATAATTCTTCCGAGAGTGGATGATTAAAAAAAAATTATTCAGGTCATGAACTCTCCTAGCATTGCTCGTGAAGAATTGGTCGATGTGACATGCGCAAAAAAAAAAAATACAAAAGCCAATGTAGAAGGATGGATTTAGGTTGTTCTGATTCGGCACCTCCGCAACTAAACTAATTATGCTCTGTAGGTTTTGTGGTCGGTATTGGCTTTCCAATTTTTTTTTTCCGTTGATAAAACACACCCTTCCTAATGTTCCGGAAAAATTGGTAGAGACAGAAACTTGAAATAAGAAAAAAGCTCCAAGATTCTAGATTGGACCAGTAGACAATCGAAAGGCAAATGAGTAAACGGTTTGTAAGAATTTCAAATATTGCAATAGCAAAAAGGAATAAAAAAAAGGAAAAAGAAAAGAAGTGTGAAAGTTGAGGGATATCTGGGGCGCAATGTGCCTCATTATCCAGCGAAAATTGAATTGAATTGTGAGTGTGAAGCACGGTTTCAACCTATTTTCAGTTTAGTGATGATGAATTTGGAACGTTGATGGCTTGTAACATTACTGAATATGGTGATTATAAGGAGAATTTAGGGTTGGGGTAACTATGACTTAGATATAGTAGGGGTTAACAAAAGAATGTAAGTATAAGCGACCATTGCTTAATGTTCACTCTCATGCTCACACTCACGCTTACGCTCAAAATATAGTTAGAGTTATGCATTCTCATAATCATTGCCATATACTGTGAACCAAGATTTCGGTGTTATATAGGAGTAGCAAGTTGGGTTTAACACTGAAGAAGAAAACAAGCCGGTCGAAAAAATGGAAAAACGGGATTACGTACAAGTGATAAAGCTACAGATACGTTATGTATGAATTTATTTTCATAATTTTCGAATAAGAGTTTTTAGTAGCTGTTAACATTACATTATATAGATTTCTTAAGTTTGCTCTTTGCTTTTCCTATTGTTGATTTCCAGGTTTATCTTTGTGATTCTATTTGGAATAAAATACAAAAAAAAAATGTAGAAGAAGAGCGAACAAATAAATTACTAATAATACATAATTTCTCTTGTTTCTTTCTTTAATTCTAACAGTCCCTCCTTTTTTTTTATTCGAGAACAGTTTATCTTTATACCCAAATCCTTCAACTTCACCAATCCTTTCTTTCTTCTTCTGAACTAGAGTAAGGATACATTGCGAGCTTTATTGACGTCTAATCTGTTTGTCAACTCACCCCCCCTCCGCAGAATTATTGAATTACGTCATGTTTGAGAACCTTAAAGCGTTCATTAGACATGGCAAACAAGCCAACGACATCAAAAAGAAACAGCCACAACAGCGACAACAACATCAACAGCAACGCCAAATACAGCAAACCAATTACCAACAAGCTCCACAACAATCTAGCGGCATTCCAGAAAATCCGTTCCAAGCTGAGTGCGATGAGAATGGCAACCAACCATTACTGTACCAGCCACAGCAACGACAAGCAAATAACGTCCAAGCAGCTGATCCATATCACCAAGAGACCCATTTCCAACAAAACTACGATTATCAACAACAGCAACAACAGCAACAAGGAGTATACAATAATTACACGCAATCTGATACAACGCTTAACGACCAAAACACAGACTACAACATACTAGCTACTCAATTGGTCGAAGAAGAAAACAAACAGAGACAAAAATCAGTCAAATACCCTAATTTAGACAACTATCAAGTTATGGAGCAAATGGGCGAAGGTGCGTTCTCAGTTGTCTACAAGGCCAAGCAGTTGTCGACTGGACGAGAGGTTGCCATCAAGATCTTGCGTAAATTTCAAATGGACCAAAATCAAAAACAAGCAGTTTTGAAAGAAGTTACTATCATGAGACAGTTGAATCATCCTAATGTTGTCAAATTTATCGAGTTTATCGACTCCCCTACTTATTACTATATTGTGCAAGAATTGGTGCCAGGTGGTGAAATCTTCACGATGATTGTCAAATACACCTATCTTTCAGAAGACTTGTCCCGTTGGATCATTACCCAGATTGCTCATGCCATAAGATATTTGCACGAAGAAGTTGGTATTGTTCACCGTGACATTAAACCTGAAAATTTATTGTATGTCCCAATAGAGTTCAAACCAAACAGTGATCCTATTTCAAAATTGAGAAAATCAGACGATCCAAACACGAAGGTTGATGAAGGTATATTTATTGACGGTATTGGTGGAGGTGGCATTGGTACTGTGAAATTGGCAGATTTCGGTTTATCAAAGCAAATCTGGGAGCACAACACCAAAACTCCATGTGGTACCGTTGGTTACACCGCTCCAGAGATTGTGCGTGACGAACGTTACTCGAGAGAAGTTGATATGTGGGCCATGGGTTGTGTGTTGTACACATTATTGTGTGGGTTCCCGCCATTCTATGATGAAAGAATTGAGACATTAACTGAAAAAGTTGCCAAAGGTGAATTCACATTCTTGAAGCCTTGGTGGGATGAAATCAGTGATGGGGCAAAGAACTGTGTGAGTAGACTCTTGACGGTTGACCCCAAAAAGAGATACACCATTGACGAGTTTTTGCAAGATCCATGGATGAAGCAACGTCCTATCAGTGCACGTCCACAAGTACCAATTCCTAATAAGGTGCCAGCCCCATTACACAAAGTCAGCCATCCAATTCAAGCAGCCAACCTCAAACACTCAAAGAAATTCAAATCTGATAACACTGAATTATACTCACCAGCTGCCGTTGCGTTGCGTGACGCTTTTGATATTTCGACAGCAGTACATAGAATGGGAGAAGAGGCCGCATTACAAACCAAATTACTGATTCCAATCGAGAACTTGATAGAAGAAGAAGAGGAAGAAAACGAGGAATTGGTCAATACTAACGGACAAGTGGTGCAAGATGCAGCATATAGTAACGTTCCAAGAACCCATCGTCATAGAAACCACTTGAAGAATACTGGAACAAATGGATTTGATTTGAATCTCGGAGGTGCGTCTATATTGGAAAGAAGAAAACATAAACAGATACCCATTCAGACTAGTTGATTACATTTAGTTCAGTTCGTACTTTTGATTTCTAAACGTCTTGTTTTTTTTCTTTTTTACTTTGAATCTACTGTTTTATATATACATATATATATATACATTTATTGTTGTATTGCACACAAGTGAGAATTCAGTTCTTTCGGGGCGACACAAGGATCGACACTAGAATCATAAAATAAGAAAGAGGAATTGTTGGTTTTTGCTTGGAGCTTTTTTTGTTTAACAAACATTGATGATGATAAGATTTGATACGTTTACATATACTTTTTTTACTTTTTTTATTTTATAGAAGCTAACCAATATTGATAACTTTTTTTTTACGTTCGAGGAACGTCCATAGATTCGTATTTACAGAGGACTAAATCAAAGTTGCCAACAATTTGATGTGGTTTATAATTATCTTTGTGCGTTGAGTAGTCGAATCCGCCAATGCTGCAAAGTGCCAATTCTGCAATGTGGATGTAGTTATGGAGACGAGGACCATGTGGTATATATACTATTTCTTATAATGTATCGTGATTTTACTTCTCCTAGCCCGCCATTACTAGTTCTTTGTATTTGCGATAGCTCTGTTTCATTTTAGACATTGGATAGTTACTTGATAGCAAAATCATCATGATTCTGACGCTACCAATTAACGATTTTACAAAGTTTTGCAATTCATCTCATCAAAGCGTTGGAAACCGCAAGATATTTATAACCTCAAATATGTCCTGCAAAGTAGTAGGTCATCTATAAATACCATCACGAGAATTACTGTAAGTGTAGGGAATATTTTCTGATAAACGGGACCGCAAAAAAAAAGGGGTCCAATAGACAGCCCCACAAAAATACAATGTCACATAAAATACGAATACATTGTTGATAAATCAAAAGGTATTATATAGTACAGAAATCTAGTACTCTAAGAATATTGTACTATTAAACCCGTACGCGTTAAGTTCATAAATCTTTGCTCTGTATTATCTACCTCAGTCAATGGATAATTTGAAGATTACGTAGACCGGAAATTCCTGTAAGTAACATTTTCTGACGCAAACGATAACTGACTTTCGTGTAACTAGGACACGAAAAAAATGACTGATAACTATTTTCTTGGATGGTATGAATCACGTCATCACGTTAAACAACTTTACTTAAACCCCTTCTCATACACCCAGAAAGACCGTTTGACAAAGTCGACATGGAGGTTCTTCACATTTTTTCACAAAATCTCCTCAACACATTCGAAGATATTCAGAATGCCGACGTACAAGTCCTCAAAAGAAGAAAACTCGAACCTCGCCAGGATATTCCCGATCTGATCACATTGTTCAATCGCCACCTAGAGTCGAAGTACAAATTAGATGAAGCGATCCCTGATTATCCAGAATTAACTACCAGTGAATTCAAATTTGATAAGGACAAGGACGGCATCTTCGATCTCAAGATAACTAAGAAAAAGGCACGCGTCTTGTTTTCATTCCGTGTGACCAATGACGAGATCTTAGAAACGGAGTATAAGTTGTTTCTGAAAAGACAGCAGGATGGTATTATCTGTGATAAGAAGTTGACGTTGTGTGTTAGAAATGGAACATTTCGTTGTGCCATGAGGTATTCGATTGGATACATTTGCAGTATTGATTTTGTGGCAAAGCAACAGGTCACCAATCTAGTGATGCTGATACTTGACAGGGAAAGTTTGGGAACGGATAAGATCACACCTGAATATTTTTATAAAAGTATAGCAGAGAACACTGAGAATATGCTTCCATCCAGCACTCAAGAGTTCGACATCCCTGAGTTACAAACTGAATTATTGAACTTCCAAAAGAAGACAGTCAGTTGGATGTTAGCAAAAGAAAATGTCAAATACAACCCAGAAACAAATAGAGCTGAACCTATTCCTTTCGTGCAATCGGAGAACCTCACTGAGAAAGACGCATTGGAAGCGATGAACAAATTGTGGTACGGTTGGAAAATCATGGAGTGGGACAATAAGAAGTATTTTTTCAACCAGCTCACCTGCACCATCGTCAAGTTAGAACATATTCAAAAATACTTATCCTTATACAAGGACGAAGCCCCTTGTCCATTACAATTAATGGGCCAAGGCCTTCTCTGTGAAGAGATGGGCCTTGGTAAAACAATCGAAATTTCAGCATTAGTATTACTCAATCAACGTCCATACTATCAAATTGATAGACCAACAGACTTGGTACTTGATGGAGATGTAAAAAAAATCATTAGCTCACGAACCACACTAATCATTGCTCCCGACTCTATTTTGCAACAGTGGCGAACAGAACTTGACAATTTTGCACCTGGCTTATCTGTCACCATTTATCGCGGACTTGGAAATTATCGAAACATGAACAACAAACCGCACTTAATCGCAGCGTTTTTAAGAAAGTTTGATGTAGTGTTAACCACCTACACAACTATTGCTAGAGAATTGGACTATGCGAAATTCTCATCCAGCCACAAACGCACACGAGCATCCAAAAAGAAGAAGCAATTGAATTATCAACGAAGAGAGGAGAATAAAGGTGGAGACGAGGAAAATGCGGACTCACGCGATGGAGAAGACGATCCCAATGATCAGCTCAAAGACAACTACCAGGCGTTGTTTCAATTAGGATCGATGAAGCCGGCAAGGGCAAACGAAAGGACTTTACCTAGTCAAAAAGAAACGGACTTTGAAAAGGCTCTAGAGGAAGAAATCAAGCTTGCCATGAGGCATAGTAAGACTTGGAGCAATAACTCGACTGACGACTACGAGTGCCCGTTGATGTTGATTCAGTTTTGGAGAGTTGTTCTCGATGAAGTCCAGATGGTTTCTCTGCGTGTTTCACGAGCTTTCCAAAGTGCATCACTTATCCCTAGATTTCATTCGTGGGGGGTTTCGGGAACACCAATCAAGAAAAATATGGACGATTTGCTAGCCACTTTGAAGTTCTTGCGCTTTTTCCCGTTTAGTGGTGCGGCAGGCGAAGACTGTTGGGCAAGATTGATGTGCAACAAAGAGACATTCAGTACACTCTGGAACGACTTGGCCATAAGACATACTAAAAGCATGGTGCATGTTGATATTCAATTACCAGAACAAAGCAGGATTTTATTGACAATGCCATTTACTGCTATAGAACAAGATCTTTACTCACGAAAATTGGAGCTATGTTTGGATGAGATCAAACTCGATGAAGATGGGAACCCTGTTGTAGATGACTGGGATATCACAGATGTGTTAGAGTCAATGAGAACCTGGCTTGCACAGCTAAGAAAACTCTGCGGCCTGCCCCAGATTGGACAGTTGACCTACGATTCAAGGAGGTACCGAAATTCATATACGGGAATAAGAAACAACAATGTCGGAATCCAGAAACCATTAAAAACGTTGGAGTCATTACTCCGTGGTATGTTGGATAAATGTTATATGGATATTATTTCATCCGAGAAAAGGAGAATGGAAGATGCTATTGCATTCATTGAACTACTCGAGTTTATTTTCTATCCAGAAAAGGCATTGGAGTATTTGTCAGTGATCACTGTGAAAACTGAATGGGCATTGAAAAGAGACGAAATCATTTTGGCCAAAAAATTGGAAGAAGGGAAACAACAAGGAATTGAGTTGGATGAGAATGGTGGCAGCAAGCTTCATCGCACGGATAAAGAGGAGCGAGAAGATGTCTTCTATGACAGCGTGAATGAGGAAATGGAAGCGCTTTTTGAAGCATACGGTCGTTTTGGTGTTGGTTTGAGACCATCGAAGAAGTATAACAGCGATTATGCTGTTGATGAAGATGACGAATTTAGATCTGCTATTCTAAGAATAAGAGGTAGAATAAGAACGTCCCTAATTCAACTACACAAGTTATATTTTTTGAAGGCGTCTTGTTATTTCCAATTGTATGATGTCGATTATTCCCAGGTCACTGAGAAGTACAAAGTGGACGTGGATATACCAGTTGGCTATGAGAAGAAACATCAACGATTTGATATAGACCGTGAAGCCGAGTTGGCTTTCATTGTTAGTGGTATACCGGTGGAGCAATTCTTGTTTGAAGTTGATGAGGCACATGTTGATGAAAACTTAGAATTCAAAGAGTTAGAAAGCCTTTATTATGATAAAGCTGAAGCTATTAGAGGAAAACTTTTGGCTGGATCCAAGAAAAGTGTCAACAGAAGTATAAAGGCAAGAATCACGTCTCGTGGGTATTATTTCGATAAAGCTCCAGTCGATGATGGAGTGAACTTGCTTCCGAAGACGTCCAAAAAATTATTTAATGCCATACCAACGATGGATGTGTCTGATTGGAGTTATTATATCATGAATGAACAGGTATCAGTTCTTGTGAACCGCATACTGAGATTTTTGAATCTCTTGAATGACCAAGCCGAAGCTATGAATGACTCGATGGCAAAGTTGCTAGATTTGTTGCAGACACCACTTATTTCCCAAGATAAATCCCCCGATGGAAATGAATATGAAGATACCTTATCCGATCAGGACAAAATATCTGCACATATGAACTTGCTATTACGATTTATTGATTCGAGAACAAGAAACATCTCAGGAGGGAAAGGCGGTTCCAGTAGTCACATGATGGCCACCATCATGGATTACGATATGAAAGAACAATTTGATCAGAAGTTCACGGAGCTACAAATCCCACACCATATGCAATTTTTGGAATATATGGACGGTCTCAACTCGTTAATGATAGATTTGTCCACTAGTGCTGCTCATACAACCCAACTTGAAGAATTGAAAAAATTACGTGATATATTGGGTATATTTCAAGAAAACCAGAAATTGGCATTAGTTTTGTTTTCCAAAGAATTAAACATCAGCTGTAATGCCGTTTTCAACACTCGTGTTGAGTATTACAGACAGTTGCAAGCTATTTCTGATACCGTTAAGCGACCAGAATATGATGATTTGGACAGAGAAGGCTTGACACAGAAATCAATAATGGATCAGTTAATGAAAATAGATCGTCGCTCTGACCATTCCAAACGGGACGTTGCACGATTTAGATACTTGGTGGGATTAATGAAAGAAAATGAAATGGAGAATGGTAGAGCAAACGATGAAGAAGCTGAAAAAGACGATAACAATGACAAGGACATTCATGAGGAAGATGACGATGCATCCATGTGCACAATTTGCCGCTGCAATATAACCCTTGGAGCTTTAACAGAATGTGGACACAAATATTGTAAATCTTGTTTGGATCAATGGTTAACCAATTCACAAAGTTGTCCGCTATGCAAATCATACATCAGATATGGGTCGGTATATTGCTACACCAGATACAAACAAGTATTGAAAGCTAAACAAGTTCATGATCATCACGATACATCTGCATTGCATTCAATTTACAAGTCGTTGGATGCGACAGTGATTGACGAACTTAAATCCATTAGAATGAACAAGTCATTTAGCTCGAAGGTGGACATGATTATCAAGCAAGTTATTTATTTGAAGAAGAAGGAACCGCACGTTCAGATTATCATTTTCAGTCAATGGCAGGATATGCTTTATATTTTGGGGAACGCGTTTCAGGACAATGGAATAGCATATGTGGGAACGAATAACATGTTGTCACATTACCAGCGATCAAGCAAAAAGACACGGAATTTTGACGACGCGAGTGTTTTCAAGAACAACAGCAACATAACATGCTTTTTGTTAGATGCCAGGGCGCAAGCTAGTGGATTGACGTTGACAAATGCCACTCACATTTTCCTTTGTGAGCCCTTGGTGAATACGTCTTTGGAATTACAGGCAATTTCACGTATACATAGAATTGGGCAAAAGAAGAAGACCACAGTTTGGATGTTTGCGATTGAGAATACCATTGAGGAAAGTATTGTGATAACTTCAACTGAAAAGAGATTGAGATACCTTAGAAGCAACAAGAAATCCAATGGAAATAATGAGTCTAATTGTGACGACGTCATAGATCCCAATGAGGACGATCTTACCAAAGCCGAATCTTTGGCATTAATAAGTGGAGGGGCACAAGACAATGTGATTAGTAAAAAAGCAACTCAAGGTGAATTGGTCACCAATCACGATTTATGGTCGGCATTTTTCAGTTCGAAATTGGGCAGGGTGATCCCAGAACCGTCGGAAAAAGATGACTAAGCTACAAGTAGGTCTGATTAGATTGTTGTTTCTAAAAATATATAGATATTTATTCTCAAATACAAATGTAAGTATTATCATCGTAACCTGCATATGCCTTACCATCTTCGACTAGCTTGCCAACGTGCAAGAGCCCTTCTTCTCTTGTGATATTCAATTTCCGGACTATATAATCCACAGGAACACCTTCTTGCATGGTAGTACTATTTTCTTTCAAGACGGCCAAAACACGGTCAGTAAGAGATCCTCCTCCTGGTGCCATAGCAGCGGCATGGTTTGTATTGCTATTGCCATCAACAAACAATGAGCCACCTGCAGAACCACCAAGACTTGCCTTAGATATACCTTGAGCTTTCAAATGATTTTCAATTGCACTTAGATGGTGGTATAAGATTTGGTTACTATCAGTGATTGGGAAAATGGACGAATTTTGAACACTTTTACGGTTGTTGAATTGTTTTAACGATCCACCAACAAATACATATTGATTGATCATGGATTCGTATTTTTGAGTTTCTTCTTCTGCTGAAGTGACTTGTTCAGAAATCCAAACACGAACTTCAATTGACCCCGTGCCATCTTCAATTGTGACTAACACAGTAGCATTGGTGTTTTCAACTTTTCTAACCACACCAACAAATGTAATCATATTTAATTCAACATTATTGACTTTAAATTCAGCATCAGGGACATGTTGTGAAGCATCATTGATTTGTTTGATTGTCACGGGGGTTAAACTTTGTCTTACTTGGTTTGATCTTTGGTTTTGTGACGATCCTTGATGGTCAGTAGAAAATCCACCTTGTGAAGTATTACTGAATCCTCCTGCATTGAAATTATCGTATCCAAAATCTGACATTTTTTTGATAGTTGATGGTTGATGTAACTGTGAATTTGGAGTTAGTAGTGATGAATGAATAAATAGGTGACGCGTATTGTTAGAAACTGAAAATTATAATTCTTTCTGGCGTGGCGCACAACTCATTTCAACTGGTTTTTTTTTTTTTTTTCAGTGTTGTAGGCGTACTTTGCAACACACACTACCTTTGCTGAATATGTGAGAACATGATGAGGTACAATCGCTCTTGAGAGCGCCAGAAGCCTTTGGGAGTTCACACATGGCTGTGTTGGACAGTGTTATGGATTCAAGAAAAGAATAATGGTCACGGCAGTAACCACGATGAACCCTACGCTCGACCCGGCCAGCCTAGACGCAGAACATGCAGAAGTTTGCACCGGTTTTTATCTTCCATTACAATGCTAGAACAGCTTACACAAGAGTTACTACAGCTTGTAGTAGTAAATGATTCCCAATTTCTCTTCAAATGACGGCTTATTGAAGTGGCCAATTTTGTTAGGACACGAAGAGTTGTAGTGGCTTGTAATTAGTGGGTTTGTAGTTTTCCTTTTTTTTTTTTTGTCGTGAAAACTTATGAAAGGACCAAAAAAAGCTATCCACAAATTTGACTTCTTTATAAAGTTATTCTTTATAAACTTGTTTGTCTTTCATCGTGGGAAGCGATAATGAACTCGAACATTGACCCGGAGGTCACTAAACAACAAGAAGTGATGGATGTCATAGCGAGCGCTACCTCAGTTCTAAACCGTCAAGGATCCGGAGATTCAGCAGGCAGTGAACAACAACAGCAAACCGACCAAGACGATGTTGCTACCAAGGACCTGGACTTGGGATACGAATTCATCAACCAGGATCATGTGAAACATGAAGAATCCACTGATACCGCAGCTGAGGCTGCTTTACACGTTTTGCTCAATGCACATAACAATGGTGAAGAATTGTTCGAAGAATATGAATCGGAGACGAGTGTTGCTTCTATCGCTAAGGAGAATGGACCGGCATCAACCACAGGAACTGCTAAAACAGTAACTCCCTCGTCAAATGGAGATCAGGTTAAGCTTGTGTCATATGATCCTGATGCAAGACCACCTCGTTTGGGACGTCCACGAAGAGGTATAGTCAATACGTTAGCTCCACCCGAGTCATCGTCCTCGAAGAACTATAATGAAGCTATAATTTCCAAGTTCAGATTTGATTCACAGCCAGTAGAAGGTCCAGGATCACGCGGAGGGAAAGGTAAAAGGAGGGCTCCTCGTGGAAGAATCCCAGTTGGAATCGTTACACCTAATTCCGTCAAAACGAAATCGCAATCCACCTTGAACTTCAAATCTGGCAACGGAGAAGGTGTTAGTGTTAGTTTGAAAGATAAAGATGGTAAGGAAGTAGAACATGAGGCTGGTTCTAAAACTCCGAAATCACATCACAGCTCATCGGACACCATGCCCTCGAAGTCGCCTAAGTTGATATTAAAATTAAGTGCAAGGAAACCGGAAACTACCAGGGTTGAAACTAATAATCTGGTGAAAGTAGCGCCTGCTCCAGTAAAGGCCGTTAAAAGAACTCGAACACCTACAGCGAACTCTGTGAACAAGAGAACCAAAGTGGCCAAACAAGCAAGTAGAACAACAGTTTTGAATTGCAAGAACAAGATAACACGTCAATTACCGGGACCATTGGTCGGGTTGGATTACGATTTGTATGACGACAGTCTGGTTGATCAATATTTTGATTCGAAGCACGAGAAAATCGGTCTTGGGTACCCTTTATTTAAGGCTCCATATGCCAGTGACATTGTTTACATTATATCATTTCTTATAAAATTCAAAGACGTGATACCAGTCGATTTTATTGGTCCCAACACAATTGAATATGGGTTAAGTTTACCAATTTTGGACGATACTTTTGATGCAGAACAAACGAAATACAATCAGAGAAATACTCGTAAGGACAAGGAGGATTATGATCCTAAGTTTGTTTCTCCAGAAATGCAAAATTTATTTTTGAAATTGCTTGGCTTGATTTTGAATAGAAAGAAATCGGTCACATCGTACGCCAAAGCGATTCAAGAATTGAAACCTCAAAGTGTGAGCTTGGGATTACCAACTGAATGGAAAATAATGAAGCAGGCAAACAAAGCTCCGGCTGATGAAGCTCCACAATTGCCAGTGGATCCAACACACCCAGAGATTCTTCTAGAAAGATTGCCACAAAGTCACTCATGGTTGATAACATTCAATCCATTTTACACTACCGAATTTGAAACCAAAGGGTTAGCAGGTTTGGAAAACCCGATTGATAGATTGATAATGATGCGTACCTTAGTTCAATGGGCATTAGCCAATTCGGAGATAATCAAGAAAGAGCTTACCGCTAATGTACAGCAACAAGATATACCCGGTGATAAAGAAACATACTATGCTGCTAGATCTGTGCTTTATGGATTCAAGAATGCACGCGATACCAAGGTTTTAGCCGAAGCAAAGTTGGCCAAAAGAAAATCTGAAGAAGAAGTGAAATACGTTGATCCAACATCTGATCCTAAAGCACACACCTTGAACTTAAGATTGAACGAACAAATTGCAGGTGATATTGGATTTGGAATAGGTCGATTTTATTTGTGCCGTATGGCGGATGAATTTAATGGTGGGTTATCCTCTGTAAAGAAAATGAGCAGCGTATGGAACAGTTCTGCTGGTTTGAGCGGACCGTTAGCTTCGAACTTCAAATTGTACATACAGGATGTGCATCAAATGTTAGTTGAATCACTCAGTGTGTCTGGTGTTGAGTTTGATGAGAATGGAAATGAAGTGAAATCAGTTTATAAAGCAACAGATGAACAAGAACATTGGTATGAAGTGGCGTCCAATGGAGCAGAGTTGAAGGAGTTTGTCGAATTCCTTGCTGGAAAATTAGGAGTAACCGAAGGTAGCGAGTCTTTGATACCAATGGCTTCTGTGATCTACAAGCCAGTACTACAGTTGTATGAGTATTTATCAGGGATACTCCCATTAATTGAAAAACAAGAGGAATTGGTAGAGACAAGAAGATCTACCAGAAAGAGGCCAATCGATTACAGCGATAGACATGCAGCGGCCCGATACAGCGATGTGATCGATGTGGACGATTATGTTGATGAAAATGGTAACGATGATGATAACTATATAGAAATCGAGGGATCAGCCGTCGAAGAGGAAGAAGAAGACGACGAAGATGAGGAATATCTTGATTGAAAAAAATTCCTCAAATTTATCTGACTCTCTTAATCAAAAAAAAAATAAAAAACTGAATTATTATATTGTTTTTCTTCTTTATTACATAGTATTAATACAAATTGAACCTAAAGTAAAAAACCACACAAAATTGATCACATGTGGGAAGCGGCTCTAAAATCTGCTCGAACTCAACATAAGATCAATTTTCTCTTTAAGGAGGTCTTCGTTCTCTTCGAAGTACTTGGCTCTTCTAACTACTTCTTCATCATATCCTTCATCGCTCTTTAATGCTTTCAAAGTCGTAGCCTGACTTTCGAGCCAGCTTTCTATAAATTTAGTTGGATCTTCACTCAATTCATTATAGAATTTTTCTCTCAGATTGGCATTGTGTAATGCTATTATAGCTAAGGAGATTCTCTGGTTCAATTGTTGGATGGTAGAATCGGCCTTGGCCAAATTTTCAAAGGCAGTTTTGTTAACATCAAACAATTCCTTTTGTGCTTTGGAAAGATTGAATGGCAACTCAACTGGAACATCTATAACAATTTCACCCAAAGTGGTTGACTTTCTGGTGTTGACTTCGTAATCAAGAATAATTGGTTCACGAGGAGTGAAATGTGGTTGGCATAATTTGTAGAGTTCCAGGAATTTGAAGGTTTTAGCTTTCAACAATTCATACAATGTTTCATCAGCTTCAACCACAGTCATATCATCGTCAATGGAATCTTTATCATTTGCTGGATTTGGTAAAGTAGTCGTTTCAACTGCTGGAACTTCGGTATACGCACTGCTTTTCTTTAACAAACCTTTGAACAATACATATTGCCAGATGATATACATCAATTCCTGTTGGGTGCTCTCTTGTTTTCCAACAAATCTAGACATTTCTTCGGAAAGTCTGAATTTATTAGAATAGCTCTTTACCAACATGGCGATCTTAGATTTGATATTGAAAATACCATTCCTCTTGATATCCAATCCGTCAAAACTGACACTAGCAGGATTCTTGTTAGCAGTGACTCCGTCATCTCTCCATTCAATGATATGGGATTGTGATTCTTGCAAATTAGGATAATCTTCGTTTGGGATCAAGTCGACAGAAATAGCGGACAAGAACGAGCTGAATTTGAATGTTTCATTGATCTCTTCTTGTTCTTCAGGATTATCACAGATAAATCTACCTTCAATACGTAAAGTCCAAGAAGCTTCTGAAGCAGTTGGGTCTGGTGATGGGAGTCCTCGTTGTTGCAACAATTGCTTTTGCCATGGTTGATTTTCACAAGTGTTATAAATAAAGATTCTTAAAACACCAGTCGATGGTCTATATTCATTTGGGTGAATCGATTTTTGCTGAATAGATTGGAAATCCAACGACTTTCTCGCAATAAGCAAATCCAACTTCTTCTCTGCTTCTTTTAGTCTTTTATACTCTTCCAAGTTTGACACTTTGTCATATAATTCAGGTGTTATGGTGACGTCGGTTGGTTGGTATGAAATTGCAGGAACCGCAGTTGCATTCGGTCTTGGTTTATTCACTGGTGGTTGTTGTTGTGGAACTTGCTGTGGTGGAAGTGGTTGCATTTGTGCGATTAAAAAAGTAGTCTGGTAGGAGGTTGGATTGAAGAGTCGTTCTTATGTTGTTTATAGATTTTCCAGCTATTTTTTTTTTCTCAGTGTTTGTCTCTCTTCTGTCCCTTCGTTCAATGGTTCTTCTCACAGTGTGCAATTTTTTTTTTTTTCTGTTGCTGGTTTTCTTGGTACCAGGAACACGAACCTAACGTTAAGGTTAGGAGATACATTACATATATAATTGTGTATGTATACGGTGTTGCTGAAAATATCACACTCTGACAGAAAAGATAAAGTTGGCACTTCACATACTTCCCACTCATTCATTCTTGATCTATTCCAAGCTATGAATAACCAATCATCCACTCCCCCTAAGGGAATCAAAGTTCAAAAGAGGAAGGTTGTGTCCAATTCCTCTTCGTCCCTTCCCCATCAACAGTTGATGAATCAAGCAACCAAAATGAGAAGGACAAAGATCAATGAAATGAAGAAACAGAGACAGGACTTTTTAAGACGTGTAAACTACGGCAGTATGTTAACTGTGGTAGTGCTACCCTTGTTGGCAATCATTTATCTTTTCAAATATAAAGAAAGCATTGTTCCGGAAAACCAAGCGACCCTTTATTTTACGTGTATATATTATAACATAGCCATGTTGGCATTTACTAGTGGTTACCACAAATACTTTGCACACAATTCATTCAAAGTTAAAGCACAATTTTTGAAGTACTTTTTTGCTATATTTGGAAGTAGTTGCGGATTGGGATCCATCAGGTGGTGGGCAACATTACACAGGGCACACCACAATTTCACCGACGACACTGAAAAGGATCCCTACCTGATAAAGAGAGGCTTTTTATATGCTCATTATGGATGGATACTCAAGAAACCTAAGCTCATGAGATTTTATAACGAGCTTTTCGAACAAGAATTTTCGTCACAGATCGAAATTCACGGATTGGAGAATGAAGCCATTGAGGAAACGGAAGATGAACTCAACTTGAAAAGTATAATAGATCAAGATTTAGATTCAAGTTCTGACTCCAATGAAGATTTAAAGAATTTCTTGGTTTGGCAACAAAGAACTTATTTGCTTTGGTTTTCCGTGACAACTATTTTGATACCAGGATTGGTTACGAAGTATATTTGTCAGGATACATTGGTACACGGCATCTTATACCCTGGAATATTGCGTATGTTCTTGTGTCAACAATCTTTGTTGAGTACCGAATCGATTTGTCATTTGAAGAGAATTCAAGTCACTATTCCAACACAGCCATTTAACGATACCAACTCCTCCATCAATTGTAACAATCCATTAGTATCAATCCTTACTTATGGTCAGGCTCACCAAAATTACCACCATGAATTCGCCCATGATTACCGTGTGGATAACAGTTTATTCACTTATGACCCAACTAAATGGTTTTTATGGACTTTGGAAAAAATAGGTTTAGTTGATGAATTGAGTCCTACACCAGATAGCTTGGTTATGCAATTAAAGTTGCAACAACAACAACAAGCTATTAATCGATTGAAGAGTCAGTTGAACTGGGGAACTCCAATTTCGAAATTGCCCTTGATCACTCCCAAAGAGTTCAAGAAACTTATTGTGTCTTCATCCAACAAAGATCGAATTTACATTGTTGTGCAAAAGATTATTCACGATGTGACGCCGTTTATGGATCAGCATCCAGGTGGAGTAGCGTTGTTGAAGGCATCAAATGGTCAGGACGCTACCAGAGCATTTTATGGGGGCGTCTACGGCCACCTGACTGCGGCTGTAAACTTATTGGCTACCATGAGAATAGGAGTCTTGGATGATGGAAAGAATGAAGAGGTTTGGAAGAGAGTAGCCAGACAAGAACGTGAGGTTGTTGCGTCTGCAGATTCCAGATCAGGGCAATCACACACTGCCGAAGCTGCGTAGATAGAATTGCATAGATATGTAAAGAACAAACACAGTTTTCAAAATGCTTCCAGCAACGTGGGAGACGAGTGCACAGTCGTTTTAATTCAGATTATTGCGAGAAAATTATTCGGACCACTTCTATAGAAATGATCAAACCAAGACGGACAAATTGATTTATACCAATAAACACTGTATGTCTCATAATACGTGGCCAAATAATCCCATACCAAAAGTGTATGATATATGATATGAACAGAATTCATCTGTTACTACGAAATAGATATTTTCTTAAGTAGAAATAGTTTTGTGTCACTAATACCAACAATAATTTTAGGTCTGGAATGAAGAGAAAAAAAAAAAAATCTGTAGTATTTAAATGAGCGTATTTCCTGATCTCAAATATTGGAATAATTTTTTTTTGGTTTTTCTCTGTTTTACATAGTTCTAGCCTGTAGCTTTGGAGTGTGCAGCTGTGCATGTATGGCAGTTTATTAAGTCTGATTCTTCCGTTAGAGATGGAAATTTTATTTCGATTTTCAATTCGACCATTAGCTTGTTGATGATGAATTACGAAAAAGTTACTAACTATTCTGGATTTAGCATCGACAACACTTGTTATATATAGACATTGTTTTGTGAATACATGTATTTTCTAATTTGTTTATTTTAAGTATTATTTGAGTTGTAGATTAATTTTTGTTCTAATTAACGATATTTGAATATCTTGAACAACAGAGGTACATTAGTTACACCAAAAGTTACACGATAAGACGTAAGGTTGGATTTAGCTCTCTTCAGATCACTTGTAGTAGATGATTTTGCTATACTAAGTTATTCTTCAACATTCAAATATTACCTATTGAATACTAGTTAGACTACACGTCAAAGCTAATCATGTGAGAATTCTACTATGAAGATTACAATAATTTATGTGGTCGTGTTCATGAGACGAAAGGTTCCCTAACTTGCTAATAGTGTGGTTGATGGAGTGGTTGGTTAACCCCACGTTAAATATTTATCGAGTGAAATTAACTTGTTCCATTCCTGTCAAGCAAGTTAGATTTCAGGGGAGTGTTCGATAATTAGTCGATGCACGACTTACTAAGTGTCGTGATATCACGTTCATCAGTATTGGTATATTGTGTGGTCGTGTATCTAGGACCATACTTCTATGAAAACTTCCTCAAGGTCTTAATTCGAGCACCGAGAGCAACTCGGTAGAATCGATCTCCTTATATAGACCGATAGGTCGTGTACCATAACCATCTCATCTCATTATGTCCCAACAATCAGGAGAACGTAAATTTCATGTTACATCTAATATACTCTTCGAGAACTGTCTTAAGGGTATCTTTAACGATATCAACAAGTTCTTTGTAAGTCTCTCTTTCAGAGTCATTAGTATATTTAACTCCCAAATTTTTAATTCCCGAGAACTTCCTGTTTTTTTATGAAAATATGAAAACAAAATGGAGGTTCCGGCATTATACCAATATTAACGACTCCCACACCATCTAGCTCTTCAATCATCGTATGAGATATCTTGCATATTACTACGATGATTCGTTTATATGTTAAATACACATTACAGGTGAGCTATATAACGCACCTGTTTATATCATTACCCAATTTATTTCTGTAGATCATTCTTAATAACTTATACCCCATTCATCTATGTAACAGTTACACCGATCAAGTTCATTGCCAAAAATTTCATCAAAATTCTGTTAGTCGACTAGTCAAACGAATAATAAAGACAATTGATATATAATTGATAACCTCCAAAGTTATGCATATTCGAAATGCTCTTTTCACAATGTAACTTCATGAAGCTCAAATTTCGTATAATGGTAAAGGTTGCACTTCTTCGGCTTCTTCAACAGCATACATTATGTATTTAATTCCAAGTTTTCAGTTTTGCGCAAACATACTTCGATTCTTTGGTTTCCTCAACAGTTTCCTCTGATTCTTCTCTGAGTTTCTCCGCTCACAGATCTCAATTTCCATTTGTTTCATATATAAATTATGCATTTAATCAAATTTTGATGATACACAATCAGTTACATTACCATTTAATCTTCTTTTAATTGAGCGGTGGTGTTCATTAATCTTGACTTCTATCATATAAAAAGAATCATTTTCCATGAATATTTTTCTCTTTCAACAACAGCATACTGGCTTATACTTTGCCCGACGTATCATTTAAATTCTATAGATAAAACAATTATTCTTCGTCATTGGAATAGCGAAGTTGAAAATGAGTCCTAACGCTTTGTAACATTTTTGAAATATATCCATTATTAATTCATAAGCAAAATGAGTGAGTGAAAATCCCCTTTATATTTCTTCATAAAGGTCAGTGGATTCAGAAAAAATACTTTTTACCCTGTTCATTATACTTTCTTGTTGTGGTGAGGCTGGATGTTCCTCTGGTATGCGGCCATTTTGAGATTGCAAATGCAATTGCAAACTTTTTATGGAATCAAATTCTATCAATACTGTTTGCTGGGAATGCGACTTAGACACTTGCTGTTGAGGAGTTTGAATCACTTTTTCTGGAACCAACAAAGGTTTATTTGCATATTGTGGTTAGTTGTCTTAGAGTATGACACAGGATAGTATTTTTTTGTGTTGTCTGGGATAATCCTAGGATTAACAAACTCTACTTATTTAATCCGTAAAAAGTGTAGAGAGGAGTTGATACTATCTTACGTGCACAGAATTATTCATGCCACAGGTTTGCTATCAGCTGGGTGTCGTGCTTTCAAATCGATACAAGCCTTTGCACAGATAGCACCAATGCACGACACATTTACACCTCTAGTGACAGGAACTTTGATGATCGGTTTTTGTCCTACTGCTGACCAGCCATACTCTCTTCTAATGCTGATGCTGAATCCAGTTTTATCGATGAAAGCACAGTTTTTATTGAAGTCAAGATTATCTTTGCATTCCCCAGTCGTCTCATATCTCCGATCCTTGACTTCATCCAGACTGATTTTCATGGTCCACTTAGAAGTTCTGTTGAGACTGTGCTTACAGACTTTGGTGATGTAGTTGTATGTAGTCTTGACAGTTTCTTTGACGTCGTCAAATGTGTCCCTAAGCTTATCATAGAGAAGTATTGCCAAATTTATCTTCATTAGAATTTCGACAAATATATTACCTTAAAATATTAGGGAACAAATGGCCAAAATTTTTAACCAAGTTGTCATTTCATGATGGTAACGACTAGGAATTAAGCATGTTGGATGATTTAACTAACTTGATTGATTTAGAAATTGAATACTACAGTATTGTCGGCTCTCACGTGGTAGTCAACTTTCCCAAGAGTTTACGATCATTGAATATACCTCGAATTTGGGGATGGCAAAAATTAACTTTCACTGAAATGCCGAATATCAGAACACTGTGCTTTCTGGGGAATTTTCCACGCTACGAGTTATTTATTGATGATAGAGACTGTGAGTTATGTCCTACACCTTTCACTAATATCCCCAGTGGGGTACTGGAAAATAGAGTCAGGTTCCATTTTCCATCTGATTTCGGATGGATGGAAAGTCTACAAGTTTTGCAATTTGAACTCGTCGATCTCAGCCAACTTCGTCATATCCCTAAGAACATCAATAGCTTGCGTTTGAAAAACTGTCGCTTACAACTGTTCCCAAGTTATCTTAGATTGCCTGATAAATTGGAACATTTGGATTTACTTGGGAACGAATTGACTATAGAGAGTCTCGAATCATTCTGGTACCAAAATATTCGACATATGAATTTGCCGTATAATCGTATCACACAGTCAGGATCTCGGGGATTTTCCGGTTTTGTAAACCTTGAGGAATTTATTTTGAGATACAATAATCTATCTAATTTAGATGCTGATGAAGTACATTGCGATAGCTTTGGACCCAAGATCAAGCATTAGGATTTGCAGAGGTATAATTAAAAGAATCAACAGCAAGGTCCATCATTGAATTACTCACCGCAAAACCCGGGTTTCGATTCTTGATTATCGACAACAATTCAGTAATAGATGAATACCCGGAATTGGCTGCTCTTCATATTATTGCTTCTCTGAAATAGGGTTTATTCTAATATCACTTTGGCAAGATTTTTACCGTTTGGAAGCATAATTGTAAAAGAAGGACCCCAAAGAATTGAGGTATAGGTTTCAAATAGAATTTCAAGCTTTATCTACTGGTTGTGTTGAATATGTTGAGAAATGCAGAGAAGTTGAAGAGTTGAAGAAATGTATAAAGTATTGTAAAAGAAGAGTCCAATATATTATCAATTGCTCAGTATTGTACTGGTGTAGGTAAAAATTATAATGATATCGAATGTAATTACAGTCTTTTTATTTTTATTTCAAACCTCCTCTAGCAAATGATTTAAATTAGTGCGAAATAATTATTTCACAACAAGGGGTTTTAATGCTTCCCACACCAAAAGGACAGTTATATTCATACCAAGTGACAGTATATGTTCATACCATATATCATACATTTTTGGAGTGAAATTATTTGGTCACTTAATGTGAAACACATAGTGCGGATTGGTGTGAACAATTTTGTCTGCCGTAGTATGATCCCTTTCTGTGCAAATGATTCGAATAATTTTGTCGCACCAATCTGGATTAAATGTATCGACGCCACAGAGATTTATCTTGAAGCTCAAACTCTCTGGAAGAAGTCTCATGATCGGTTCACTGCTTCGGGCACGCGACTTTGTAGCCCAAATTCGAGAAAAACTACACTATTATAACGGAATATGTTGATGTAAAATATAAATGGGTGCCTTGTATAGCTCACCCCTGATATGTATAAAAAAATTAGATTGCTATATAGTTGAATCCTCAGCTGATTGTTATTCAATTAATAGCATACAAAATCACCCTGGTATCACCATTTACCGTTTGCATTTTGGGTGGACCGGACAATCATCGAAATACCAACAGTATAGTTCTCAATACTTAGTATATGGTTCTGAATGAATTAGGAAGAATAGTGAACCGTATGAGTACAACAAAAAGGGGGAGGAGAAAAAAAAAACTCAATTTAAATACAACAAAATGAGTCAATCACGAGCGCCAAACTTTTCTATTAGAGCCATCGATGAACACTACCCAGACAATGACAACCAACTTCATATTATTTTCCACCAGAGATTATAGAGGTGCCACTATAGAGGATTTGAACGTCCAACAAGCCATTTCCATAAACCCGTCTACATCATTATTGGAAGCAGTCTCTGTTGGTTATGAAAATGAGTTTACTTATTTACCCGTGATTCATGAAGAAACCAAGAGATTGTTAGGTGTGATAAATGTAGAAGAGATTAGAAATAATGAAACCAAAATTAAGAACAGTTTCCTTGCTCCAATAGTGAAAAATTACATGTTTTGGTTTAATCAGACTGCCAGAAGAAACTATGATAATCGAATGAGACAAGGAGGCGACACTACTAAGACATCGAAAACTGCAAAGATATTAAAGCCAAGAGGTAAGAAATATGAAGTTTTGACTCCTTACACACAATTAGAAGATTTGGCCAAGTTTTTCAACCAAGGTAATTATTTTGCAATTATTACTAGCGGAGAAGGTGATTTTGTATATGGTGTGGTCACTCCTCAAGATTTGATGAAATATGAACAAGCAAGACCTAAATTGTAAGTAGAGCATTAATATAAATAAATTGTATATATATTATAAAATTATTTATTGAGGAATTTTCAATGTCAATTTGCCAGTGGTTTTTCTTCCTTCCAAATCTTTTGCAGCTTGAACATAGTCTTTCAAATCATAGGTTTTGAATATTTCAAATTTCAATTTACCATCTTCAACCAACTTTAACAATTCTTTGGAATAATGATCCCACTCGTCTGCATTACCAATATATGCGTTCAATTGGGGTCTGGCGAGTTTGATGTTCTTTGGAGAAAGAATTGACAATGGGAAAGGAGTTACAGGTCCAGAAGAGTTTCCGTAACTAATAAATGTACCCTTTCTTTTGATTGAGTTCAATGAGATATCAAAAGTGTCTTTTCCAACAGAATCAAAAGAAGCTTCAACACCTTCGCCTTTGGTTATTTCATTGACTTTTGCAACAATATCGTCTTTACTAGAATTGATCAAATACTCTGCTCCTAAGCCCTTAGCAATTTCCAATTTCTCATCAGTAGAAGCAACAGCAATTACATGAGCTCCAATTCCAGAAATCAATTGTACCAAAAATTTCCCAACACCACCAGCAGCAGCCCAAACAAGAATGTAGTCACCTTTTTCAATTTTGTAAGCTTCATTGACAAATGTTAAAGCTGTCAAACCTTGTAAAAATATTGATCCATAGGTCTTTAAATCGTCATCGGTGGAATTGGCTGGCAATTTTATATACTTGTAATTTTCATCGGTGATTTTGGTGTATTGGGCAAATGTGTTTGGAGACAAATAAGCAATTTTATCCCCAACTTTCAAATTCTTAACAGCATCACCAATTGCCACAACTTCACCACTTGCTTCTCTTCCGAAAACATATGGTAACGAAGCCTTATAGATACCTTTTCTAAAATAAGCTTCTATGAAGTTAACACCAGCGTAGGCATTCTTAACAATGATATCGTGCGAATTTTGAAGTTTGGGAGTAGGAAAATCGGTATAGTCAATTACATCGAATTCTCCGTTTTCTTTATGGAGGACTACTTTTTGGGTTTCTGGTAACTTAGACATAACAGGATTGGATAATTCGTTGGGTTTTAAATCAATTGAGTGGTGTCTTGACGAATGGAGTATTTATGGTCTTTTTACATAAAACTTTTCAAGGGAGCGGAACCCGGCGTTCTTTATATTAGTTCCCCTCGAATTACTAAGCAACAATACTCCACCACACAAAACCGTGGAGAAATTCCATTATTACATTCATACATACATCATACACATACAAGAACCGTTGGGGATATACAATTGCCACATTTAATACGTGGTAGATCACTACGATACACAGTTCAATGCTGGCGCCACAGAAAATTACCACCGGTTATCTCTTGCTATCCCGATCATTTTTTTGTGATTTTGTGTGGTTTACCTCCTTTTTTAGTATTGTTTTTGGCTCTTTTACTTTGCAAAAGGTTATTCTTTTTAGCATTTTGAGCCAACATCCTTTCCACCTCGTCACCATGTCTAACCTTCTTTCCATCCACACTTTGATCCTTGAACGCATACGTAACTGTGATTTTATTGTTCATCAATATCGCATTATTCATTTTCAGTATACATAGATCACTGCTTTCAAAATCATCATATGTAAGGAATGCAAACCCCAATGATTGACCTTCAGGATCTCGTCTTATCATGGGTGGTCTGATAAGTGTGCCAAATTTGCTGAATGTATCTGACAAGAACTTCTCGTCAATCAATGGATTTAGATTATTTATGAATACTTTTGCTCCGACATCAATGTAGTTAGAATTGATCAAATCTGATGCCACAAATGTACCAATGGTATGGTTCATGGCATTGTTTGAAGAAGAAGAAGTTGATGACTTGGAATCGATTTTCTTCAACTTCAACCCCTTTCCAAATAGTCGAACTCCTCGTAAGATATCCATAGTATACTTCGCATCTTCGATATTTCTAAACTCAACAAACCCATATCCTTGGTGGGTTTTAAGAATCCTATCTTTCGGCATGTTCAATGATTTTATGGGTCCAAATTGGATAAATAATTCATACATCAATATTTCCGTTACTTGTGGATCTATATTTCCAAAGTATAATGACGCATTGCTGTTCCTGTCTGAATCTGTCTGCTTTTTAAAGACGCTTGACATGATGTGTGAATAAATTGGTTGATGGGCAGTATTCTTAAAGTGGTGTTTTGATGTTTAGTGTATCTTTTTTTTTTTACAACAGGCTTCTGCCAACTAGTCGTGCGATGGGCTCATAAGCATACCTTGTTGCAGCGAACCAAGGGTATTCATACTAGCCTGTTTATTACTGTTCGTTTTTAGTAGATTCTATAACTTCTATAACTGGTTTAACTAAAGGGGGTCTACCATTATCTACAGTCGTCCGAAGTTCGGGCAATTTCAGAGAAGATTCTTCTGGAGCTGAATCGGACTCCGAACCCGAATTAGATTCATCCCCACTCGAACTATCATCCGAACTGTCTTCAGAACTGCTGTCATCACTGGAACTATCGTTGTTACCGCTTTCCTCTATCCCATAGATTGATTTACTATCTACCACTTTTTCCTTGATGTGTGTATCATTTGCAGCAATATAAATGGTGGGGTATTCCAATACAATTTTATCTCGCAAGGCTGAGGACAAAGTGTCCTGATTATTCAATTCGATAAACTTGTCTTTAAATATCACATTATGCAAGTAGAATTTAAGTTGATTCTTTTCCACTTCATTGGGAAATTTGCCGTTTATGATATTCATCGGAACTGAATCTTGTAGAACCAAACCCTCCTTCAATCTATAACTTAAAAACTTGGATATTTGGTCTCCTTCGTCGTTCAAGACAACCCATTCTACGGTCCATACAAATGAATTTAGTTTCTTATCGTATCCTGTTTTGTTGGAATTGGATCGTGACATTCCTAATGGTAATTGCACAACCAACGTATTCTCTCGTTTAATAATTGTTGTAGGATTGTTTAAAAAAACCTTTTGAACTGCATCTATTCTCCTATCTTTACGATCTTCCTCCTCACGTCTCTGTCGTTTATTGTTTGTATTGTGATGCTGAAATTTGGTACGTTTAAATACATTTTTGGCACTTTTGGTAATATCTTCTTTCCCAACCTGAATCAGACGGTCAACTTGTATCAAGAAATTATAATCTCTATTCAAGTGAATAGGGTTTGATGCCAATTGGTCCCTATTGAGATACTTGTTTGAATCAACTTTACCAGTACATTCTCGTTCTTCCTGATGACTTTTATAACATGGCAAGGAACAAGTTTTAATTCCACACGCGGGACAAGTGTACTTGGATATATTATCATGACATATTGTACAGAATGTTTTCTCTTCCAGAAAGTCCATCGGATATCTAACAGAAGAACTGTGTTCTAATTGATTAAGAATTCTCCATCTCTCAAAACATCCTTGTAGGACTTTTCTTTTGTCTTTTAGCGTAGCCAAAACTCGCACCAAACCAGAAACAGCCAAAGCGGAAGAAAAAAAAAAAAAGCAGAAAAAAAATTTTCAGGATTCAATTGGAAATCCAGATCCAGTCTTCAACAAGCACCACTCATTTCCGGTTAACCAAAGATGTTACAGTCCACGGTAATTAGTCCCCTCAAGTCTGCATTTTTGACAAATGTAAGACATAATTACGTTCGCCGTACAAAGACTGCATCCAAATTTGTCCAAGTCCAGTTATTAGAAAATGTTCCAAAAGTTGGAGTTAAAGGGCAACTTAAACGTGTCAAGCCAGGATTTATGAAAAACTTTTTACATGCTGGTAATAAGGCCTGCTATGTCAACGCAAATTTACCACCAAGAATACCAGTGGTTGAGCCTGTGAAGAAAGTCCAGAAAGTTAAACAACCAGAAGTTGTCAAAAAACCTAAACCAGTTGAAAAGGTTAATAAACCAAAGGCTATGTCATTGAACGAATTGTCCAGATTATTCAGCTCTATGAAGAGCGAATCCACCAAAGGATCCAGAAATGTCAGGAAAGACGACTTGCAAGTGAAGGATAAAGAGTCCGCCTCCGAGAATGCAGTAACATCAGAAAATGGTCAGAAAATCGAACAAAACGAGGTCGAAGTTGACCCTGTTTTTAAAATACAAAAGAGTTTGCCAAAGACATTAAGTATAGAACAAAAGCAATTGCCATTTGATAAAAAATTTATCACTGACACCATCAAGATTATCAGTGAACTGAGCAAAAGATTCAACATGAAAATTACTTCTCTTGATGCACCTGATGCAGAATTGGAAGAAATAACCAAACCTGGTAATTATGTAATTACTTTTATCTCAGAAGATGGAAAATCTACAGTAGATCATCCTTTGAAAGTTTGAAATGTTTCTGAATAAGTAGACAATAGTTGATATTTATACAATGTACATAGTTCTTGATTTTTTTTTTCAGCCTAATCAGAATATCTCATACAGGAAAAAGCATTTCTTCAATAAAATCCTGCGACATCCGCCGAACAAAATGTTATATTCACCCACATTCCTTTTTTTTGTCACATCTCTCGATTTATTCTATTAACATATATATTTCATTTTTGTTTTTGATTTTGCCATTTCTATGCCATTACAATATAGTCCAGCTAAAACCTCGAGAATATCCAAGAGACCTAATACTCTTACCAAGTCACCGATAAAGAAGTTTCAAAAAGATGTGAAGAAGATTATTTTGCCATCAGCCAGAGTATATGATAACAAAATGGGGCAACAACTGAAAACAGCATCTCCACTGCGGGAAAATTTCCCGGATGATAAACTTGTAATCAAGGACTATAATGTACAGTTACATTACCAACTAACTTCAAAAGACGATATAATAGTGGGTATGGACACGATACTAGAGAATAGGTGGTCAGAAAATACTAAGTTGCACAAAACGTACCCAACCATGGGAGAAACTTCAGAAGAACGAATACTAAATTTAAAAGGTATTTCCAATCAAGTTAAGATAGATATTCTCAAATTCCGGAAGAGTATACCTGATGGTTTAATTACAATTACCCAGTTATATTCCATATTTTTAAACCAGAATAATACATTTGTGGACAAATCGTTAGAGTTGTATATTCGACAGGGGAAATTACGGAGGTTCGTGATTAGTAATGCATCGCCAGTTATCCTGAGATCTACCAATAGATTTCAACTGGGCAAAGTGACATATGGTTTTGAAAATGTCGATATCATTGTGAAGTCTGAAGAGTATTTGAAGTTGGTTAACGACGCCAAGGCAGTGATAATAGAAGAACTAGAAGATGATCAGTTTCCTGTTAGTCTTCGGACTAAAAAACAAATCGCCTTATTTAGTTTGGCTAAATTTGAAATTTATTTAATGAAGTCCCCGGAATCCTTATCATTTACAAGTGCGAAGAGTGATTTCACACAAGAAGAGTTAACCCATTTGATGAATTCAGGGTTCCTTACGCTAGCATCCAATCATTTAAATGAGATTGAATCGAACAAGTATGCAATATCATACCCAAGTTGTGGAACGTACCTAAAGTTGGTCAATGCTGGCCGGTCCTGGTTAGTGAAAGTTTTGAACAAACTCAAATTCAAGGAATTACTAGAGGATCAGATTCTAACAAAATGGCAAGGCGTCAACCCGCAAGGTGATTCGAAGATGAATAACTTCAGATCTCCCTTTTATGGATATGACTTGAATTGGGTATTAGCTGATGCTCTAGGGGCTGGTGTTGTTGAGGTGTTTAATACACCAGTAGGTAGAGGATGGAGACTTACAGGTAAAGTATAGATAATGATAAAAAAATAACTATTATTACATCTTTTTTTAAAAAATATTATGTATAAATGAAATGTACCGATTGCACCAGTAATAAAAAAAAAGTCAAATTGAGTGCAGTTAAAGTTCAATCTTGAAACAAGATTTTACATCTTAATTCTTTGTTTCTTTTGCATTTTCTTTTGTCTTCTTTCTGCAGCCTTCTTTTCAGCTTTGATTTGATCTTCTCTAGACAAATTTCTCAATCTGTCACGTTCTTCTCTCTTCAATTTAGCTTGTTCGTCGGCTATTTCCTCCTTTCTAACTTCTTCTTGGATTCTCTTCAATTTATCAATTTCGGCTTCTCTAGTCTTAACAACTTTCTTAACTGCTTCTGGTCTAAAAGTGATAGCACCATCAATTAATTTGTCAACCAAATTGAAAACAGCTTCCAAAATGTTGCTAATTTCCTTCAAATCCTTCTTGGAAGTGGTAGCTTTCAAATGGATAATGACTTTTCTATTTGGCATGAATTCTCTCAAAGCTTCTGGTTTTTCAATTGGTTGATCAGTGAAAGCAATATATTTAAGCACACTGGCAATTTGCAAAGACAAACTGTTTTTCAATTCTTGAGTAGTGGTCTTTTCTTGGAATTCGTTGGCTTCACTCATGTAAACAAAGCTTTCTGGCAAGTTTGAAGAATCAGTTGTCTTACATAATGACAAGAAATAGTTGAATTTTCTGGCATCATTCATACCCAATTTTGAAACAATTGCAGAGATGAAGTTATCGTAGTGACCCAGTGGTGTGATGACAATTTCAACAATATCTTCTGGGGCCTTAACGCTGGCAGCAAAAAATGAGAATCCAGTTTCCAAGATCCAAAGGAAAACATTATGTCTTGGAACCAAACTGAAGTTGATTTGAACACTAGCAATATTGACTCTACCAGTGGCATATGAACTATAATTTTCAGAGCTGTCTTTGATGTATAATTTCTTTGGGGAAACACCATATTGGTAAAATTGTTTGTTCATGACTTCGGAAATACCAGAAAGGAATCCGGTAACCTTAGATTTGTTGTACAAATCACCAAGTTTGAAAATAAGAACAAAGATGGAAATAAAACCCAAAGTGAATAATTCTAATCTCCAATCCCTGATTTGAAGACGTTGCCAGATAGACATGGCATTCAATTCATCCAAGGTGTAATCCTTAGCACTAAAAGATTGTTATTTGGTTAGTTCAATTGAATCGTAAATTGTATTTTTATTTTTCAAATTCCAATAGACACATACCCTTCTTGTACAAAAAGTGGGAGTAACCTATTTAATGTTTCGTAGATCATGTTGTTGGTTGGGGGCGGAGAGTACAGTGTAAGGGAGTTTTAAAAAAAAAAATTCCAGGTCGAAAAATTTTCTATTACTCGTTCGTCCAATTCTCCAGAATCGTTGAGGATTTTTTTGTGGTGCTGCCAACTATCATCATCACCATCATCCATCGTAGCCCTTCCAAGCAAAAAAAAAAATGAAACCTTAAATTACATCTATATAACTCCTATGTAACGACTCTATTATTTTCTTCTTTTACTAGATGGCTCTTCGTCGTCGGTGTGTTCGGATTGTTTATACTGACTCAACCCTTCGTGAACTGCATTTTTAACCAAATCTCGTAAGGCTTCTTCTGGATTATCACATTCCAAAATAGCTTGGATCTTCTTCCTTCTTTCTTCCAATTCTTCTGGTGACAACTGTTCACCTCCTTCCTGGCTTTGTTCATTCTCCAACGTGTATCTAATTTGATGGCCATCAATATTACCTGGTTGTGGTAAAGATTGAACAAACTCATTAGCTTTAATTTCTTCTTCATTCACATCTCCTCCAGCCACAGGCTTATCATGAGCTAAGGTCTTCAAGTACTCAGCAACTTCTGGGAAATCGTCGTCTTCTTCAATGTATTGTTGTGCGTTCAATCCATCGTTATTCTTCAATTTGTAATTAGCTTGTAATTTTTCAACTAAGAATTTTGCAGTTTTGACATCTTCGACATGATGTAAAGGAGTATCACCTTCATTGTCTTGGATATTTATATCACCTCCATTGTCTATTAAATATTGTAATAAATTAATGTGGCCATATGAGGCAGCAGCATGTATTGGGGTATAACCATTTGGATCCTTGGAGTTTGGTGTGAACTCATTAGAATTTATGTAATGTTCTACTATCTGTCTTTGATTATCGGCAGCTGCTATCCATATGTTCGATACCATGATTGTATTGGGGCTTGTGATGATTCTGCTGTTTGAGATGAGTTGGGTTGTCCTGGAGGTTGAATTTTCTCGTTCTAGAATTTTTCGCCCAAGGTGGTGCTGCAAAAATAGAAACTTGAGCAATCGTTGAAAAACAAACGTAAGGTATGATATTAGTACTATTTTATATATCTATATAAAAAGAAGAGCAAACCAAAAAGAAATAAAGTAATAAATATCCAAAGGCAAAGTTAATAGAAAAAGAATAAAATACTATTTCGAAATGCAGAAAGAAATGAAATTGCAAAACAATCTTTTTATTTGAGATTCAGTGCTCCCTCTAGAACTTGAATTCAGATACAACGTCATCGTTATCAAATCTAGGAGGTTTTTTATTTTCTTGAACAGGGTATGGAGGTTGTTGTTTAGCGTATTGTTGGTATTCCTCTGGTGATCGATCTTCCGACGAGTGTGAATGTTTGATGTTTTGAGGTCCCGTAAAGTCCCATTCTTGTGAATCAACGTCGTCATATTCATCCTCATAGAATTCATCAAACGCCAGTTCTTGACTGCCGTGACTATGATGTGGATGTGGTTCCATATTTGTTCCGTATTCAGCTCTACCACGTAACTTGCCGTAAGTCTCTGGTTTATCTCTGTGGAATCCATCCTCTTCTTCATCAGATGATGGGTAGTACGTTTGTTCTGCTGTGACAATTGCTCTGACAGCAGCAGGCAACACATCTGGACGGTAGAATCTGAGATCAACTCTTCCAACAATATAAAGAACGTTAATAATAACTTCAAACACACCCCAACAAACATACATGAACCACTTGCTTTCTGCTGGACTTGCAAACACGTGTTGTCTAGCTTGAAATACAACAATGGCTCTACCAATTGCTCCAATAAAGATTAAAACAGTGGTAATGATTAACAAACCCATGGAGATATTGTGTTTAAGATCACCTCTTTGATTCGACAAACCTTTAACCATTTTGAAATGATGGTGAGTAGCGGCAATAACACGGGTCGCATGTCTATGGTTAGAGTTTCTCTTCATAAAACTGGCCTCTGCCTTTTGAGCTGCACCTTTCTCCACAAAGTAGAATGGCGCAAAACTTTCAATCCACCATGGTTGGTAAGTGTATCTGCTTTCATCCTTTGACGTTGGCAACCAAAAACTTAAACCAATCAAAGCAACCGAAGTTAAACTATAGGCAATGACCAAAACTGAAGTGAATTGAACAGTTTTAATCCAGGATCTATATGAGTGATAACTCAAGAAATCCAAGTATGGAACAAATGAAGCCAAAATTGTCACTGCCAACAAAACAACCACAAATGCATACAACGATATCATAAAGAACCAGAACAATTTTCTGGAACCACCTACTGGATGTCTCCAAGTGAAAAGACGTTGTGCCAATATCAAATTTGCTGAGACTATAACAATCGCTGGAACAATTAAGAACACTTCTGACGTTAACCCAATAGCAACTAGGGTAACATCTGTGCCCCATTTGGCACGTAATGAAAAGCCAATAACTTTCATCATACAATAGAATATCCAGACGTAGGAAAGATAGAAATAATGACCTCTTGATGTATCAATAACAAGAATAATTGTGTGAAATATCATAATAACACCAAAGACCACTGCAAACACGATTGATGCTGGAATATCTTGACTATTGGGGTATCCACCAAACAAGTTGATTAATGTGCCAACGTTGTACTGGACGATTGCTTCTGGGATAGTTGGTCCTAATAAGTTATGTGCCTGGGCAACAAGCCTTTGGATACCAGTTCCAACAAAGGCACCGTTATTTATTGCTAGTAAAAGTGCCGTTAAACCCTCCGAGGCACTGTATTCACTAACAACCATATTTGATTCTCAAAGATTTTGATATTTGGATTACTGTTGTAAATGTAAATGTTGAAAGTGAATGTGAAAGTGGACAGACAATTGAAAATTAATAACGATTGAATGATGGCTGATGGGAAAAAGAAAAGTATTAAGGAACAGTGAATTTTTTAGATTTCTTAATTCATTTCCATTTTTGTCACTATAATATTCCTTCATCGAGTGTCAAGAAACCAAATTAACTTAAAATAGAATAATATCATCTTGGATCTTGCCTAAATAGAAACAAATCTGAATACGGATAACAATTGTGTTCTATTTTTTGGTGGTTTTTGTTTAGGAAAATGTACAGCGGCAGAAAGTGTGCGATAAAAAAAAATTGCAGTATTTGGATGAAGTGTTCAAAATAACTACAAAATCTAAAACGCAATTTAAGAAATCCAAGTTTTTGCTGCCCCACTTTATTATAACTGGGTTTCTAAATTAGTCCCTACCACTATTGCTTGGCTATCGTTGCCTAGTCGATCCACAACAACCGCCTTCACAATCACTGAGGTTCATGATGAGACTTTTTGAACGTATTAAGATTAAGGTATACTAAACCAAATTCTCGATGACCTTCTCGAAAGTGGAGAACAACAATAATTCCATGAGGTTTGTGGAATGTACTCTGTTTGATCTTAGAATCAGTACATTTACATTACAGTAACACTTATGTTATATGAAACCTTTTACAAACTCATATTACTCCTTAAATTTTATATATTTTATATTACTATATCATTGGAGAACTAATTTACTATCCTTCTATTTTATTACAACATCATTATAAATCTTACCATTAACTTAACATTAAGCTCATTTAAATTTGTTCTGTTGTAGTAACACACAACGAAGAATCTGTATGTAATTCCAGATTAATGTTTTACAATACCTTTACTTCCATTTTCGGTTAACAATTGATTTGGCAGGGGGATTACCCAAAATGGAAATAATGTCATGCGGGTTAAAATTGTTGTAAAAAAAAAAGTGCTGCAGCCACAAAAAGACCTACACAGCAAGAGAGAGAGAGAGAAACAACAAAAATCAATTTCAATTACAATCTATCTATGCCTAAAAATATCAATCAAAACTTGAACTCTACCTCATCAACATGCTCTTTCTCGTTTTCAGCTTCCTTTTCATTGGGCCATTTTGTAGGATATTCTGGACTTGTATCCTGCCTAGCTTCAGTGAAGTCCCATTCTTTTGAATCTACATCATCAAAGCTTTCATTCAGCAGTTCTGGATCTTGATTGGTGAATGTAACAACACGCTGAGTGTATGGATGAGCAGTATGAGCTGGTGCAGGGTATTCCATGTGTTCTGTAGGTGGATTGAATTTGTATGGTTCATCTTCTTCTTCGTAATCGGAAGGATAGTAAGATTGTTGGGCAGTAATAATAGCTCTGACCTTTTCAGGTAGAATATCTGGACGGTAAAATCTAAGATCCACTCTACCAACAATGTAGATTATACTAATAATACTTTCAAATATCCCCCAAGTTACGTAACCAAACCAAGGGCTTTCGGCAACACTAGCCTTGTAGTCTTGTCTTGCTTGGAATACAACAACAGCTCTAACAATCGAACAGAAAAGAATCAATATAGTAGTAATAATCAATATTCCCATGGACTTATTATGCTTCAAGTCCCCTCTTTTGGTGGACAAACCTTTGACCATTTTAAAATGGTGGTTACTGGCAGCAATGACACGGGTGGCATGTCTGTGGTTGGAGTTTCTCTTCATGAATGTTTCTTCAGCTTTTCGTGCGGCACCTTTTTTAACGAAGTAAAATGGTGCAAAACTCTCTATCCACCATGGTTGGTATGTATACCTACTCTCATCCTTCTTGGTTGGAAGCCAAAAACTTAAACCAATTAAGGCAACTGAGGTAAAACAATACGCAATGATCAACACAGCTGTGAATTGAACAGTTTTAATCCATGATCTGTAGGATTTCCAACTGAGATAATACAAATATGGAACAAATGAAGCCAAAATAGTAATTGCAATAATGACACAAACCATGCCGTATAATGCAAACATGGTATACCAAAAGAGTCGTCTCGAACCACCGACTGGATGTCTCCAAGTGAAAAGTCTCTGAGCTAATATCAAATTTGCGGAAACAATAACAAATGTAGAAACAATCAAAAACACTTCTGAAGTTAACCCCAAAGATAGTTGTGTTATATCTAGACTCCATTGTGCTCTTGTCGCAAAACCAATAAGCTTCATAATACTGTAGAAAATCCAAACAAAGGATAAATAGAAATAATGACCTCTTGATGTGTTTATAACTAAAATGATGGTATGCAAAATGGTGAACAATGCAAATAGGACAGTAAACACGATTGATGGGGCAAAATCACTTTCATTTGGATATCCGCCAAACAAGTTATTAAGACGACCAACGTTATATTGAATAAGTTCCTCAGGAAGAGTAGGTCCAAGTAAATTTTTGCCAAAGATGATAACTTTTCCAATACCTGTTCCTTCTGCAGGCCCATTCTGAAGAGCATATATCAACGCCATTAGGCCCTGGGTTGCAGAATATGTGTCATCTGCCATTTTTTTGTTTTTTTTTTTTTTAAGTAACTATATGCTTGACTGTATGAGCTGTGATTGAAAAAGCGGTACAATCTTTTTTTATCATTATTTACAAAATCCAGGAACCTACATAACTATATATATTTGATGAAGAGTTTGAGGGGATATGGGATTTCTCATTCACTGTTGTTATTTTTTCTGGATTTCGTGTAGCAGTCTCACTAACATTAAGAATTGGAACATCAAAAAAAATAGGCTGTAAAAGGAAATACAGCAGCTATTCCAAAATAAAAATGGGGTAAATTACTTCCTCACATACTAACAAATTTCATTGTTTGAAGGAATTGTGCAACCCCTCGTATTGAAACATAATGGCTCATAATGCATTAATGTACGGTCTTTTTATTTTTTATTCAAACTAGCGCGCCAAAATTATTCATACATGTAAGACAAAATTATTGGTAGTACTTGCAAAAAAAAAGTTTATACTGAGGCAGACAATATTGTTTAAACTACCGGGTCAAAATTATTCGTAACACGTAACCCTTAATTTCCATACCAAATGACAGCCGATATTAGTACGAACAAATAGTACGCACTCGTATTAAGATATATTTTCCATTGGTATTAATAATTTTGACGCACAAGTATTAAATTCTACTAGAGTTGGTACGAATAATTATGGCGCACTGGTATAAAAATTAATGATCACTCGTACGAAAAAAAAAAGTAAAAAGACTGTACCACCGTATATAACACTCATTTCATCTATACATAAAAGCACAAAGCGCATTTGATTTCATGTAGAGAAGCTAACAAGCAGACGTATTGGATGCAAAGCTTTATCCAAATCGAAGAGCAGTAAATGTAGTATATTTGAAAGTTAACAATATTTTTCTTTGGTCTTAAACGTATCTAACTCTACAAACTTTACACTGAAAGTAACTTTATCCATTTTGGGTTAAGAACGAAAAGTTTATCTAAACATTTGTTTTTTTGCGTTTAGTTGCAAACGTTTGTTGCGCATCAAGAGGAGAAAATTAACCAGGGATCAACAATACAACACCAACTTTAAGTTTGATACTCTATCAGTATGGGACATACAAATGGAGAGTTGATATACATTCCCAGACAAGCAATGTTTTGGCGTATGAAATTATCCGTATAACCAGATGAAGAAGGATCACCTGAAAACCAGCAATAATTTAAACTAGGATGGGTTAATGAAATTGGTCCAACATCTCTTGCAGATTCTTCTTCTTTTATTTGATACTTTCTCTTGGAATAGAATACATAACGAATGATCTTTTTCCATGCACTGGTAGAAAATTTCTTGTTGTCCTTCCTCTTCACCAACTGACATTTGGAACAGCCACAAGTAATTGAATATTCGTCATATCTTCTTGAGTACTTTGTCATCATATCGGAAAATCCTAACCCTAAATCATTTTCTTGAATATATAGATGGCTTGTTCTATGGTGGAAACTCTTGATAGATGCAGGATTGCCTAGTTGTAAAGTTTTTAGAATTAGATCTATTTCCAAGGTGGGATATAAAAAGGAATCATGGTATAGATTTTGCAACGATGTAAAGTTTGCATATTTGATTCTAGCTTTCTTAATTATATCAACAATTTGTGAATTATGCAATAACTTTGTCTTTAATATGTCAATGTAGAATTGTTCTTGTCGAATTGCGCACACAACCAAATCATTATGTATCTGTAATTCTGCATTAGCAACTGAACAATGAATCAAATTCAGAAAAACATAGTTCTTCGCAAATATTATCTCCGCGATGGGGTTTGTGACCGTCTCAAAGGCCTGTAGGGTAATATCTATCATAGTGTAACCTGGATTTTTTTCTAGCTGGGTTTTCAATATTTCTTTCCAACTAACCAACTCACCTGTAATGTTGATGTTGGTTTCTAGAAATCCTGCCAACGGTTTGGAATCCGTGACATCCTTGTAAAGCTGTAGTTTTTTCAATTGGTCATGATTTAGTACAGTCAACTCCCCACACAAGCAATTATTCTTCCTAGGTTCAATACTAACAGTGAACCCGTGGTCTGCAAAACCAGTATTTAACTTGTTTGATAAACTAACCCCTTCTGCTAATAAATCTGAACAATTGGGGCAGTATACATTTACAAATTGTTCTATGTCACTAAAATTTTGCCGGCAATCAAACATTTCATAGCCCTGATCTCGGATCAAAGATATATAATTCTTCTTTAGTTCGGAAGTGGGTAAAAATTCAAATGAGTAGTTATGAATACATTCATTAATGGAATGCCAAGGAAACGGATAAGCTAAGAATTCGGTAAAATTGTTCCGTTTCATCATGTCATTGAAAAACGTGCTATTCAATATTGCGGCATGCCAAATAAGAATCACATTTAAAGGAGGAATCAATGAGTTCATAACTTGAGTGGAAACTAACGATCTGGATTGCACATTGGATACTTGTTTTATTTTGGAATACAAAGCATTAATGAAAATGATAAAATGTCGTACCGACTTTGTTAAGAAAACTTGCCATACTTTGATTTTGGTAGCGTTGGCGTCTTCTTTGTGTTCGTCAACTTCACTTAAGACCCTTTTCTTCAAGACCCCGAATGCTTTAAGGAGTTTTAAATGAGTAATAACTTCTACCACTCGTGGGTTCTTAGAATGTTGTCTGATTAAGCGGTATTGGTAGGAGTTGAAGTCTGAGTATTTTAAAACGGCTATAAATCTGTTCTCATCATTTTGTGGAATAATATCTTCACTGTCGTTTTTGCTATTGTTATCTGTCGTGGTTCCTTCGTAAACCAAAGTAGAATTGCTTTTCCCGTTATTTGCAGTCATGGTGATACGAACACGAAACACTGCCTAGCTAAGAATTTTGCTTGGAAGCCAATTGGAGGATTGTACGTGACTTATATATATGCCTTTGAACACGCAAAGGCATGACTAAAGTTCGTAATTGTCCATTCGTTCTATTAATTTACATTACTTAGTCAGTACATACTGAAACACATATTCCTATCTGTTTGTGTTAATCCGACACTATATAAAATCAACTGAATAGCGCAAACAAAGTGATAGGCGCAGCCTTGTGGCGCAAACGAATAAACCCAGACACCACAAAAAAGGCATATGATGGGATTTGCGGCTTTTATTGCGGCCCGATGGTTGGTTAGTTTGCAGTATGTTTCTTAAATGTAATTGCAAAATATCTATTTCCTTCCAATCAATTAGTTATTTCCTTTTAATTGGTTCCTTCTGTTAAATACAGTCATCTAACGGATATTAGGAGTTCTGATTAGTCGGTTAACAACTACATCATCACACGGATAAATTGTTACGCTCTTACGAGTGCTCAAGAGAAGAACGAAATAAAAAAAAAACAAAGCCTACCGGAACATTTTCAGCCTTAAACCTACGGTCCTAAGTTCAAATTTTCCAAATTTCCGGTTTTCTACATGAATCCTCCACTTGTTCCGACTTTGTATTCTGTGCTTTTTTTTTTTCCTCATAGCCAACATCAATAGGAGTGGGGGAAAATTATTCACCCCAGTCGAAGAAGAAATTATCGTACAGTTTATCTGGGCAACGCTTTTCGTATTTACACTTGTCTGAAATGGCTCTCTCAATCATTTGGCCAGGACTTTCCTTCGCTAATTGATATTATTACAACCTCTCAATAAATGTTTGAACCCACTGTTAACAGCATCATTTGATTTTGTTTTCGGGCTTTCGGTGATGAAATTTTTTGGGGGCACAGAATCACAAAAAGCTCTGTGGCATGCTTTGGATTATATTGTCGCGCTGGGATGTAAATTGATTGAAGCTAGTACGAGATAAAAATAAACACGAAGTATAGAGATGTACGAGATACTATTACTAAAATCTCTTGTTGCTCAGCCTTTCTTTCTTTTTTGTTTCTATTTTAAAACTCGTCTTCTATTAATATCTATAATTATTCTATATATGAAGAAAAGTTCAATGAATGCAAAAATGTAGGTACCGCATGCTTGAGTTCCCCTATTTTTTTGGTTTCGGTTTCTGTACTCCGTTTCTAAGTTTCAACCTTATATTTTTTATAAACAACTTCGACCAAGTCAAATAATTCCTGTTTCCTATTATCATCACACCAAGATCCTTTGATACCGTTAATAGCAATGAGTCTCCACTGTTCCATAGTAAAACCAAATCTAGTGTGGACGATTTTATAGTTATCTAAAATGTACCCACCGAAATAGGCTGGATCGTCAGAGTTGATAGAAAATGGAACGTTCATTTCCAAAAATTTATCAATTGGTAATTCTCTGACATCTTTAACAACTTGTAATTTGACATTGGACATTGGACACAACGAAAGTAAAGTCTCTTGTTGGGCCAATCTCTTCATTAATTCTTCACTTTGATGAGAATTAACACCATGATCAATTCTTGAAACTTGTAATAAATCCAATGAATTGGTGACAAATTGATGATCTCCTTCTTCCCCGGCATGCGCAGTCAACCCAATTTCGGGGAAATTATCCTTGATATGTGAATAACATTCGGTGAATAATTCTGGTGGGAATGGTTTTTCACTCGAATCTAAACCTAAACCATGGATTATACCATCTTTATAATATTGAGAAGCGGAATGAATGGTTTGCATACCATGTTCAGCAGGCAAATGTCTTAGAAGACACATGATTAATTTGTTAGTAGTTCCAAATTTGGTGTTTGAATCTTTACAAGCACGATGGAAACCTTGAACAACAATATCGATGTCGATAGATCTTTCAACGTGTCCTTGAGGATCAAAGAAAACTTCGGAATGATGACAACCATCAGCATGAGCTTTAGCGAAATAATCCATGGCCAAATCGTAAAAATCATCTTCGGTGATTAAAACACTCATACCAATGTAGTAATGATCTAAGAAATCTTGCAAATCGGCAAATCTATTGTATCGATCGTTACATTCTTCAACGGTTTTCGGGAAAGAGTCTGGCAAAGTGATGTTGTTTCTTTCTGCTAATTTGAACAATAATGATGGTTCCAAAGTACCTTCCAAATGAACATGATGTTCACATTTTGGTAATTCCCTAAGGAAGTTTTCCATATGTTCGGTACATTCGTATTCGGCCATGCTTGTAGCTTATTCTGATTTATTATATTTCAAAGAAATATGGTTGCCAAAAAAAAAAAAGTTGTTGTAATTAAATAAAAAAGTGACAGGTACGAATTTCCAAGAAAAAAATGAAAAATTTGCTTGACACCCCCCTCATCGCCGGAGTTATAATTTCCTTGTTATCTCCTGTATGGCAGATTTGATTTTGTTCCATCGGAACAATTCCTACAAAAGTTTTGCCCTGGCACGGCTAAAACAAAAAAAAAAAACGGTGATAACTTACACAATTTTTGATGTTTATTTTCATTTAGAACTATAAACAGCCTTCACACAGGTTTCAAAAATTAAAAAAAAAAAAAAAAGTTGAAAACTACTAAACATAAAAAGAAATCCCGAGAATAAAAAGTCATTAATCATTATTAAATATTATAAAGTAAATTATTTTACTAATAACGATTAGGGATGTCAATCTTTCTTGTTTAAGACTTGGTCTGCCCAAGTTGGTAAAACGAAGGCAGCTTCGTGGATTCTTTTGTTGTAGTATCTCAAGTTCTTAGCAACAAATTCGTCACTCCAGTCAAATCTGATTGGTTTGGAAACATCAGCATTTGGATCTTTGGAACAGACCATGAAACCAATAGAACCAGATGGGTAAGTTGGGATCATAGTGTAAGCATATTCAGCAACTGGGAAGATTTCTTTACAATCTTTCTTCAATTTGGAGATGATGTCCATGTGGATCCACATGTTTTCAGCTTGAGTAGTGATAACACCTTTTTCGGTCAAAGCATCTTTCAACAATTGGAAGTATGGTTTTTGGAAAAGGGATTCAGCTGGACCTTCTGGATCAGAAGAATCAGTGATGATAACGTCGAATTGGTTCTTGTATTCTTCCAAGAATTTGAAACCATCCCCAATGTGAACCTTGGTTCTTGGGTCAGCATATGACTTGGCCATATCTGGCAAGTATTTTTTGGAAACTTCAATAACGGTTTCATCAATGTCACAGAGCCATGCTTCTTCAATGGATTCGTGTTTCAAGATTTCTCTCAAAACACCACCATCACCACCACCAATGACAAGAGCCTTCTTTGGGTTTGGGTGAGAGTTCAAAGCCAAATGAGTAATCATTTCTTGGTAAGAAAATTCGTCACGTTCAGTAACTTGGATACAATTGTCCAAAACCAAGACATTACCGTAAGTGGTGGACTTGAAGACTAAGACATCTTGGTACTTGGATTTTTCAACGTGAAGCACTTTTTCAACCTTTAAAGACATGGCTTGGCCAGGCCACATGGTATCGGAGATTTCAGCAAACCAGCCGTCTTTGATAGTAGGATGAGTTAATTCTTGAGACATGATTACTTGATTCAATTGATAATAGAAGAAAGAAGGGAAGAGGTAATACAAGAGAATTTTTTCCGTTTTTTTTTCAACTTTTTTTAAGTAACAAGAAAAATTTTTCAACCAATCCAAAGGAGTCAGAAATATTTTTTAGCTCAATCGTATTCTCATCACAAAACTGGCGGATATTTTAACCGCATACAGATCTTGAAATTTTCCTACCCCAACACGGGGTGGAGGGAGCAGTCGTGCACAATCGCTATCTCTATAATGACACAAGTCAATCTTGCATCTTTCTTTCCCACTTGGGCAGTCTTTGTAGCCAAAGCAATGAGTTACCTTGACACTATGGGACATGGTTTGGGACAATTGCATCAGGAGCATAATGAATCTTGTGTTTTTTAATGAAATTTACCAGTACACGCACTATGGGTGATTGACATTGGGTTGAAATGATAAACAACCCAATCACGTCAGGAATTGGTAAAATGAATCTGTCATGAAGGATTTTAAGTGCGTTGGAGGCCAGAAGCAAAGAGTGTCTAGATGAAAAGACGCACAACACATAGAATTTGTCTTACAATTTTTCAAACTTTGCGGCATGGGGCCAACAGTGTCGCCATAACTTCTACGTTGTGATCCTATCACCCTCTCCTTGTATATTCCATATAATGGGACAAACTATATCCATCCTAACTCTGGCTTTGTAAAACTAATGAAGTTGCGGGAAACCATTAATACTTCCACTGTTATTCAACTTGTCTAGTGTTTTTTTAACGCATAAGAAACTGATAAATAAACGTCGAGTTTCCATTTCACTGACGTTTGACTGTGTTAATTGTAGGCTGTACCTACTTACAATTGTTTATGATTGGTATTTGGCCCACCCTTCACATTGTAATCTTTGTTTTTGACACATACAAATATACAGCATTCGTGAACAGAACCGATTCTTTTGTTTCTGCCAACTATCAACCCAAAAATAATGGAAATTGTAGTACCATAATAGACAATTCTTGAAATTTTCTAAACCTATAAACTGACTATGCATTTCCAACCACAACACTAACGACCCATGCTTCGCTTACATATGGTGACCTAAGATGACTTTAAATTATCAACAAGAATGTACCAAAATTCCTGCATATAGAATTTTTCATTTTTCAAAACGTTTCCTAGCAAAAAAAAAAATAAATATTGGCAACAGTGGAGACATCAACTAAGCATTATCCAACAGCCAAGATGTCAGATCCTCAAGATACTCAACCTGAAATACAATTATCCGACAAATCGAGCTTGAGTGGGTTTGAATGGTGGAGAAGAACACTTCTGTACCAAACAGGATTGGGGTTAACTGAGAAGGACAAGACGCAATACGAATTTGATTTCCAAAATAGAAACTTGGATGAAAAATGTACCCAGTGTAATGAATACAGAAACTGGATGTTGCACTACTCACCATCTGTGTTATTCATGATGGATGAAATCAAGAAAGTCACCAAAAACAAACAGCCAGTCATAACGAAGGAAAACATAAAGTGTGACATATGTGATTTCACCAAAGGAGGTGGTTTCAGTCCGAATGAAGGGATCTTGTTATGTGCCAACTGGATCAGAAGCAAATGGCAATTGGAAGATATCTTGACTCATGAGTTGGTTCACGTATACGATTATTTGAAATTTGATCTTGACATGAATAACTTGAGACACCATGCATGTACTGAAATCAGGGCATCGATGCTTAGTGGAGAATGCAGAATATGGCAAGAAATAAAGAAAACCGGGTTGGGAGACTTTGGTAAAAAATTCCAAAGTTGTATCAGAAGAAGAGCCGTGTTGTCAGTCTCTAGTAATCCGATGTGTAAATCACCAGAACAAGCTGAGAAAGTAGTGGACACTGTTTGGAACTCTTGTTTCAATGATACCAGACCATTCGAGAGAGTATACAAATAGATAAAGCAGGATTATGTCTTGTATATAGTACGAATGACAAATAGAAGTTCAGATTCGATCCATCCATCGTAGCCGGAATTTAGAAATTCAATACGGAGGTAATGAACAAAAAAGAAAAATGCAGTGACGGAGAAAATAACTTTGTGTAACAGTTTATTTAATAGATGCATCAACTTATGGCTGATGAAGACTGAGATACAGTCTTTTGAAAACGATCGTTTCTTGAGTTTTGTTTTGATGTTCAATGGATCACGAAACTTGTATATAAATCCCATCAATTGACTGTTGTGTCTCCTATGACGTCTTGGCCCCTGTTTTCTTATCCCTGTTACAAACGAGCGAACGAGCGAACGAGCGAACGAAAGAAACGGCAAAAAGCAAAAAGCAAAAAAAAAAAAAAAAGTAATCCATATCTAACCTCCCACAATAATCCTCTCTCCCTTTACTTCCGGATTCTTGCTATTTTTTTTTTTCCTTTTTTCAAATCCATTACTAAACCGGAGGTAATATATTGTTTGCATAATTCAATGAACATATAAATTTAGCCAAAATTTCCCATTCTATCGACAGAAAGAGAACAAAAGATTCATATCCCGTTCGTTCAGCCCCACGAACTCTCAAACGAATTGATAACTACAAACCGAGCAAATTTGCTGAAGATCCGATAGTCTCCTCGTTCAATATTTCTTTTGACTTTTTTTTTTCCACACATACACTCATAGGCAACGGTTATTACCTATTTAAAACTACTACCCTAACCAACCCCTGTGTGATTTTTTTTTTCTTCCTATAGAACATAGACTTTTTCAGCAATACTTTGCAACCAATCCAAATTTACTGCATCAATCCTTTTGACAACCACATTTAACAATGACTAGAACTGGAACCCTGGAGAAGTTGAATTCCTTGATAGATAAGCGTGGCCACAGAAAGTCATTGGCACTTGACAATGAATATCAAACATCGTCCTCGGAAGAAGACAATTCTAAGATTGAGTTATCAGATACAGCTCCAAGTGAAGCACAATTGTTAGCCGAATCCACTCTGTCGGAAGCTAGTAGTGTACAAGAAGGAGACGGCTTACGTTCAAGAAAGGGAAAGACAAAGAAGCGTACAGCAACGGCAGATTCGACAGTTACTTTAGATGGTGTGATTGGTGATGTTTCAAAAAGGGAGAAGATCTTGCTAAAACGAAAGAGATTACTCGAAAAGAAACCTAAATCCGATCCAACAAAGTACTTGTCAAGATTTAACGATATTTCTTTCAAAGCCAAATCAGCTTCGATTTTCGAATCAGATGAATTTTATAACACGGATTACTTTGGGTTCTACATTTTATTTTGGCTATCGACAGCTTTTGTTGTCTTAAATTCGTTGGTACATTCCTATCTTGAAAACACAGTTCCATTCTACAGCTGGACTGTGGTCAAATTGTTACGCAAAGACATATTCAAAGTTGCCTTGGTTGATGCACTCATGTATGCAACAAGTTTCCTAGCTTTCGACTTGCAATGGGCATGTAAAAACGGTTACGTGACCTGGAAGAGATTTGGATGGTATGCCCAGGCGGTTTACGATTTTGTCTATTTATTCTTCTGGATCTGGCTTGCGCTGGAACAATGTCTTAATTTCCCTTGGATCGCCAGGATTTTCTTGATTTTGCACAGTTTGGTGTTCATAATGAAGATGCACTCATATGCCTTTTATAATGGTTATCTCTGGGAAATTTACAATGAAGGTTTATTTGCTGAAGAATACCTCGAGAAATTGGCCGATGGGGAAGTTGTCTTACCAGAAGGACAAGACAAAGAAGAAACTATCAAGGTTCTTAAAGAAAGTATCGCATTCACCAAGTACGAATTGGAGTTCCAAAGTCACGCAACTACAACATGTGCAGACAATCATCATGAGTTCGATGTAGCCAGAGTCGACATACCATTCCACGAGTTGCAAGAAGAAGGAATTATTAAGTTCCCAGGAAATCTCACGCTTCACAATTATTTTGAATATAGCATGTATCCAACTTTGGTTTACACCATAAACTTCCCTAGAACAGAAAGAATTAGATGGAGTTACGCCCTCGGTAAGATTATTGGTATTTTTGGTATTTTTTTCTTGATGGTGACTGTGGCAGAGAACAACTTACTTCCTGTTGTACAGAGATGTGCAATTGCTAGAACTTTACCTACCCATGAAAGAGTCATCCAATATTTCTTGATTTTGATTGATATGATTCCACCTTTCTTCATGGAATATATGCTCACTTTCTTTATCATCTGGAATGAAATTTTGAATGCCATTGGAGAATTATCCAGATATGCAGATCGTGATTTTTATGGTCCTTGGTGGTCATGTGTTGATTTTTCAGAGTTTGCAAACCAATGGAACATTGTGGTGCATAAATTCCTTCTTAGACATGTTTACCATTCAAGTATTAGTGCATTCAATGTCAGCAAAGCACAGGCAGCTATTATAACATTTTTATTGTCCAGTTTGGTGCATGAATTAGCAATGTATGTTATTTTTGGTAAATTAAGAGGATACTTGTTGTTGTTCCAAATGTCCCAAATCCCATTAATTCTTATGGCCAGAAGTAAATTCATGAAGGGAAGAAAAGTCATTGGTAACATGATTTGTTGGTTAGGTTTCATCAGTGGACCTAGTATTATATGTACACTTTATTTAGTCTTTTAGAGATTAGCTCACAAAATCAAACATTCATGTATAGATAACATGATCATTTTCTTTTTCGGCTACTTTTTCTTTGTACTTTCAATCCGGTTAGGATTTTGTGGTTTTTTTACCCTCTAACCAACCGGATTAAAGTATTATTTTTTTCGGATCAATTGGGGATGGGTCTAGAACCACAACTAACGAGCAACAATTGTTGCATTCTCCATATAAGATGATAGCAAAAAGTGGATAAAAAGATGAATATCCAACGGTGATGCACATCAACTAATCGTACAACTCATCTTATCGTCAAGTTTCCTTCCGCAATCTGGAAACTTCTCTCAAAAGCAAAAGAGAAGGTATTGCAATAACAAACCATGCTTACGTCATACAACGTTGAGATGCATGACGAGGAGTTATGGTTATTCCTTATCTTATATAAGCACTGATTTTTCCCCCAGGTTTGCCGACTTTTTAGAAAAATTCTTGATTATTCCCTAATTTATCCAAAGCTTTCCCAAAAGCAACTCCAAAGGAAAAGCAATTTTTTTTTTATATTTCTTACAGAGATGACGGAGCAAGGTATTGAAGGAATAGTGATAGACATTGAAGATGACGTGAAATCCACATCTTCGTTTCAAGAAGATTTGATTGAAGTAGTGATGTCAAGTTCGTTCATCAATGAATCTAAAAATGAAATATCAAACAATTCAGAAGAAAGTATTGAGTTGCATTCGAGAAGAAGTTCTCATAAGACGGGGTCCGGGTCCGGGTCCGGGTCCTCGGAGGAATCATTTCTTGAAGTTGAAAAAGGGATTTCTGACCCTCTGATAATTTCAAAAATCGAAGAATTGCGATCCAAAGTGGCCCAAAGAGAAGATAGATCGAGAAGGCATTTTCTTTATACTTCTCAAGAAGTGAAGTTCTTATCCCGATTCAATGATATAAAATTTCAACCGAATTCAAGGACGGTTTTAGATTCGGAAAATTTTCACAGAAGCGAGTATTTTGGAGTACTTACTGTTTTTTGGGTGGTAATAGGTCTTTATATATTGTCAGCTTTGTCAGATGTATGTTATGGGGTAACGAAACCATTACCCGAATGGGTTGTCATTGGGATGTTCAAGAAAGATTTGTTTAAAGTTGGTATCGTTGATTTCGTCATGTACTTATCTTCCTATTTTCCATTTTTCTTACAACTTGGGTGTAAACGGGGGATGATATCTTGGAATGATTTAGGTTGGGTGTTACAAGCAGTCTATAATCTAGGATTTGTGGTGTTTTGGACGGTGGTCCCACTGGGGTTGTATTTGGACTTTCCTTGGGTTGCGAGGATCTTTCTAGTCTTGCATTGTTTTGTGTTTGTTATGAAAATGCATTCCTATGGTCATTATAATGGTTATCTTTGGAATATATATAAGGAAGGATTGTTCTCGGAAACACAGGTTGAAACTATATCAGATTTCGAAGGTGGTTTTGCTGAAGAGTTTAGTGCAAATTTGGAACAGAGTCTCTGGTTTACTAAACACGAATTGGAATTCCAATCCAACGGAACCACAGATACTAAAGACCACCATCGTCATATTTTCAAAGAAACAGATGTAAACAAATCAATTGCTACTTTACTAAAACAAAACATCATAAAGTTTCCCACCAACATAAATCTTAAAAATTATTTCGATTATACCATGTTTCCTACTTTAGTCTACACCTTGAACTTTCCAAGAACTAGAACTATCGATTGGTTTTACGTAACAAAGAAAGTATGTGGAACGTTTGCGTTGGTTTTTGCCATGATTATTGTAGCAGAAGAAAGCTTTTGTCCATTAATGCAAGAAGTGATGCATGTGAATACTCTTCCCATTTCAGAAAGATTCTCAAGGTATTTATTGGTATTCACCCATATGGTTCTTCCATTAGGTAAACAATACTTGTTGTCTTTTATTTTGATTTGGAATGAAATTCTTAACGGAATAGCGGAATTGAGTAGATTTGACGATCGTAGTTTCTACGGTGCCTGGTGGTCATGTGTCGACTATATGGATTATTCAAGGAAATGGAACACTATTGTGCATAGATTTCTTCGTCGACATGTTTACAATTCTTCGATCAATGGTCTCGGATTATCGAAAGCCCAAGCGGTAGTTCTTACACTTTTATTATCAGCAACAGTCCATGAGTGGGTAATGTATGTTGTGTTTGGTAAATTGAGAGGATATTTATTCCTCTTAATGTTGTTCCAAATGCCATTAACGGTGATCGCAAGATCCAATTCCGACAAAAATAACCGAGTATGGGGCAACACCACATTCTGGTTAACATATGTGTCTGGTCCTAGTTTGATAAGTGCTTTATATTTACTATTTTAATTGACTCTCTTGTAGATAGATAACGTCTTTTTTTTTTCTTTTTTAATGCAAAATTGTTTATTGTTTTTATGATACTTCCTCGGGTGATGCTTTAAGGGGAGAATTCGAAATTTATGTCTCAAAAGTTGGACTCATTTCCTAATTAGGAAAAGATTTTATATTTAAACTGATTGTATGAGAGCCACATCGACAAGACAGTATACTGGAATTTTTTTTTATATACTCACATGCTAAAAAAAAGACACATTCCTAGATGTATAACTGAATCAAGCAAGTATGTGTCAATATAAATACATTGAAAAACGTCCGTACGTTTGTTAAGGTAATTTTGGTCTGGTTATTTTTTATTTTTTTTTTTATTTTTTTGACAGCAAATTTGAAATCGTCAAATTACCCCACCACCAAAAGCAATTTAATAGTTCGCAACCGTACTGCCCCACTACTTTAGCAAAGGGACAATAAAAAAAGAAAAAGAGAAATGGCGATTGACATAGCAGGGGACGACCCTTATACTGCAGCAACGGGTATTTTGGAGTTTTTATTTCATGTTTACGATAACCCACATAGAGGCTCAGGGATATTTGTTCTAGTGGCCAGATCAAGAAACCTTGTAGGAGACAGGCTACCTGCGGCTTTAGTCCATAATGCAGTTGGTAAACAGTTCAATCTATTAGGTAAATATCCAGTGGCCACCGATATAGCCCCGCTGATTTTGTTTGCAGTTTTGTTTGGAATCATTTCTATTTTACATTTGGTCATATTTGGCATCAATTGTTCAAGAGGACATTATTTTATATTGAGTATCATTTGGTTTGTCAATAGTTTGATGAGAATGGTATCGTTTGTTTTGAGAGCAACTTGGGCTAAAGATATAACTTGGGTTAAAGAAGGAATTGCAAATGAGATTCTATTGGTACTTCCTTCTATTGTACTTGTGTCTACTAATCTTATTTTGGCACAAAGGTTGTTCACGTGGAGACATCCAGTTGGTGGTTCAAGAAGATTGTTCTGGGTGGTTATGATAGTGCTGTATGTGATGGTTGCATTATTCACTATTATTTCCATTGTGGCATCGGCCATACCTTACTTGCGCTTCTTACCTACTAATAGGTTCATGATTTGCGTTGATTTGAATCGTTGGATAGGTGTCATGATTCCGCTTTACACCTTAACTGCTTCGATTTTGATTGGTTTAAGTTTTTGGCTTCCAACCAAAAAAGATGAAAGCCGATACACTTATCAACCATGGTGGATTGAAAGTTTTGCACCATTCTATTTTGTGGCGAAAGGTGCAGCTCAAAAGGCGGAAGAGACATTCATGAAGAGAAACTCCAATCATAGACATGCCACCCGTGTTATTGCTGCCACTCACCATCATTATAAAATGGTCAAAGGTTTGTCGAATCAAAGAGGTGATCTTAAACACAATGTTTCCTTGATGATTATTATCGTGTCCACCTTAGGTTTATTTGCGGGATCTATTCTCCGATGCATTATTTTATTCCAAGGAAGGACAAATTTCAAAAGTGGGCCAGCATCGGTTCCTGTTGCCATGTATTTTGCGTTTGGTGTCATTGAAGTGTTCATTAATGGATTGTTAATAATTGGAAGAGCAGACTTGCGATACTACAGACCAGATGCATTGCCAGCTAGAGTGAGGGCAATCATAACAGCAGAACAGACAAATGTACTCCCGAGTGCAAATGTAAGTGAAGATGAAGACGAAGACGAAGACGAAGATGTAGACGACGATGCAGACGACAATGAGGTTGCCGAGAATGAAGATAATTACAGAAGTCGCGACGTCAAGGTAGATGTTGGATCGCCAAGTATTGATTATTATTCTGATCTCAATGATGACGAAATTTATTTTGTCACTGAAAAGTCTTCACCAGAGATGGATAGCGGATTAACTCCAGTACCGCAAGATTGGAAATCCGAAAAAGGGTCTAGTATGAATTCCTATGATTTTATTGCAAACGATACTGCTGTACATACCCCAACGAATGAAAACGGAAAGTCTCACAAATTGTCCGACGAGTTCCAATTCTGATTTCTTCCATTTAATCATTTATTAATTTTAGTTCGTCAAAGTGTTCATTTTAATTAGTTGGCCGTTTTATTTTTATTTTTATCTTAGTTTTTAAGTACTTAATTTTGTCTGATACAATAATAGAGAGATGACTAGTAATTCTTACAAAACTTCACATGTTTAATTGTAGATATTCATTGAGCTATAGAAATTGAGAATTATTAACGAAAATCAAACCAAACATTCAAAAAAAACTTTCGTCCTCCAAAACCGATAAGAATAAACATCATTTCTGTTAGAAAATTAAAATCCTTGCATTAAAAACTTGCATAATCCCACTTGCATAGCTCATGCTCGTGGTATAAGACAAGTGAGGCACAATGAGGCCCTAATAGTTCTTTTTCTTCTTACAGTACTTTCCTTGCAAAGCGACAAGCTGGATAGGAGAACATTCAACATCAATCTGTCTGTCATAAATCTTGTACACGCCAAAATTGTCAACTTTGCAATGCCAGAAAACAGTCTTGTGGTGTAATGCCAACAAATAGTTTCCATATCGGTATGTAATGGAAAACCCACTGGTATGGAAAGCATCAATTTGTGCCAGCTCGTCAAATTGCAATTGATGATTTGCCACAACTTCACCAGTAGCATGTTTCTTATCAGCCAAAACACCATCACACATATTAAACAACCAAATGCAATCATCTTTACAAATTTTGCAATAAGGTTCGTCACATGCTGGTTCGGGAACACTAACACCACCACGTTTGAATAATTTTGTTGATTCTTTCAACTTAACCACACCATCTTCACCACAATCATCAACACAATGATTATCAAGCGAACAGTGCTTGCATAACGAAACTGGATAAAGCTGATCTGAGTCTCCCCCATGTTCCAATTGACCATCATCAATCTCATAAACTAAATCCAAAAACTTGCAATTACTATAATCGAGGCCCAATTCCTTGACCGCTAAAGCAAATTCCCCATCAAAAGTATCCGTTTCGCATTTACTGTAGTCTTCAACGGAAATTACACTGGCACGAATAATGGCAAACAATGATAAAATAAAAGTGGTACTTGCAGTCGAAAATTTCATTTTGTAGATTGTTGAGTGGATAAACAGATTGTAAAGTGTAAAACTGATTTATGATGCAAATTAAGAAAAACAGTTAACTGTCAATAGGAAATAAATATTGAGTGTATTTATAGTTCAGTTTTTTTGAAATTTCAATAAATGTGAATTAAATTTCAATTTGATAACAGTTGGTGATTTTTTGGAACACTCTAATCCAGTTGACTGCAAACTAAAAGCCGAAACATAAAAAAGGTTCCTGGTCGTGGAGGAATATCAAACTATGCAACATAATCAGAAATGTTTGGTATACGCAATTCAGCTAAGCATACAAATTGCATGAGAAGCATTAGCTCAATCAAAATGTATCAGAATATTGATATGTAGTTGAAATTTCAATATGTAAGCAAAACATTCGAAAGCAACTTCCAAAGTAACCACCTTTGCCACCCACCAACGATTCCAGGAATATCGGGAGAACATGAAACTTCAAAAAAAATTGACTAGTTGGTGAAATTATTGCGGATTTGGTCAATTTTTAAAGGTGTCGAAAGATATCATACGTTCAACAGTCATTAAACTTTTTCGTTACATTGAATTGCCTTATCATTATGTTTGCATGACCCAAACAACGTTCAAATTCCATTGATATAACCATATCTACCACATTGTGCCACCTAGTTTAAAGTTATATCTCCAAGAACCTATATGTGCTGTCATCTTAAAAAATATTTAACGATAGAAAACTCTAGATTTTCTCTCATGCAAACCTTTCCTTCTCACATGTGAGCAGCGTGCACTAATAGTTCATTAATTCTTCATAGTATGCAATATAGGTCGATATTCCCTATTGCTATTAATGTTCTAAATCATATTATTTCCATAGCTTTTTAAAGCAGTGTATGGCAGAAGTTACAATTACCACATTTGAGCTTGAAGCAGTTGTGAGCAATTGTTCCATTGTCCACGAAAAATGTAGTGTAATTGTATTTTCTCATGATTGATTCTAAGGGAAAAAAAAAATTGATCACAATTTCATCCTAGATCGAGATCCACCGACACACTCATGGCTGTTGAACAATCTATCAAAAAAGGAGACGAATCTTTAAAGTCAAAAGATTACCTAGGTGCAATCACACATTACTCCAGCGCAATTAAAGAAAACCCACAAGCATTTAATGCTTTCTTGAAAAGATCGACCGCGTATCACAAATTGAAGAATAGTGACAATGCTAAAAAGGATATTTCGAACGCGTTTACTATTGCATCCGAAAGAGGTAAAAGATCAGAAATAGGTTTGTGTTATTTCAAATTGGGATTGATTTATTACCAAGAAAAGAAGATCAAGTTGAGTTTGAGCCAATTTGTAAAAGCAAAGGAGTACGACTGTAACGAATCAACTTTGGAAATGTGGAAAAACAAAGCCGAATATGATCTCAAAGCTCATCCCGAATTGAATATTGAAGAGGATGAAGATGAAGGAGATGATAATTTTGACTTACTAATAGAAGATGAATCCAACTATGGGCAATCAAGTGATAAAGCGGAATCAAAAAACGAGCCGAAAATAGTTGAATTGAAAGATGATGACAAGGAATCAAAGTCAAGCGAAACTCAGAAATCGACCAACATTGATGTTATCAACAAAATTGCCCCATTGAATGTGAAAATCAGAGACGATTGGTATCAATCCAATGATGAAGTCATTATCACCATTTATGCGAAGAAGATCAGTGAAGAGAAGTTGAAAGTTGAATTCAATTCGACCTCGGTATCAATTTCATTCCCTAGTGCAGCCAGTTCAGAATATAATTATCATTTGGATCCTTTGTATGCGGAAATCATTCCTTCTGAATCCAAATACAAGGTCTACTCGACAAAGTTAGAGATTACATTGAAAAAAAAGGTTGCCCATAAATGGCCCGGATTAGAAAACGAAGCACAAGAAGGAAAAGGTACTGAAGCTGTAGAAGCCACTAAAAATGAAGAATCTTCAGGAATAGCTTATCCAACGTCATCCAGGAAGAAAGTCAATTGGAATAGTTTCAAAGTGGATGATGATGAAAAAGAAGAAGGAGATACAAATAGTTTTTTCCAAAAGATCTTCAAAGATGTTGACGAGGATTCCAGAAGGGCCATGATGAAAAGTTATGTTCAATCTAATGGTACTGTTTTAACTACTAGCTGGGATGAAGCCAAAAACAAAGAGTTTGAAACATCGCCACCAGATGGTATGGAAGCTAAGAAATGGGGTACATAGTTGGTGCCAGTTGTGAATTATATAATGCGTTTGTGTGTAGATATTTTATATTGATGTTTGACATATCACGTGATACAATTTTTAATGAATCCCTTTTTTTTTCGCCCCTAAACCGCTTACGCACCAATAAGATAACAAATGCGTAATACAGCAATTCAAAGGGGAAACTGAATGGATATGGATAGCTTAACATCATTCTTTCTTTATGATATTCAACACAATATTCAGAACAACAGTCAGAAAAATGCATATCGAATCAATTCCAATGAGATGGGGCCGTGGCGACAATTACGCCTACTTGTTAGTTGACACTCCTACCAAGAATGCGTGGTTGATTGACTCCGCTCAACCGGATGAAGTCACGGAATACTTTTCAAAGAATAAACTAAATTTTGAATTGAAAGCAATTGTCAATACTCACCATCATTATGACCATTCTGATGGTAATCCTTTTTTCCATAAAAAGTATCCAGACTTGCCAGTCATTGCTGGGAAAGATTCGCCCCTTGTGAGTTATACCCCCGCTCATGGAGAAACTATCCATTTAGGAGACAACTTGACCATCAGGGCTTTGCATACTCCTTGCCATACACAAGATTCAATTTGTTATTTTGTTGAAGATAGCAAAACCGGTGACAGAGCTGTGTTTACAGGTGACACTTTGTTCATTAGTGGGTGCGGCAGATTCTTTGAAGGTAATGGGAAAGAAATGAACTATTCATTGAACAAGATTTTAGCGAAATTACCGAAAGATACACGAGTATACCCTGGTCACGAATATACTAAATCCAACGTGAAATTTTCCAAAACGGTTTTGCAGAATGAAGCTCTTAAAAAGTTAGAAGAATATTGTGACACTCATACACATACCACTGGACAATTCACAATTGGTGATGAGTTGAAATTTAATCCTTTCATGATGTTGAATGATCCACAAATTGTGAAGAACACTGGATTGACCGAACCTGATGCAATAATGGATAAATTACGTACTTTAAAAAATAGTATGTAATCAAGGGATAAACAATAATGTATGTATATATGCATTTTACTATGTTCTAACAAAGTCTGGCTTATTGTTGTCGTCTACATATAGTTCAGGTTGCCATAATTCAATTAGCTCTAAATCGTATTCCGATTTCCCCATGGCGAATTTCTCATATTCTTCAAATATACCACTAAGGCACCAACCTTGTAGAACTTTCCTCATTAGCCCGATCAACACACCAGTTCTGTGTTTGCCTTTGTTTGAATGAATTAGTATTGGGTGGTTTTGCTTATTTAAGATTAGTTGTAGCGCAATCGTTAAAGTTTTGGTAGCTTGCTCGATATCCTGTGGCTTGTTGAACGGTTCTTGTGACGACTCGAATAATAGATTGTGGAACTGAATATCGGTATCATTTTGAATCCACTCTAGGTAATTATTCATGATTTCAGCAGTCCCGTGTTTGTCTTTTTTCTTCAGTTTACCACTTTTGCCTTCATTATGACCCAAGTCACCAAGGTAGATGATGGTTTTTAAGTTTAGTTGTTTTAGAAATGGATAATTGATTGGCATGGGGAATCCAGATCGATATATACCATTTTCAACCAATGAAAAATTTAGAGGCGGTACCAACTTATATGATTTAGGATGAATTAGATCTTCTGATTGGTCGCTGTGCTTTTGAGTATTAGCCTGTTCTGCCATTGTCGTATTTCCCTGTGTGATATTGACTTGGTTTCTGTCAGTTTCAGAAATGTTTTTTAAAAAAAAAAAAAAAAAATCTTATGAATCATGGGATTCTGTTCTCCCCCTTTGTTTGCCCGTTAGGATATTCTCAATATAACCAAAAATGATGATAAGTAGAGTTGCACCACTAAGAAGATTATTATCGACATCAGCTACTGTTGCATATGCAATTCCAAAGAAAAACAAATTACCACCCAGACCGAAGCATTTAATTAAAGAAGAAGAAATAGAAGAAAAGTTTTTACATGGGGGCCAGGGACCAGGAGGACAAAAAATCAACAAGTGCAATAGCAAAGTACAACTAAAACATATACCAACAGGTATAGTCATAGATTGTCAAGCTACTCGATCTAAGGAACAAAACAGAGCTATTGCTCGTGAAAAGTTGGCGTTGAAATTGGATGATTTTTATAACCCAGAAACTAGTAGAAACGCTGTTCTATTGGACCGGGCACAGAAATTAAAACTGAGTAAATCCAAGAAATCAAATAGGAAATACAAAAAACTAGATGAAGAGAAATCCCAGAAGAAAGAAGCAATGTCAAAGCTTGAAGAGACGTTGGATGCAAGGGATGCTGAAGATGAATTTGATGAATTTCTTAAAAACGCAAAGGTGGATTTATAGGATATATGGTATCGCAGTGAATAATACTGACCAATTTTTTTTTTTTTTCTTCTTCATTTTTTTGGGCATGAGTTGAATCAACTTTTGCAACCAGGTGTTGTCAAACTTCAAGTAAGAATTTTTCTTTTTTTTTTTTGTTTTTAGAGAACCATTTTCCCTTTCTTTCATTGCCTTAGTTTCTTTTGTCAGTAGCAATCAACGTTCAACGATGACTACAATATCTAATACCGCATTATTCGTGTTATTAGTGCTTATCTTGGTTTTACTTGTATTGTTGATCTTCTTCTTTGCCTTGTGCTTCCCATGTTGTTGTCCATTTTTCCTTGCTAGTTTTACCAAAAGAAGACGCTTACATAGGGCAGTTACCAATTTCTTAGAAACACAATTGGATTCCACCAAAGAGTCAATCAATCAAATGCCTGATTTGGAAAATCAAATTGGTACTCAGGAACAGAACAATGTTGATGCTGCTTCAAATGTTGCTCTCAACAGTTTTCCCATGAACTCAACCAACTCTACAAAACCACCACCTCCTAGTGATACCACTCCTGGTGCTTCTAATCCTGCAACGACCGATCCCGTGGCGCCAATGGTTACTTCTGAAAGGGTTACTGGTAGTGTTGCTGACGAAACTCGTGATCTGGATTTCAAAAGTGTTTTAGAAGAGTACTTGGAAGATGGTAATGACGAGCCCTTGGTGCAAACTATCATCGCCAATCCTTCAGATCCTGGTAATGAATTGGTATCCCGTTATGATACCTATTCTCGTACTGTGTTATTACAGCTTATAAGTGAGGCTTCTAGAAAGCCACATGAACAAGTGATTAGAGAAGTTACTGACCCGTTTCTGGAAAAGTTCATTGGTATTGGAGAGAAAGTGGTGGTTGTTAAACCATTCATCGGTAAAAATGATCGTGAATTTCCATTATTACAAACTGGCGATTTGTTAAGAATCATCAAGTTTAATATTGTCGAAACTACTGATTCTGACGCAACTGGATCAATTAAATCGATCCACATTGGTTCAGCTAAGATGAAATGTAAACCAGCGGAACTTAATAATGCACTGGAAGAGCAAAACGACTACCATGCCGATGAAATCACCATTAACAAATCGGATCCCAACCACAGCAAGATCGTTTGCACTGGAGTATTGCTTGACACCTATTTGGAATTCAATAGTAACAATAATGAATTGAACTTAAAAGTCAAAGAAGAACGTGAAAACGAAGATCAGGTCGGTACTGAAAGCTTTCCTTATGACTTGATTAAGGAGTTTCCATTAAACATAATTTCCTTGGAAACAACAGTAGTGAAAACTGCTTTGTATGGCGATGTTATCAATTCCGATACTGAATACTGAATACTAAAATCAGCCAAAATGAATTATGCTCCTGGTTGACGGTTATTTTGCGCTATATTTTTCCAATCCTCAGTTGTTTTCAAAGCGTCTTGCCAATTGGATTTCATGATTTCCAAATCCTTGGTTAGTTTTGCTATAGTTGATTCATTATTTATATCGCTCTTCTGATTTATAACACCAATTAAGTATTCAAGATTATGAAATAGTTTATGGAATTCGCTCAACACATTTGTAGCAATATTCTCACTGGGTTCGATTTCGTTAAAATATTGTCTAACTGTTTCTGGATCAACCATAATCTCTTTCAAATTGATGATATTAGAAGGATTTGGCAATTTTTCAACTGTAGAATTCTTGAACCTTATGCTGTTGAAAGCTGTATTCAATTCGTAGAAAAACAGCTTAAAGTTGCTTAGGAATTTGGTTAATTTGTAATTCTCTTTAGTTATACTTTCAATAATATCAACCAATTGATGTGAATCTTTCAACATCTCATCATTCACGTCAAAATCAATGATTAGATTTGGATTATTTATGGTTAACCCGGTAGAATTTTCAATCAAGGGTATGCTATTCTGAACAATCAAGCCATCAACATTCCCACTCCCATTACTATTACTGGCAAACCCAAACTCAATTCCACTAGGAATGTTCCTTGATCTTTCAATTAGTTTGTTTTGTAAGTTTTCTATTTGTAAATTTTTCCGTTTAATTTCAACCTTATATTTATTCTTTGCATTCAAACTCCAGTTCTTCACTTTATTCAAATCTTCAACGTAAAGTTTATTCTGTTTTGTCAAATCGGTGATCTTATTCTGTAGCGTATTATACTTGACGATTTTATTACTTTTGCCTCGATTGGCATCATTTAGCTTCTTATTTAGATCTAGTACTTGTTTTTCCAAAGTATGGATTTTTTGTTCTTTGACAATTATTGTTTCGTTAAAGACTTTTTGTTGTGAACGCTGTTTGTCAATTATACCGACTAACCCATGAATCAAGTTGATAATGTTTTTATCGTTATGGTATAGTTTTTCCGTGGGTACCAAATTTTTCAAATCAGGGTTGGTTTCTAGTTGGTCTGATATTAACGTTCTCCAGTTAATACAATTAAATAGTAACTTATCCTCAATATAGGTACGGGATGTCAAAGTGGAGTTTAACAAATGAGCAGCATTTCGAATGGATTGTACATCTGTGGATGATAAAGCTTGAACCATGGTGGTTGATTAGTGTTACTTATAAAAGTTCGTGATAATGCATTTTCGAGGAGCAAAAAAAAAAAAGAATAACCCCCATCAAAATGTAAACAATGTTTTAGATGCAGGCATCTTCGATTTGTTGACCAAAGTACACTACTCGTGTCCCAATCTTTGTCCCATAGCCCAACCAAAATATAACATGGTGGCTTATGGATCGCTACCCATCAAAAACTTTAGTAGATACACAGAATCAAGGATGTAAAAAAGAGACCACAATTGCAGTGAAGAATAAAGAGACCACATGTAAGTGGAGGGCGGGAGGATTTCTTCTAGTTTTGAAGGAACAAAAATGCTTTTATTATTGTGTGTTGAATCGGTTAACGGTTAACAACAGCCCTGTATTCACATTTCTTCCGCCGAATACATGGCTGTGTTTTACAGTCTTCTTTTTTATTATTTATTACTTAAACTAAAGTGCGAACCGGACGTGACAAAATCAATTGTACAAACAGCCATTATAATTGTTTATGTTTATGTACAAACAGTTTTGTCCACTGTATGGACATCTTTTTTTAAGGAGACTTTGATCTTATGCGGACATAATGGCACGAGTTGCATGGATGAAAATTAGAGAGAATTATTAGTAATCGGCAAGATCGGAAAATAAAGCCGAATTTTTTTTTTTTTTTTTTGTTTTATGGTGCGATTGCTTGCTAAAGTTTTGGTTGATCCGGGAATTGCAGCAGGCTTATATTTACCAATGTGAAAAGAGGATTGATTTGGCATATTTTGCAGACATGTTTCACATTCTTACACTATGGACCGTAAATATTCGTGAGTATCTTAAGATTGGCGATAATTGGATAGTTTTCATTCTTTTGCATCTCCGTGTGGGATGGCCACACAGTTAATTTTTTTCCTTTGTCCTTTTTTTTCTCGTAGTTTGTTTTGTGTTCTACGGATTAAAATCCATTCCGGTTTTTTTTTTTCATGTTTAACCTCCGATGGATTGAAACTCATTTAAGCTGCTCAAATTGTATCTTCTATTGTTTAGGGAATCCATTCATTGACCTCATGTTTCCTAAGTGCACAGCCTAGTTTATAACTCAAAGGATGTCTTCCTCATGATGGTGAATTTGATTCGTGTTGTGGGGAGGGCTTGGTTAGGTGATTGCAAAATCCATACAAAGTTGAAAGAAAAAAAAAAAAATACGGAAAAAAAAAGCGCAAGTTCCGGCTTAACCAAACGTTATGAAGATTTTTTTTTTTTAATTCAAATTACTTAAAGAAATCATTTTGCTTGTTTTTATTAAAATAGAATATATTTTTGGGGTTCTAAACTTTTAGTTTAAACCTTGTTTCATTTTTTATTTACTATCTCAAATATTATACCCCAACAAAATTTGCAATCATGGATATTGATGCCATGACAAACTGGACGCCAACTACAACGGCTGTCAGTGTAACCCTAAGTACTATAGCTGCCACACATGCCCCAGCTCTAGAATCCAGTATATCTGATGCATTTCAAAGTCTAGCATCCGGTGGTTCAACCATAGACAATTTAGATTATGTAAGTGCATCCCGTGTTATAAGAGGTGGACTAGCATCCATGACAATCATTTCTGCTGAACAAGTCTTGGCAACTGCTACAGCAGAAAACATACAAGCAGAAGCTACTCAAGCTATATGGAAAGCCACAGAAAATCTACTCGCCTTGGAATGGGAAGAAAATGTTTATGGCATCCATCGTTTGAGTCGTCCGGCCAACATTATCTTCTTGGTGATTTTTGCTATATTGGTTTTAACTACCATTTTAATGTGGTATAAATCTCGACATTGGTGGTTTAACGTATCTTGGACATGTGGAACGATTTTGGAATTTTTGGGTTACTTGGGTAGAGTTTTATCGTTTGGGGATATGGCCAATTTCGACTACTACATTCTACAATTGGTGTGTCTCACGTTGTCTCCGGTGTTTCTAATGGCAGGTATATATTTCCTTTTTGGACAGTTGGTAGTCATACATGGTCGACATTATTCATGGTTAAAACCGATGTTTTATTCCTACATTTTTGTTACATGTGATGTGATTTCTTTGGTTGTACAAGCAGTTGGTGGTGGTATTTCTGCGGTGGCTGCTAGTGAGTATCAAGACGTTGATCCTGGTACAGACATCATGATTGCCGGAATTGCGTTCCAAGTTTTCTCCATGTCGGTGTTTTTGTTATTGTGGTTCAAATTCGTTTGGAATATGTATTTTAAGGACGTGGATTGCGAAAAACCTTCTAACCAGTTCCAAAGGAAATCCTTAATGAATTTTCTTTATTTGTTGTTCAATGGTAAGAAGGCAAACGAGTACAAAAGGGAAGAATTAGAGAGGTACTACGTTCCAAGATTCCATGACATAAGAGAACGAAAGTTGTACAATTTCTATCCTTTCGCTATAACTGCTGCCGTTATTGTAATTTACATTCGTTGTATTTATAGAGTGGTGGAATTGTCCCAAGGTTTCACTGGTTACTTGATGACTCATGAAGTATATATTATGACATTGGATGCAACAATGATTGCCATTTGTTGTTTGATATTTCTTCCATTCCATCCACAAATTGTCATGGGTTCAGGTAACGTCATTGGTTTAAAGGGTATGAACAATATCCCTCATGATGAAGAAAATCGCAGAGGTGTTGAAGATGAAATAGCACAAGACGTATCGTTGGAATCACAAGAAAGATCAAGAGTTACTCAAGATTTTTACACTGAAGAAGATAGTACATTACAACCGAAAGTAAAAGGAGAATCCTTTTAAAAAGAGAAAGAGCTGTTATAGTTAAGTTATAGAACCGAGGGATTATAGAGCATCTTGAATATTCTGAAGTATGATTGATAAACTTTCATGCATTGTTTGTTCTCTGATGTCATCATCCCCCGGGTATTTTTTTTTATTTTTATCCGAGATGACGTGTGACTTCCGAACATCAAAAATGTAGAAAACGGCGTTTAACAAGATTTCGCGTTAAATTTGAATTTTTATTTTTTCAGATTAAGCAAAATTATCAAACAAAACACAACACTCGTTACGGAAACTTGAATATCTTTTACAAGTCTCCTCTTAGAATAACTTCACCATAATGGAAGGGCTAACCAAGTATTTGTCGTCATGGACGCCTACTACCGTTCCCACCGCAACAACATTATCGTCAATAGCGAGTACCCATATCCCAGAGATATACCAAACAATGTCATCAGTGTATTCCAGAGCCCTTACCGAAAGGGACTTTCTCAACTTACGGTCATTATCGCAAGCATTTAGAGGTGCGCAAGCTTCATTGACTATTATTTCAGCAGAAGAGGTCTTGGCCACGGCAACAGACCCTTCGGTACAAGCTAAGGCCACCGAAGACATATTCTACGCCACTTTAAATTTGGACAGCTTGGCTTACCTGAAAAACTTATACAAGTATTACTTGAGTCGTCCTGCCAATATTATTTATTTAGTTATCTATTTCCTTTTATTTGCTTATTTCATGTTGATGTCAATAAAATCAAGATATTGGTGGTATAACATTACCTTTGTATGTGGTTATGGTTTGGAATTTATTGGATTTTTAGGAAGAGTGTTGGCATTTACAGATAATACCAAAATGCAATTTTATTTGATGCAAATCGTTTGCTTGACAATTTCTCCAGCATTCATTATGGCTGGGGTATATTTTTTGTTTGGACAATTGGTTGTGATCCATGGCAGGGAATATTCGCGCTTAAAACCATTGTGGTATTCGTATTTCTTTATTGCCACTGATGTTATTTCGTTAATTATTCAAGCTGCCGGTGGTGGTGCCGCTTCTGTGGCATCAAATAATCACACAAACACAAAACCAGGTACCAATACAATGATTGCAGGTATTGCGGCACAAGTGTTTGCCATGACTGTATTTCTAGTATTCTGGTTTGAATTCCTTTACAGAATATATTTCAAATATTCATCAACCGCTGAATCAACGGATAGTCCATTGTTCAGAAAATCATTTGTCAATTATTTCAAATTTTTGTTTAATGTGAAATCTATCCGTGAATATAGACATACTCATTTGGAAAGGTTCTACAACAAAAAGTTCCACCTGATTCGTCAATGCAAGTTGTTTGATTATATGCCGTTGGCAATGACAGCTGCAGTTATTGTTATTTACATCCGTTGTATTTATAGAGTTGTTGAGTTGGCGGAAGGATTTGGAGGTTATTTGTATAGCCATGAACCTTATCTAATGGTGTTGGATGCTTGTATGATTGCTATTGCTGGTATAATATTTGTCCCTTTCCATCCATACTGGGTATTCGGAAAAGAAAATGTCGTCAGATTGGCCACAATTAAGAAGAATCAAGATGAACACCACGAGGAAACTAAGATAATCGAGCAAGTTAGTGTAGTCAATTCAAAAAATTAAATAGATTTGATAATTCTGTGTGTTAGATTTACAGAAATAATGAGTTTGATCGGATTGTTTTTTTACTATGTAAATGATAACGAGAGTGAGATTTCAATTTCAAAATTTCAGCCTTATGCTGTACTTTTTGACAATATGTTGGTTGAGTCAGTAAATTTTTGTTTTTTTTTTCTCTGAAGTGTGAATATCATGGGATGCTTTATTTTATATGATTTACAACTTAGCGTATAATATTAGAAGGCATCGATCTGGTTAACAATTCATTTCAAGTTGATGATATTCGCAACTCCCTTTTTGTGCAAATACACACAATCAAGTTGCAAAATTTCAAACCACATTTTTTTTCTTTTTCTGTTTTTTTTTTTTGATATATTCTCTTGACAATTTTTTCAAATACTTATCTCTATTCAAGGAATTGCTACTAATATTTCCCAATTTGCTAATGAGGTTTTTGGATGAGAATAATGATTCCTTATCCTATTTAATGCCCAATGATTCCCAACAAACGGTAACATTGTGTCCTTCATCATGTGCTACCATTAATACCACCTCGGAATTAGATCCAATATTTTCTTTCGAATTGCCATTTTTCCCCAACGAAAACATTGATCCTCTAACAATGTTCACCACGGAAGAATTATTGAGTGATAAATTCCCACTTACTAAATACGCATATGATGGACTTATTAGTTTCCATTCATTGAAAATTTGCAGTTCAAATGCTAAACAAATGTCCAAATATCTACAATTATCTATGGATTTTACTGAGATTGCTTATAAAGGTCTAGAAACGGGGTCAAAATTGGTTGGATCGCATGTAACGCAAAACGGATCGATTATTCTTGAAATTGTCAATACTTTGGAAACAATTGAAGATGATAATGTTTTAAAATTTCCTTATTTCCAAGATGATATTGTTAAATTTGAAAATTTTAATCAGGATTTTTTCATGGAACATTTCAAATTAACTACTGATGATTTAATATTTGATTTTGTTCATAATAGAATTCAAAATTTATCAATAAATCCCGATTCTTGTCAACTTGGTAAGAAATTTTATAAAAATATTACCAATTCTAAAGAATATAAAGAATCTTTTACTAAACTTCATGAATTTATATTAAACACAGTTAATAATTCTGAAAAAATTTATAATGATATGATGGAATGTACATTAATTCAACGGTTTTTGAAAACTCATGCAGAAGGAGTTATGGATATTGCATTTAATGTTAATGATGTCGATACAATTTTTACCCGAGCTGTTAAATCAGGAAGTGGGATTATTAGATTACCGAAATTAATCTCAGATGAAAATGGTTCCGTTAAATTGGCAACCATAAGTATTCCAAATTCAGATATTCAACATACATTAATTGAAAATATCAATTATAAAGGTCCATTTTTACCTGGTTATTTTAATCCAATTAATGAACTATCGGAGAATTTTCAACTTCAATTGAGTTTATTACCACCTATACAACTATCTGTATTAGACCATTGTGTTGAAAACTATAGTTGGAATGAAATGATGGAACAAGCAAGATTATACGCAGAAATCTTTGGTTTCCACAAATATTGGTCTGTTGATGAAGAAGATATATCCACCGGATATACCGCATTAAGGTCGATTGTTATGGCATCTAGTAATGGTCAAATAAAAATGCCAATTAATGAACCTGTAAAATCCAAAATGAAGGGTCAAATTGAAGAGTTCAATGATTTTTATGGTGGGCCAGGAATTCAGCATATTGCGTTTAGAACCAATAATATAATTGACACCATTCTTGCTTTGATGCAACGTGGCATCGAATTTAATCATACTTCTGCCAATTATTATGATAACTTGAGAATAAGATTAAATTGTGATGGAGTTAAACTATATGAAGATTTTGAAGTGCTAAAGAGTTTGAACATATTGGTTGATTATGATCTATCAACAAAGAACAAACGAACAAGGAGATGTAATTATATTTTACAAATATTTACAAAACCTCTACATGATAGACCTACATTGTTTGTAGAGATTATTCAACGACATCATCACAATGGATTTGGGAAAGGAACGTTTAAAGGATTGTTTGAAAGCATTGAAGAACAACAAAAATTACGAGGAACATTTGTAGAATCAGAGCCATGAACATTTCTCACCAAAGATCTCCCTCCAAAAAATACGGTAAGTAAATTTGGGCAAAAAAGTAATTCATTACTATATAAAAATATATATTTGAATAGTACATACATACAAAACCAATAATAATAATAATAATAATAATAATAATATAATGATAATAATAATGATGATGATAATAATGATAATGATAATAATAACAAGTCAATAAACCAACGAGATTAGGGCTGGACTTTTTTTTGTTTTCTTTTTTTTTGGGGTGCTATAAGCACTATATATATATAAGTAGGGGGGATAAACTCATAATGTTTTTGGTACACTTAATGGTGTATTTTGCGTAGAACCATAATAAAGTTCTTCTTCTTTTAAGGCGGTAGTTTGTGGTGATCGTTGAAAATAATCATGAACATATTTCACTTCACCAACCATGCTAGGATTATTGACTGTTGATGAAGTACTTGTGACTCCGGTACCTGTTGTTGCTTCTTCAATATTCTTCATAACATCATTTGTTTCTAATAATTTACTTTCGGAATTTCTACTACTTGATATGGAAGTACTTTCATCATCTTCTTCTATATCTTGCTGTTGTTGCAGTTCCAGTTGTTGTGGATCATCATCTTCACTCTTCAATTTGTGACCTTTCGTCAAGAAATATTCTTTAATATCCTTAACAAACAAAGGATATAATAACCCATCAACACCTTCATTTCTTGCAATTTCATATGCCCTATCAAAGGGAATCCATACCCCTTTTAAATTCATCGATCCAACTTTAACAACATTCTTAATTTTTTCCGTTTTTAGTATACCATCACGTTTACCTCTAGTCATACCAATCACATTTAACAATTTAGTACCATTGACATAATTACTATCTTCACGTCTTGAAACCAAAATATTTCTTGCACGTACTTGATAACAATTTGTATTTTCATCGTCCCATCTTGCAGTAGCCACTTTTGGACGAATCACCCTTTCGGGATATTCATTTTCTGGGATAAAACTACTTATTGAAGTTGCTCGTGATTGACATCCACCTCCAACACCACCAATTTTCCCACTTGCTCGGGAAATTGATGAGTTTCTTGATGTGGGTGGCATGGTAGGTGAGGTAACTAATGTGCCACTAGGAACTGGGGCCATTTGATTATTTCTTATAGGTAATGACAACACCTGTTGCTGTTGTAGTTGTGGTTGTGGTTGTGATTGTCTTTGTAATGAATACATTGTTGTACTAACCAGTTGTTGTTGTGGTGGTGGTGGTGAACCATAAGTAAATTGAAATTGTTGCGCAGTTGTTTGATTACCGGTTGTTGCAGTAGTGGTTGCTCCCGGAAGTGTAGAAGACGATGATGCTGAAATGGGAGCAGAATTTGATATTCCAGACTGTGAATATAACATATATGCAGGGTTATTGTGTGATGGTTGTGGTTGCAGTGGTAATGGTGGTTGTTGCTGTGGTGGCACTTGAGCTTGTTGTTGAATACCAGATTCACTTACAAGATGTTGTTGATACTTGTCAGGAACAAGTTGTGGTTGATCAGTCTTGGTTACTATTGTCTTTGACTGTTTCACTGGTATATATGCGCTGGTTCCAGTACTAGGAGTACTAAAAAGTTCCTGGACCTGTTGCAGTTGTTGTTGTTGTTGTTGTTGTTGGTGTTGTAGGAGTTGCAGTTGATTTGGTTGTTGCAGCTGTTGTAGTTGATAAGGATGATGAATTTGAGATTTGGATCTGTTATTGGCATTTTGTGCATCTGGTGTGGAAACAGAACTCATTTGAAATGAAGGACTAATCATCTGGTTTATCGAATTTTGATAGTCTGTTGAAGCATTGATACTACCATAATAATCTGCAGTTTGAACAAGAGGGAACCCTGGCTGTATGGTGTAGTAGTTTGTATTTTCTAATAAGAAATTCTTAGGAACTCTAGTTTGTTGGTATGTACTTGCAAAAGGTTGATATGTAGGTGGTAGTTCTTGAGCCGTCGTTCCTGGTTGTTGTGGTTGTTGGTTATGATATTGAGGTTGATTAGGGGTTTGACTATGAAACAGCTGGGCTTGAGCTGTTGTTTGTTGCTGTGGAGATTGTTGGAGCAGTTGAGTACCAGTGGTGTTTTGCTGAAGTTGTTGATTCTGTTGTTGTGGTTGTTGTTGTTGTTGTTGCTGTTGCTGGTTCGAGGGTGGTACAGTGATATGATCAGAACTTGCGGTTGTTCCAACTAAATCTTGACCGTAAAAATTCGATTGGCGTGATGCTGTCATAACTCCATTCATCTATGAACCAAGTTTATGCCTTTATATATAAGATCAAGATATAAAAATCAAAAATGTTAACCAAAAAAAAAAAAAAAAATTCTGAAAAAAAAGATCAATTAAATTTCTTTCACTTTAATGGTTTGGAAGTTAATCAACAAGGAATTTGGAAGAATTCAAATTGGTTGTTTTGGAAGATACTAAAATAAAATATAAGAATAAACGATTATTTGCAGATAATGAATCTGTGTAACTTAGCAAATCAAACAAGTGCGTTTGTTTGCGATTCCTTTTTTTTTTTTTTTTTTTGAACCTTTTAAATCAAGGAAAATTTAAACAAACTGAAATGGATGGATAAGATTTCAAGACGTGTTTTAAAATTCTCTGAAATGAAAAATAAAGAAGAATTGAGCAAATGATGTGTAAGTTGAGGATATACCTAATCTGATATTGTGAATGTTGAAACTTTTTATTTATCTGTTTTAAGGAAACTTGGAAATGGAATCGAAAAATTTAAACCCAAAAAAAATTCTGTTAAAAGAAGAATCCCGATGTTTTAAATAAGACTTCTTCTTTATCAACAATGTTGGAAAAAAAAAGACAATATTTATTATAATAGCAATTATTTGATTTAAAATCCAGCAATTAAAATAATTGGGGGAATCCCTCTGTCTCTTCCGATACAAGTATTCTATATACAACCGATGTAAAAAAAAAAAAAAAAGAAAATTAACAACGAAAAGAAAAGAACCAAGAATTTATAGAAAATGAAAGATATTATAGGAGGGGATGGGAATCATATCTCAATTGAGAAAAATTATATTTATTTCAGCAAATAAAAAAGAGTTAATTATTGCTTATTATAATTGTTGTTTTTGATTATATATTTTGGCCTTAGAATATTATAAAAAAAACACCATCAGTTTTCTTTGTTTTTCCCAGAAAAAAAAAAAGAAATCAAAAAAACAACAATATATAAGATCGATGTCATCTTCTTGGGGGTCCAGAAGCAAAATGATCTAGGGGAAAAAGGAAAGAAAGGAGAGAGAGTGGGAAAAAAAAATTCAGGAAACCATGGATCAATTGGCATTTCATTCCCCCATTCAAGTGTTGAAAAAAAGGGGGGGTAACAGAAACTGCAAAAAAAAAAACAAATAAAACTCCCTAATATGTGTGAGGGCTAAAATGCAAAGAAAAAAAAAGAATCGTGCGACCCGAAATTTTTAGAATCGTGTTAAAATTCGCATCAAGGTTTTTGAGTTTTGTGTTTTGACCAGACAAAAGCATCGCAACTTCGGGACAAACCGTCTCCCCCAATAATTTTAAGAGATGGTGGACCCGATGGTAAAGGTTCCAGGTGGGTTTGTAACAAAGGAGTAATTTAAAAAAAATGACAAGAAAAAGCCAAGGGAGAGTTGGTTAACATTGAATTGCACACAACTAGAGAAAAAGGGGTAAGGGATATGTGGGACCTAAGTGGGACACAGTGACGCGTCGTCAAATGTTGCAATTCCTCAATTCAGTCCACAACATGGGTAACATCATTCATCAAACTCGGAAAAGTGGTTAGGCGTTGAACGATCGAACCACAATTGGTTGAGCCTATAATACCAGGTATAACCAGTGAAATATAATCCATGACGCCAATAGTTGTCGGTGTTTGACATATTTTCCGGATATTCCACTTAGTTTATTTATGTCAGAATTTTGTTTTCAATTTTTTGCAATTCCTCAACAGAAACAGATTCAAATAAAATAATTAAAAGACATACAATAAAAAAACAAAAAACACCATTTCCTGAATTATTATTTTTTTTTTCATCTTTTACTTTAAAGTTGCTCCTTCTAAATTGGCCACGATTTTTTTGCTAAAAATGAAAAAAAATAAGATCCTTTTTAGGTTGTGTTTTCCCTTGTTTTTTGTTTAGTAATTGTTTTTCCATAACCCTTTTTTTGACATATTGCACTAAAAGCGTTATATTGTATAAACGCGGTATGGGAGAACAATGAAATACAACAATTGCTTCTTGGAAGTATACAAAGTTCCTGGTCAAGATAAATTTTTTTTTTTTTTCAAACGTAATAGTAACAAGAATAAAACCATAATAAAGGCGGTACAGAGATATGGGTTTAGTTGTTGTTTTTGGGATATATATTCTCTTTTATATAATAAAAAATTCTCTTTTCTCTTTGAGTATGTATATACGTCTTGTTTTTTATTTTTTGGTATTTTATGCCGCTATGCATATAACAAATGCGACAAAATTCTAGAAATATTTTCATACCAAAAAAAAATATGCTTACGCCACGTGACCAATAGTATTAGAAACTTTATTTTTGCCTGGTGATAGCGTAATAAAAAACCTGGGATCACGTGAAATAAATAAATTTTGTCATCCAAGTGTCTACTATTTTAGTACAAAAACTTTTCTCTAGTATGACCAATTTTTGTCACTGTAATTATGATAATTTATGGTCATATTTGTGAATAAAGTCAATAAGTTGAGTAAAAATGTTTTCTTTTCCCTTATTCAATGTTTCAACTTGGAAATTCACATAATGATAATGTCATTTCCCAAACAAATCTAAATAAAAAATTTTTCCTTCGAGAATGATCCCCCCTCCGCTTGTATAAAATTGGGGGGTATTGAATTGAGTTACGGATATACCCATTGGGTTATTCCGCTTCTTTTTCTTTGGCAACTCTTAGGAAACTTTTCTTTTTTTTTGCCTTTTTTGGATTTTGATTTTTTTTTATTGGTTTGGTATGTTTCTTTTGATTATTTTGTGTTTTTGCATTTTTTTTTTTGGCATCTATTGTTCCTTGAAAGATCTCTCCAAGCGTTCTAGTTGTTTGCATTAATTCTAAGCCCTGCTATTTCAAAGGCTTAAATTACATTTGTTTGCCCTTATTGTTGATGTTGATTAACCTTTGGTTGATCTATAATTATAATTATATAAACGGTATTAAAAAGGGGTGTATATATCCTATGGGAATAAGAATTCCACTTTTTTTTTTTTGGTCAACCCATATAAACGAATACTTTTTAAAAATTTTTCCAATTAACATAATGGCCTACCTATGTTCTCTTGTGTGGGTAGCTGCAAGGGATATATGGCGAATTACAAGGAAGCATGTCACTTCCAACTTTGTTATAATATCGATGTTACGTTTCTTTTTTGAGAGGTTCGAAGTTCACATTCAGATTTTCCTTTTTTTTTATATATAATTATTATTTTTGTATATAATTTTTCATTGATCTTTCAATTGCTTTTCGTTCTTTTTGCTTACTTCAAGAAGGACACATTATTATAGGCAATCGATGTTGACCAATATTTGATGTATCTTTTTGACCGCTACATTACTCAGAGTGAACCTTACCTTAATCAGCCTAACTAGACTTGGTTGTGATTCGCGTGCTTTCGAGACCAACAATTTGTTTTTTTTTTTCGTTACTCCAATGTTGGTGACATTTTGCAATTATAAACATTCGCCGAGGCCAGAGTATAAACTAAATGTGCTCATAAAAATAATCTCAGCAATCTAGCATCATTATCATCCACAACAATATCCACTCAATTACATCCTTGCATGATGACGCATTCAATAGTGTTGCCGGTTTTTCCCTTCCCCTCTTTTTCTACCTAAGGCTGTGTCAATTCTTCAACATAGTTGCGTGTTTGTACTGCAACAGACGTCGGATAATGAAATTTAAATGCTTCTTGTCACCAGATGTTGACTCATGTAACTTCCCACTTTCAAGAATGAATAAAAAAAAAAAAAGGAAAATAGATAATTGGGGGAGTAAGTAAAAGTGTAAGGAAGTCATAAAAAAATTCCCACCCTCTAATTAGTTTGGTTTTACATTTTCCGTGAATTTAGGTTCATGTAAGGTTACTCGTAATGTACTTTCTTGTGTATTCAAAACTATATAATTGTAGGAGTAAAAGAGGGAGAAGTCAGTCTTATTAATAGGTCAACTTACCACCTTTATGACGCCAACTTACGTGGAGTGGTGTCGTCTCTTCTACTACCTCTAGGTCCTACCTAACAGTTCATTTTTATAGATATTGATGAAATGACTCGCTGTCACGAGAAAATACAATAATAGTGAGATATAGAGAGAGAAGTACAAGGAAACAAGGTTTACGAAAGTGCTGTACAAAGACCCAATAATATATAAACGACTGACTATTATGGGTTACGTGTAATATTATGGTATAGTCTCTGTAGGACGTAAATGATATAGATCTCTCAGTAGTATCAGGGAACGTTGATAATTAGTTCGTTAGTTATATTATTCATCTAATAGATATCTGGGAAATCAAATCTTATTTATAGTTATTCTAGTATTGAAGTTATGTGTAACGTAAACCATAGGATGTAACATGTAATATAAAATGGATGTTGCATTTAGTATAATTTGTCTATGATGTAACTGTGTAGTATTGAGAAAGTGATAAAACAACTATGTGAATTCGAACAAGTAATACTGCATTTTCCGTGCACAATGTTTTGATTGCTCAGAATTGGTTGAAGCTCAAATGTCGTATTTATAACTTGTGTGGTACACGATTCTGCAAAACTATTTAAACGCATTAATATCCCCTTTGGGTGGTTTTATAGGTTTTATAGAAAGTATGGAAAATATATGATTTGGATCGTTTTCTAATGATAATCAATATGAATAGATATAGGAAATATCGACCTATATTTTATTGATTCTGAGTTTAACCCTTCTCAGTTCCATCCTTTCTATATGAAAGTCACTACTCATGTTTGATATTATTACATTTACTAAATGTTGATAAATGTTATTGTGGTAAATTATAATTCAACTCCCAAGTTTATCATAGCAAGTAATGGGTTCCGAATGTTGCATATTATAAGCATTAAAGACGAAGTTGATTATTAGTGTACATTGCTCACATCGGAGAAGAAAATATTTTCCTGTGACATTCACCATTAATTGATATATATATATATGCTAACAAGGAATGTTAATTGATTCAAGAATCTAACAAGATGAAATCAAATATATAAAAAGAGACTGTATATAAATTCATAAACATTTTCATTAATGTGTTATATCTAAAACTTTAAACAAACAAATAAAATTTCATAGATACAATATATATTTTTTAATTATCAAACATATACAGTCTTTTTATTTTTAATTCAAACTAGCGCGCTAAAATTATTCATACATGGAAGACAAAATTATTCATAGTACTTGTAGAAAAATGTTCATACTAAGGCAGACAATATTGTTCATACGTATGCGACAAAATTATTCATAACACGTGACCCTTAATTTTCATACCAAACAACAGCCAAAATTGGTTTGAACAATTAGTGAGCACTGGTATTAAATTATTTACTAGAGTTGGTACAAATAATTCTGGCGCACTAGTATAAAAATTAATGATCACTCGTATGAAAAAAAAGTAAAAAGACTGTATGAAATCGAAATTATGAAAATGACTCCAGACAAAAAAATATAGATTATTAAGAAGGTTAAGAAGGTTGTTTTTTATTGTTATTTGTCTATTTCATCTTACTTAATTTTGCATCCCATATGGCTGAACGAATTCACATCAGATTCCCCTTTTTTTTTCATGCAAAGTCAATGATATCTTTTTCTTTGGATTTTTTATTATTGTTGTTGTTCCATTTTGTACCCCTTTTCTTCCATGCATGGAATAATCTTTTTAACCAAGGGAAATCTAAAGAGAAAAGTCGTGCATATTCGTTGAAGAAAAAAAAATTATCTTTTTCTTTGCTACTAATAATAACAAGCATAGGGTGAAATTTCGGAGTCAGTGAAAAAAAAAAACCCGCCTTTCATCATCATCATCATCATCATCTATATTTGAAAAAAAACTTATTTTCACTTTCATTTTAAATATTTAGATTCTATTAGATTTAGATTCTTTTTCCCCGTTTTCTTTGTTTTTGTTTTGGCACATCTCAATTTGCATTCATCATCATCATCATGACTAATTCTCGATCTCAACCTATCCCTACAACTTCACCCACACAACAACAACAACAAAGACGTGGTTCATTTTTCGATTATGGAGGTTCAAATTCCATAAATAATTTTGCATCATCATATTCTCGAGCTCAACAATATCTTGGATCTTCATTGATTGAACAAGGTGGGAATTATATGGATACTATATCTGCCACTAATGGTTCTGCTTTATCATCTGATCAAGAATCGTTAATTTCATCATCACGACATTCTTCTGAAGTATCACTGGCTCGTTATGTTGAGTTTTCTCCAATACCACAAACATTACAACCACAAGTACCACAAGATGAGACCAGTTTATTGATTCAGATTCCTAGTCATACTTCCAAAAGACATTCATATAGTATAATCACAGGGAATTCTACCACTGCACAAACAATTTTCAATTCAATTAATACATTGATTGGTATTGGGATGTTATCATTACCATTTGCATTCAAAATGTCGGGATGGATATGTGGGACGATATTAATTGTTTGTTCAGCGATTTTAACCAATATAACGGCAAAATATTTGGGTCGAATACAATTAAAACATCCTCATTTGAAAACATATTCAGATATAGCTTTTGAATTTGGTGGGAAAAAATTCTCTTATTTTGTTACCGTTTTCTTTGTTATTGATTTATTTGGAGCATGTATGTCATTGATATTGTTGTTTTCCGATTGTTTTAAGAATTTTTTTGGTAATGTTTTCATGTTGAAAACCATTATTGTTACGATATTATTTGGATTATCATTTGTTCCCTTACATGTATTATCTATACTTAGTTTCCTTGGAATATTATGTACACTGGGGATAATTATAACTGTATTTATTTGTGGGATTATCAATCCCAGTTCACCAGGTTCATTGATTTCCCCATCAAATTCAATGAGTTTATTACCGGATAATTTCATGAATTTATTATTCAGTTTGGGATTATTTACCAATATTTGGGGTCTGCATCCTGTTTTACCTGAATACTTCCTGGACATTAAAAACCCATTCAAATATCCACGTGCCATGAATATCTCATTTTTCATCACCTTCGTACTTGATTTCGCCATTGGTAGTTCTGGTTATATCATGTTTGGTTCTCAAATTAATGATTCCATAATTAAAAGTATTTTGAACAATCAAGACAAATTTCCAAAATGGGTTAGTTTTATATTTGGTATACTTATGGGAATATTACCAATTTCAAAATTACCACTTATTTCAAAACCAATAATCACTTCTTATGAGAATCTTATAGGTATAACTAAAACATCAGTTAAATTTGATTATGAAACCAATAAAATGATTGATTATTATGGTCCCTTTAGAATCATATCTAGATTTATATTTATGATTATATTGTTAAGTTTTGCCTTGTTGTTTACTTCTTTTGGTAAATTGGTTTCCTTCTTGGGTAGTGCTGTTTGTTTTATGGTGTGTTTAGCATTACCATTTTTATTCTATTTGAAATTGAATCATGATGAAATTGGACTTGTCAAACAATGGTTTATTAAATTGGCCATTATGGGATCAATAATTTGTGCTGTTTTGGGAACTTATGCTTCGATTGTCATGAATGTTGAATAACGCAAGCAAACAACTACTAAGTTTCTGTAACTCGTTGCTGTCAAAAACATTGGTTGCTGAGATTTGATTTTGATTTTATTTTATTTTTGCGCTTTCTCTGTATATACAATCTTTTTACATTTGATTCATACGAGTGCGACAAAATTATTCGGACTACTTGTAAAAAAAAAAAAGATCGTACTAAGGCGGTCAAATTTATTAGTACTAATGGTCACTGAAATCTCCATATTACGTGACCAAATAATTTCACACCAAAAATGTATGGTGTATGGTATGAACAATTGCTGTCACGTGGTATGAACAGAATTTATCTATTACTACGAATTAAACATATTTTGCGAAGTACGAATAAATTTGTCGCATCAGTAACAATATTCTTTCTTTTTAGTATGAACAGATAATAAAAACACTGTACAGTGTATTGTGTGTTCAAAGATATACGTTATGAAGAAAAAACAAAAAATCCGCTTTCATCATCGGCTTTCATTCGCGCCCTAACTATGCTTCCGCTTTCATTTTTTTCAAAGGTATATATGGATGAGATTGTGAACCACGCTCAAGACTGGTGTGGGTTTGCTAAGAGATCGACACAGGATTCCAAATATTTGATTATTTTTCAATGGTGAGGTGGTTGGTGTTGTTGCATAATAGTCCAATGGAGAGCCGAATAACCCCTATTGAACGGCATGCATCATGAGGGGGTGCTCTTGGACCCAAATGTTGCCAATAATATTGAGACAGCTGTGATTGCCACGTACTTGGAGCCACAAACTGCAACTGACATTGGAGATGCCAAGATTGTGAAGTCGAGAATGTCTTTGACACACGGTATAGTATACAACAGAAAACGCCTTTGAGATTGTCAATCATTATCATACAAGTGGGTTCATGACCAGGCTCCAATGCACATTGACGAAACATTCCTCCTCCCCAAAGCTGTTGGAAGATCAGTTGGAAAACTAACATAAACATCTCTTATTTGTTAATGCAGCCGTTCGAATTCAAGAATATGTCAAGGCTTGTTAGATCAAGGAAGGTGCTATTGGTATTAACTACAAGGGGGATCCTACTGCAAAGAATGGTAAGCGTTTGGTGGGTGGTGTTGGTCTAATGACTGTTGCCATGTTGTGTTTGAATGTATTACGATGCTGCATTGATCCATTCCAAGAAGGCATATGAGCATGCGTTTTCCACTCGTTGGAATTGAAGATCAAAGATTATGTTCCAAGTGTCATTGCAATTTCCAGGAGTTTTTTCAGAAACCCAAAGAAGATCACGAGAGTTGCCAAGGAATTCGGTTTTGATCAAATGTGAGTTTTGGATCCATTTGGTCACTACAAGGGGAAAGTAGATTCATAAAAAGTGATTGAAAGATTGGACGAGCAAGTGGGAAGGATCTGTGCAAGATAAAGAGAATTATGTTTTGGTTGCAGGAAATCACTCCTACTCCATTGGGTGAAGGTAAGTCTACTACACCCATGGGGCTTGACGCAAGCTCTTGGAGCACATTTGGGATACAATTCGATTGCCAATGTGAGAGATCCATCGATGGGGACCAACATTTGGAGTTAAAGGTGGTGCTGCCGGGTGGAGGGGCATTCGCAAGTGATTCATATTTTTTGCAACCTTTTAATATCACCTTTTCTCCTATCCGTCGTACGTTTATCAAGAGAATCTACGGTTTAGTATTTTGCAGATTCTGGTCCCAACGGAATACATACAAATGTAATTGTTTAATGAAATGAAAATGCCTTATTTCAGATTAAAAAAAAACTATTTACTAGAAAAAAAAAATCCTTTAAGGTGAAATTCCATAAGAACAATCCTGTAAAACAAACAAAGAAGAACAATCCTGTAAAGCAAACAAAGAAGAGCAACTAATAACATTTGGACAAGTAAAGACTTCAACAAATCTTTTCTAATTGTAGGATCTAAATCTAGAATGTAAATGGAAGCAAAAGAGACATTATAATACAATAAATTAATGGAAATTTGATGATGAGAGTCTTGCTAGGGATGAAGCATAAAGGAGTTAACTTGACAAGAGGATGATTTGTAAATATTTTGCATGTTGAAGAAGTTAATCAATAACGTTGAGAATTTGACGATTAACTGAGTTAAAGTGAACACTCATGTCAAGATCAAATTTTGGCAAAAAGGAAATTGAAAAGTGGCATTGAAGATTCTAATCGTGAAAGGTGGGAATAGCAAAGTCTAAGGTAAAATTAAAGTGATTTTGGGAATTTATAGTCATTGAAGTATTTGTTTGATTAATGACTATAACATTGCTCAAAAAGACAAAATCAACACACAATCACTCAAATTTATAGCTGGCCAGAAATCAAAACATTGACTGCAAATTAAATTCAGGTGCGTTGATTTTGATGGGTTACACAAAACTAATTTTATACGTAGATAGTGGGGAAATTGTACTGGCAAACCCAAAAAAGCGATTTTTTTTTTTAATTTTTACGAAATTAAATGACCACTTCAACAAACCCACACAAAAAGAGTTAAGCGATGTTTCGGCGAAAAATATTTTAATCAAGTTGCAAAAATTGTTTTTTTTCCGACACATTTTATTTGCCCCTTTTTGCGCTTTTGCGTTAACAAAGATTTTAGTGAGATCGTTAGGGAAAATTTCCCTTGTGCTCCTGTGACCACAAAAACACTTCTAGAATCGAGGTAACGGCTGCTATTCATAATCATACTAATATGAGTGGGGTAATTTCTTGTCTTATACTAACAGATTTATTTGGAAGCGATCAGGGGAAAAAATTTAAGTCATGTTTTTCGTATATTCTAACAGTAATCGATAACTAGCATGTGAAGCTTTATCTTGGACAGGACTTAATGCGCTTATCGGCGGGTACGAAAGGATCAGACATTTTGGTGACAACCGGTGGCACAAGAATCTTGGATTTTTGTTTTTAAATGACATCCGAATTCAAAGGTGGATTGAAAAAGTCAAAGCATGATGAAAATAAATGCCAACACATATATTAGATGATTTTTCTTAAAATACAAAAACCGATAAAGCCGTACACAGAGGTAAGCATATCATTTACAACCCCGTATGTGGGCACAGAATACAAAAAAATATCTTTATTGAATTTACTACCATTGTAATTTCCTGATATTGAGTACCGCAAAATATATGCTGAACTAAGTGAACTGCACCAGCTAATTCTCACTAGAAGCGATACGTTGTGATGATCGAGTACTCAAGGATAGGTGTGATTGTAATGATTAACCGTATTATTCAGCAGAAGCGAACAGAAGTCGCACTGGGAGGGGGGGGCGGTTTCGGTTGATTCATTTGGTTGGGTGGGTAAGTGTTTAAAGAACATCCTTGAGAAGCAGGCAGAAGGTGAGTGAAAGAAGGTGAGTGAACGTTGTGGACTGTGCTTGTTCTTGTTCTAACCTGTCTGATATCATGGGGTTCTGTACGTCCTTGGCATAACCATATTACCTGGGCACAGAAGAAGGGTTTTGGAAAATTTGGTGAATCTGGTAAGGGAGTAAGTGGGTGAATGAATCAGTGGACTCTGCTAGCAATAAATCAATTCAGATCAACGAGTTCAAGATTTTAGGATTTTAGGATTTAGGATTTGCATACTCTATGTCGTAAAAAGTAGTAGAACCGAAAGTGGGGTGTGTATCAATGGAATCTTCGACATTGGAGTTATGCATGTATGTATGTATCTATCATAATTTGCAAGAAAAAATTCGCCTAATTGAAGATTGTAATTCGTGGGGATGCTTGAATAATCAGGTGTGTGTGAATATGTGTAGTTTTGAGCAAATTTAACAAAACATCTAGTAGTGCAAGTAAAAAAAGATACGCGTTCGGGAGGAACTGTTGATCGTAGTTGTTGTAACTGTGCTAGAATTGGTGGACATATATCATTTGTTTGGTAGAATTGGGAAACGTGGTAATCACAAACACTGTGCAATGGTGGGGGGGTTCTAAAAACGTAAGTTTGTAGTAGAAAGGTAACATGAACAAAAAAATCATCTCACCAACTAATTTGGGTCTGGTTAAAATCATTGTATTATGAGTGGTCAAGTATCAATTCTGCATTGACTTTTAAGGTGTTGGTTGTGTGGGTGTTTAGGAGTAGGAGTAGCAAAAGTTATTGTAGATTATAAATGTGACAAAAAAGAAAATTTTTGCAAAACAAAACTTGATCATTGTAATGGACTCTTTTGGCGTGAATTCCCCCCATATGAAATCCCCCTTATTTATTGCAGTTCATACCATATACCATACATTTTTGGTGTGAAATTATTTGGTCACATAAGACGAATAATTCAGTGCGCATTGGTATTAATAAAATTGACCGCCTTAAGTACGATCTTACAAGTAGTCTGAATAATTTTGTCGCACTGGGTCTGAATCCAAACTTAAAAAAAACTGTACGCCATTCAAATCAATGACAATTAATGAATCTTGCATAGACCAATTATAAATATAAACAGTCACATTCACATTACACGTAAATAAAAAAAAACAAAAGATCACTGACTTATATATATTTATACTTTGTTAATTTTTATATCATTTTCTTAATTCTTCATTTTCCTATTATTTACAACCACGTAATAATCTTTTAAAAAACACCTTAAACGATATCAAATATATATATATATATATATATATTTATACTTTATAAACCCACAATTTTTTTTCTAATACAATATGAAATATAAGAAAAAAAAAAAAAAAAAATTTCAATCTATTTAATTATTTTTTTAATCCACGACGATAAGGACCAGCGTTTCGTCTAGTATGAACAGAATACTGACCATTATTATTGTTGTTGTTGTTGTTGTTGTTGTTATGTTCTGTGTTATAATCGAATGAAGATGGTTCATCATGTTCATTATTCATCATGTAAACCATTTGATTATCATGTTGTGATCTAGCTAAATATTGTGCCATAACTTGGGATCCAGAACTTGAATATGGATTACTAAAATTCGTAGTTGGAGTGCCTGAAGGACCAATAGGAACAATAGGAAGATATCTGATTTGAGGGGTTTGTGGGATGAAATATTGTTGTTGTTGTTGAACTTGTTGTGGTTGTGGTTGTTGTGGAGGTTGAGGTTGTTGATATCTAAAACTAGATGTAGAACTTGTTCTTGAAAGATGTGGCATGAAATACACTGGTTGTGCAGGCATATACTGACTATTTGATGAACTGGATGATGGTGGAGCTTGTGAGGTGTAATGCATATAGCTATTCAACGAAACATTTGAGGAGCTTCTTCTGAATGAAGGTTCGGAATAATTATTACTATGATAGATTTTCTGATATCTTGGTCTTGATTTGTAATGATTATGACCCTGTTGTTTCTTATGATATTGATATTGTTGATGCTGATGATGCTTGTGATGATGAGAATCCTTCTTGCCATCTTTGTTCATTTCTCCAGATGTAGTTTCATCCGAGCCTATAATAATAGAAACATCATCATCATCATCATCATCATCATCATCATCGTCGTCATCTTCGTCACAACCACCGTCTTTTTCTTCAGCTTCAGCTTTATGTCCATTTTTAGTTTCTTCAATATCCTTTTCCTTGTTGGTATTTCCTTCATCTCCTTCACCTTCATCTGTCTCTTCAGGAACATCAACTAATTCGGTAGATCTATTCATGGATGATTCCTGCTCTTGGTCCACAATTTTCCCACCATCTTTATGGACAATTCCAAACACCATTGCAGTTTCTTCAGCAATTATTTCCCTATTAAAATCATCTGTAGCATTATTAGTTGTACTGCTGACAATTGATTCTTTTCTATTTTGGGATTGAAAACTGCCACGACGTTGTTGATATCGAGAATATCCAAAATGATCTTCAGTGATTCTCTTTTTGAAAGAAAATTTTGGACTATTCCCACATCTATCTTTAGCAAAACTAATCTTGTAATCTTTGTATTTGTGATAAAAATTTTCAACTTCTTGTTCAGTTTCCAATTTCGAATATTTCATCAATCTTCTTAAACATTCATCATCCTTTTCATATTCGAAACTTGACACAACTTTAATAGCATCTCCAATATACAAGAAATTCATAAATCCACATTCCCTATTATGAATGAAATTGATTTGTTCCATATGGCCAAAGTTACAAAAATCAGCACGTAATTGTTCTTCAGAAGGCAAAGTTAATCCAGAAGATGAGTTGGGGATTCCAATATACACATTTCTTGAAGCTCCAGCGGTAACAGCAAGCATAATATCACGATGTAAAGGACCACTTTGCTGTTTGGCCCATCCAACTACAATATCATAACCATGGATAACCAATTGATGCAAAATTTGATGATTCATATAAAATTTATAAGCCACATTAGCATCAATAAAGGTGATGAAACAAACTCTCTTTTCTTGATGATAATTAATCGATTCAACCAATCCCCCAGCTCTAACATTATTGGCAATTTCTTCGATGGTGGTATTTGGGTGCAAATTACCCAAATAAATCGATCTATTACCATAATTAATCGGATCAGCAGAATGAGTAGAAACTAATGAAGGGTTGGAATGAGTCATTATTGGGTTTCCTGAAACATAAGGAACGATAGGAATAAATGCCGTAGGTGGTTGGATGGGGAATCGTGATCCAGAAGAAAGAACTGAATAATCAGCAGTATTATCGCTCTCGTCTTCATTTCCGTTATTGGGGTTGCAATTTAGTGGTGATTTCATAGCTGGGGAAGTTTCTATATCTGAAGAATTTGGACTGATAGGATCATCAATGTGTAAACCATTTGGTGTTCTTTCAATCTCTGGTGATGTTATGAAACGTTTCAAATCAGTACTGTTACTCAATGGACCATCGATGGATTCTTCATCTTCTGGAATACACTGAATAAGGTTAGGAGTATCGGCTGGTTTTTGTACCCCTTCTTCTTCTTCTTGTTCTTCATCATCTTCGTCTTCTTCATAACCTTGTTCATCTTCATCAGATTGTTCGATTGGAGTTTGGTCACATCTGTCTTTTATAAAAGTCGCACGATTGATTTTCAAGTCATATTTTTGGTTGATATCATGGACATATTTTGTGGTTAGGTTACATTTCTTGTTATTCTTACCACCATCCTTTTGTAAATCATTTTGAATACGTCGTATATAGCTTTCATAACAGCGGATAGCAGAATCTGTGGAACAGAAATGTACTTCAAAATGACCATGTCTTCTGCCATCATTTTCTAAAGGAGTGGATTGTGAGTTCAAAGTGAAAACCAAATCTTCGACATCACCAAACTTCTCACATTGGTTCAAAACAAACAACCTAACTTCATTTTCCAAGTCTGTGGTGGTGGTGGTGTCATCATTGTCATTGTCATTGTCATTGTCATTGTCATTGTCATTGTCATTGTCATTGTCATTGTCATTGTCATTGTCATTGTCATTATCATTGTCATTATCATTAATAATACTAAAGGAAATGGATGTTGCCCTAGTGGCATTTGATTCTAGGATATAGTTGAGAGTCTTCAATTTAATATAATCCTGAGTGGAATCACCATCATTCAAATGTATCTTTAAATATTTGGAACCATCCAATTTTTTTTTCAACACCTCGACATTATTTGAGTATTTTGAATGGAATTGATTAGCAATTCGAGAGTTATTAAATGATAAATAACAAACTTGGAAGCTAGTAGCACCATCAAAATCATTACCTTCTTTTATCAATGACTTGGGGATTGCCTTTACAAACATCTTACAATATTCGATTGGACCATGATCTATAGCATTGAAAAACTGATGCATCGACACTGACTCGTTAATGTTTTTAAATACCACCGTTCTTGATACACTATTTAGTTTATGATTGTGATTGTTGTGGTAGTTGTTGTGGTGGTAGTTACTGCTGTTGCTGCTGTTGTTGTTGTGGAGATGATTGTGTTGGTCAATTGAACTTGTAGATGAATTAATTGAAGTTAGGAAGGGAAGCTTTTTGTTGCTGTTACCATTGATACTACTTTGCTTGCCACGCAATTTCAATTGGGTAATCCTTGGAGACACAGGTTGTTGTTGATACAGCACCGGAGGAGGAGCAAGAGGAGGTTGAGGTTGAGGTTGAGGTTGAGGTTGAGGTTGAGGTTGAGGAGAAGAAGTGAAATATTGAGGAATAGCCGAAGGAGGTGGAGTGAAGTAGGGGGAGTTTACCAACAAGTTCGATGGTATCATTGATTGACCATAGCTCATATCGAAGGGAGTCAATGGACCCTGGAGATAGAAACTCGGAGGGTATTGTTGTTGTTGGATGTACTGGAGCTGTTGTTGGTGGTAGTGTTGTTGTTGAGCAGTTTGTTGTTGGTGGTAGTGTTGTTGTTGAGCAGTTTGTTGTTGTTGTTGTTGTTGTTGTTGATGGTGGGTATGGATAGGCAATGGTGGGGGTAAATCAATTGACCTGGGCATGTTATAATACAAGTATTGTTGGTGATGAGTCTGTTCTTGCAGTTGTTGTTGATGCATTACTTTTTTTTTGTGATTTCACGTACAAATTGAAGGTTGAAAAATCAAATCAAATCAAATCAATGCAGATGGAATTGGAATTGGAATTGATATGAAATGAAATATTCAAATAAAGCAAAAAATCAAAAAAAAAAAAATTTGGAGATGAAATTCACAAGTAGGGGGGAGGTTTTGTGAAGGGCTGAGAGAAATGAATTCTGTGTGTTGTTTATGTGTGTGTTGTATGTGTGTAAGTGAGTGTGGATAAGTGTGTGTGTGTGTCTATCGTAAGTATTTGGTTGTTGTTTCTGGGCCTTCTTGGGTATAATTGAAATATTAAGTGTGGAATAGTGGAAGATACACCGTTTTGAAACTGTTTCTAAATTTAGTGTTGTTATAAGAGGGAGCGAAAGACGGGAAAAAAAACAATCCAAGAGTAGATGGGGAAGTGGTAGTGGATGTAGTGGGTTCTTTTGCCTCTTATGAAGTGGGTTGTTATAGGGGGAGAGCAGTTTAAACGAATGATCTTGGTGGGTGGAAAGGAAAAAGAATAAAAAAGGGTTGTAAAAAAAAAAGTGGTTGTTAGAAAGTTGTTGATGTGTTGATGTTGTAAGAATGAAATTTTTTATGTTTTTTTTTTATGTTTTCTTTTTTGCTCTCTTACTTTTTGTAAGTCTTTCTTTCTTTCTGTTTGTCTGGTTTGGTTGTCTCTTTCTTTCTCTTTCTGTTAGGGCGAAATTTTTTGTTAGTATTTTTTTTAGTGTCAGGTTATTTTTTTGTGCTGTGTTTTTTTTTAGCACAAGAAACGTTTTTTTTTTTTTTTTTTTATTTTTTTTATTTTTAATATTTTTTTTTGGTTGTGCTGGTGGAAGTGCATGTCGTGTATAAAAATCAACTTCTAGATTCCCCCAAATTAAAACTCAACACAAACTACTTTTGATACGTACTTTTAATATTGCAACACTTACGCTGGTAGTATTTAATGATCTGTGGTTTGTGTTAATTGCCACTTGCAATTTCCTCTGTGAATAAACTGGGGGACTTTATACACAAGCTGTGTGTGTGTGTGTGCGTGTATGTTGAACAATAGGGGTTATAATAATATGAGTCAAAAATAATATATAAAACCTCTTTCCATTCATTAAAGGGAATGACACCCAAGGACAAGAAAACGCGGTTTTCGATTTTTTTTTTTTTTTTTTGCTTTTTGTTTTTTTCTTCGTCTTTATCTCTCTTTGCAGTTTGCGTTTGCGGTTTGCGTTTGCAGTTTGCGTTTGTCTTTCCTGTTCTATCCTGTCCCGTTTATTTCCACTCTTATTATTTAAGATCCTGATATTAAATTCGAATCAAAAGTCAAGTCAGCGGGGTGGGTGTGGAATTGAATGGAATCGGAGTTATAAGATCAAATTTGTCTAGAAAAAGATTTAATGACCCCCCCCCCCCCCGCCAGAAAAGAATATTCGTTAGTTATAAATACTGAATGCAAAAGAAAACTTTCCACAATTGAAAGGGCAGTGTGTGTGTGTTCTTTCTTGGGGAGGGTTTGTTTATTTGCCGTACCATTACACTTGATATCTCTTAACTACATCTTTGTAATTAATGAAAATTTTACCACTGCACAGTATTGCCCATGATTTTTATTTTTATTTTTATTTTTATTTTTATTTTTATTTTTATTTTATTCTATATGACATTTTTGTGTATAATAGTAATATAGGGATTTCGGTATTTAGGAATGTTTGTTCAATTCGTTGTCCTTCACGTCGTCTTCTTCTTCTATTGTGTCAATTCATTGGTCCCTATCATTAAGATTGTTTTTTAAAAGAATTGTACAAGGGTTGATCGGGGGGAGGAGGGTTTATTGCATGTGGTTTAATAAAACAAGTATACGCCTTCCTCCTCCTCCTTAACATGCAACATTATAATCGTTCCATTTCAAACCCTACTGTTTTAAATTATGAAACCAATACGCACAAGCAAGAGCAAATATCATGGAATAATTAAAAAAAAAAAAAAAAATTTGGACAGGGTTGAAAAAGAAGAGGAAAAATAATCCCGTGAAACATTTCATGTCGTTTGTTTCAACTCTTTGCACCCAAAAGCAAAAACAAAAACAAAAACATATACTTACAAAACTTAACGACAAATGAAAAAAAAAAACTGTAACAGTAACAGTAACAGTAACAGTAACAATAACAATAACAATAACAATAAGAAGATTCTGTTCTTGTTTACCACGTACATGCTTCCCCAGTATATTCAGAGCTTATTAAAGATCACGTTATCCCTTTCCATTATAGACGCACCAAAAAAATAGATTAACAAAATAAGATTATATTTTGTTGATCAACACCATCACAAATATATTAAGATTTTTTTTTTTTATTCATAAACTTTGAATGATTAACTTTTCTTTTGCTCGACCTTTATTGCCTGCCCTCCAGTCTTGCCATTTACAATCACCCTCCCTTTCCCTCGGTTTAAGTTTTATTTCTTTTACTTTAATTAAACCCATGATACTTCTTAAAAGAGTTAAAATTGAACCGAATTAATAAAAAACACACAAAAACCTGGGCCCCCTTCTTCCTCTGCCCCCCCCCCCGTTGCAAAGTAAATTTTTGTCCTCTTTTTTGGCTGATAGAAATTTCTACCCTTTCTTCTTCCATGTACAATAGGCTAAAATATAAATATTTCAGACTTTGTGTTATTTTCCATATGAAGAACAGCATAGATTAATCGTCAATCTCACAAAATAAACAAAAGACACTAACAAAAGACTAACCGCCACCATTAGATTTTATTCGTTTCACATCATCATCATCATCATCAACAAGAAGAGAGGAGGAGGGGAGAAAGAGAGAGAAAGAGAGAGAAAAGGAAAAAGTGATTTGACAGTTTTACCAAGCAAATACCATTAATCGTATTCGGAATTAAATTTTCTCTTCAAAAACTTCCCCCTCCTTTTGTGCGGATTACTTGAATGTAGAATCTACAAACTGGTATAAAAAAAATTGCCATCTTGTTGTTCGATTATTTTGGAAAAGAATTTGGTGGTTCTGGGGGTATAGAATTACCATTTTTCTATTCAATTGTTTGTTATATAATCAATGCAATATTTAACAATTAACACAAAAAAAATATGTAAACAATAAAATATCAGAAATTACGAAATTTATTGTTCATCGGACATGTTTGCTCCTTTTCGTCATCTTCTTTCATCATCATCTATTGTTAGTTAATTTAAAAAAAAAAAAACAATGATAATAAAGTTAAAGAAGTTAAACATGAAATATTATAAAAAACCTTATTGTAAAGGGTTATTGCTATTTCTCCTCATATATTCTAAGAGATTTTGTCATTATGCTTGAATTATATCAAGGGATGATTTCTTCTATTTTCAACCAACTCTATACTTTCTCAGAATTTGTCAGTCTTGATAAACTAAAGCATCTCTTCCCCCAAAAATGACAATTTATTATTACTTGGCAATGAACCCCCCCCCCACCACCACCACCACCACCACTAAAAAAATGAAATACCCGAGGATTATCCTGATTCATGCAAAATAATACCGTATTCAATCAATAACTCCCTTTACCAATTAACCAAGAAAAAAAAAATTGCAAAAAAAAAAAATTACTCGAAAAATAAATTGTTTCTAAAAATAAACCCAAGAATTTGCCAAAAAAACAAATATGACAGAGAGTGAATAAAAAAAAAAAAAATGACGCAATACTAGCAGAACTATAACAACCCAATCACCAATCACCAATCACCAATCACCAAGAACCAAGATGTCTTATGGGGATGTTGTCGATACGGTAATGTACAAAACAACGTAACGTCAATTCAGTTAGTTTCAAAATTTTTCTGCCGTTTTTCTGCCGTTTTTCTGCCGTTTTTCCACCCCCCTCTCTCTCTCTACTACCCTTCCCATTCCTTTCCATCCCCCTGTTTTATCTAATTGAAATTCTGCTCTCTGTAAAGTGTAATTACATCAGACAAAGAAAAAAACATTCCTATATAAAACCCTTACCTAATATCTGGTATTTGAAAGGGACTTTGAAATAGATACTCAATTATAATCTAGATTCCCTTTAATTTTAAAAAAAAAAAAAAAAAAAAAAAAAAATCTCTCTCAACTTTCTCTAAACTTTCTCTATCTCCGAATCAATGCGGCCCCCATGTAGGAGTTGTTTGGTGATGTTGATATTGGTACATATGTTTCACAATAACCACTACTATTACCCACTACCATAACTACTTTGTGATTGTGTAACCCAAACGGATACAAGAAGAATTCTAAATCTTAAAACCAACTAAGAGATGGTTGTAGAGTTTATGTTTTATTTTGATGCAAAAGCAAAGGAAAGTACAACTAAAAAAAAAAGGATATACTTTTCATTTTCCGTTTATACACATACATTTATTGAAATTATATCGGAACGCAAAAAAAATTTTTAATGTTCCAGAAACATTCCTGAAAAAAAAAAAAAAAAAAGGACATAATAATTTTTGTTTTTTTTTTAAATTCAATTCAATTCAGTATCTTATATTGTATTGTATGTAGAATCTAACAAAGAATATATATCTATATATTCCATAAAAAACAAAAACAGTTCAATATAATCGTTTCAACGATACTTACTATACTAAAAAAGAGAGAACAAACACTCACTTTTGCAATATGTCTTACTAAATGACATTGTATCATCCCTCATCATCAATTATCAATTATCAATATCCAATGAAACAGTCAATCCCCACAGTAGGAGTATAACAAAAGTTTCATGTAGTCCTATTGAATCTCAATCATAGTTGATTTTGAAACATCACTAACTAATACTTGACAAAATTCAGATGGTGAATAATTTTTCTACTATCACACATATGGTAGCTCGGAGATCAGTTGCAAAAAAAAAAAAAAAAACCAAAAAAATAGAGGGGGGTTGATGTATACTTTGTAATGGCAAATAATAAACCATCAATTTTATCAAAAAAAAAAAAAAAATAATGTGTATGGTCACTTGTGACATTTTGTCATTTGCCTTTCCTATTAAATTACATTTCCTAATCAGTAGAAATGGACATTTTTATTCAACAGTATTTAAAGAAGAATAGTTTTTTTTTCTTTTTGCCCTCATGAAATTATATAGTTAGTTTATAGAAACCAGAGATTGTCAGGTAGTAGTGTTATATATGACAATTTTGAATTATCTTATTGTTATGACAGAGTACCTCCCCCCCTTCTTTCCCCAAGGAAAGGGAAACTAGACCTAGGGTTTTGAAACCGTATATTTGACTTAATTAGCATAAGAGCAACTATAGAAGAAAGGTATGATACTAAAGGATACAAAATGTACTGGGGGGAGGGGAGGGGAGGGGAGGGGAGCGTGAGCAAGAGGACATGGGTTGTGAAATTACTACTTGGGAAATGTTATTGTCGCCTTGGGACATGACCCTAAACAGTAAAGGAAATTGGACCAATGGTGGGAATAGTCATAGTTGAATAGTAGTAGTAGTAGTAGTAGTAGTAATAGTAGTAGTAGTAATAGTAGTAGTAGTAGTAGTAGTAGTAGTAGTAGTAGTAGTAGTAGTAGTAGTAGTAGTAGTAGTAGTAGTAGTAGTAGTAGTAGTAGTAATCAATCGATAGTCTCAGGGAAAACCCTGAACTATTTATGCTATCAAGATGGGCCATCTCCCCTACCACTGGGTCCCCCTCTATTGCGAGAAGCGTGTTACCAGGTACACAAACCATGTCAACACAATTCTGTTACAAAAGTTTTCTTACACTGCGTATCCAAGTTACAGTTATATCTTGTTTTTTTAATACATCACAATACTATATCAAGTATCACCAACATCAACCACAAAAGTTTATGCATCAGATATTCTTGACTTATCCATGTCCTGCATATAGCAGTTTAGCGCTTCAACCAGAAGTGAAAACAAATCTGTCAAGCACAGGTGTTGGTTTATTTTCCACCGACACGACATAAGTATTTTTTTGGAATTGGTGGATACACGTCTTTACCTTTACAGAAAACTTGTAATTTGCAATATTTACTTGATTGATTGATTGATTGATTGATTTTTAATGTTCAATTTTGGTACATTCTTCCCCAATGAAAACTTTATCTAATAACAAAACTATCCAAATAATAAAACGAATAACCTCCCCTTAAGCAACTCTCTTTTTACTTTTTATCTATATTTATATATTTCTCTTTTATATTTTAAAAATTAACTATTATTAAACAAAAGTTACAACCATTTAGTTATGTAATCTTTTTTCATAAGAATGTAAACCATGAACACCACCTTCGAATTGAGCAGAAGCAGTTCTGAATTCAAATCTAACTTCTTCAGCATCAACTTTTTCTCTCAATTCAGTAATGGATTGAATACCAATATCTTGTAATGAATGTTGTAAACCATTGTATAAATATGGAACAAATTTAGTAATGGAACCTTTATCAACAACAGAACCAGAAACACCTTGAGCCACTAAAACTTTATCAGCTTCAGAAAAATATCTTGAAGTGGATGCATTAGCATTGGTGTTTGTTTGTTGCATAGCATCAATTGATCCCATACCTCTATAGGTCTTTAATCTTTTACCATCTCTATAGAAATAATCACCTGGAGTTTCAGTAGTACCAGCTAATAACCCACCCATCATAACACATGAGGCACCCAAGGCTAAAGCTTTGGTAACATGACCAATATTACCAATACCACCATCAGCAATACATGGAACACCAAATTTATTGGCAAATTCAGTGACAGCATAAACAGCAGTACCTTGAGGTCTACCACAAGCCATAACTTCTTGAGTAATACAAATGGAACCAGATCCCATACCAATTCTTAAAGCATCGGCTCCAGCTTCAATTAATAAAGCGGCTTGTTCTCTAGTGACAACATTACCGGCAATAACTTGTAAATCTGGGAAAGTTTTTTTAATCCATTTAATCATATCCAATTGGAAAACAGAAGAACCATTGGAAGAATCCAAAACAACAACATCCAAACCGGCTTCAACTAATTTTTCCAATCTTTCTCTATCAGCTTGAATAGTACCAATGGCAGCACCACATAATAATTGTTTAGAATGGAAAGATTTAGAAGCATTTGGATAATCTTGATTTTTTTGTAAATCGGTTCTAGAAATCAAAGAAACCAAATTACCAAAACGGTCAACAATTGGTAATTTACCTTTTTTAGAAGATCTCAATTTTTCATTACCTTCAGTTAAAGTAATACCTTGTTCACCAACAACTAAATCTTTAGTCATAATATCACCAACTTGAGAAGTGTTATCTTCATGGAATTGGATATCACGAGAAGTGATGATACCAACTAATTTACCACCAATTTTACCATTTTCTAAAAAAAAAAAAACAATGATTGTTAGTATTAAAAAAAAAACAAAAAAAAAATGCAATCAACAATAAACAACGGGATCTTCAACATTCCATTTGTTTGTTTGTTTGTTTGTTAATCAGAATAAAAAGTATCCTCAACATCGTTTGATGTAAAATTCGGTAGAACGAAAGTTAATAAAATAAAAGTAAATCATCAAGAAAAAAAAACACAAACATCAACAAACACTTAGAAGATCCCCTCCTCCTCCTCCTCCTCCATAATTTTAATTTAAATTGTTTAACATACCAGTAACAGGGAAAGAAGTAAAACCCAAAACTTCACCCATTTTCTTAACTTCACCAACGGTTCTTTCAGGATTAATAACAACAGGGTCATTAATAAATCCATTTTCATACTTTTTAACTTTCTTAACCATTTCAGCTTGTTCTTCAGCAGTACAATTATGATGAATTATACCAATACCACCTAAGAGTGCCATATGAATAGCCATAGATTCTTCAGTAACTGTATCCATTGGAGAACTAACAAATGGTGACTTTAAGGTGATTTTTTTGGTTAATTTGGTTTCCAAAGTAACTTGAGAACTTGGGAAATTAATTAATCCTGGTAATACTAAAAAATCATTATATGTTAACCCACCAAAATTAGTAGAATCAATCAATTGTTTAATTGATAATCCATCTTTTGATTTATAGTTTTTCAAATGGGAAGTTGCTTGGGTGGTTTCAAATACCATTGTATGCTGTTAGGAAATGATGCTTTAAAAGAAATGAAGTATATGCTTGTGAATAAGGGCAAACTTTGCCAGAAAAGAAAGAAAAGAAAAGAATATGTGGTTGGAAATTTTTTTTTGCCCATCACTGGATTCTTATATATTTGTAACAGCGGTGATGTCTATGCGAAAGAAAAAACAAAAAAAAAAAAAATTTTACCGTCTGCATGCAGGACATTGAATTTTTTTTCCACTCTTAGTGTGATGATTATCATCAAGATTATTACATTGATTTGTAAGCATTCTACAAAACAAGAAAGCATGTGTGTGTGACCTTTATCACCGGTACAACTCACAAGAACGTTCACACATGACAGGCAGAAGAGAGAGAGTGCAAGAGAGATTTTGAGAGTACTTAGATTGTAATTTCGGAAATCCCATCGGAATCACATACGTTGGGAGCTCATTCTTCTTGTAATCATAAACTACAAACATTTTTACCATCGTCTTCCGTGGTAGAATCCGACAATCATTGACACCCACGATGTTGATAAAAAAAAATTAACGAATTGAAGACTAAGTAGTTAGTATAAAAGTTAATCCAAGTTTTTTCCTTTTTTTTAAAACATATATATTATCAATGAATCAGTGTAGCGGTTCTAATTTTTGAATTTCATTAAAAATGTAGTAGCAAATTTTCAATAAGTAAAATCGTGCTTTAGTTTTCTCATCATTTTTGTAATAATATATAATCAATATGATAGTTAATTAATTAAAAACATACTATTTGAGTCTTTTTTTACATCTAATGGTAATTAAAACGGGAAAACTTAGAGGAAAATGAAAGAGAAGGAGAAATGGAGTAACGAAAAAAAATTTTCAGTACAGACACTTGCAATGTGGAAGAGTCAAATTTCTCGTACTGTCCAATATATCGTGTAACGCATAGGTCGGAAAATCGCATCAATGTTTCTCCGGATTATCAAACTATCTTTAAAGAAAAAGGAATCTTATATATATATTTCTTAATTTCCCAAAAAAAAAAATCAAAAAAAGTAACTTACAAATATACATAAACTCAAGAGTCATTCTTCCTTTATTTCCATGTTAAATATATATGTTTTTTTTTTTTTTACCATTTATTTAATTTTACTATACTTTGGTGATAGAGAGCCTCTACTTCTTCTAGATCAGATTAGATCACCCCACTGGCAGGATGTTGTTGTTGAGATTCTCTATTCTGTTTTTCTTTCATTTGTCTAACGATTTCTTCAACCCTCTTCCAACCTTCTTGTCTATTGGCTTCACGTTGCTTTTGTTCAGCTAATGATTGATGATAAAGCATTGTACAATGGTCATACAAGATCGGATTATGATCCATAAACACTTTCAAAGCTCCATAGGCTAATGAATGAATACTTCTGTTCCAATTGGAAGTGGCAGAGTTGTGTTGCAATAATCCATTGGTATCATCAAATCCTCCACCAAAATCTTCACCCAATGGATTGTTAGGATTGTGGCCACCACTTGTGCCACCCATTCCAGTAAACAGATCATAATACTCTTCATCTGACATTTCATTACCATTCATATCTGTACGTCCTTGCATACTATCGAGATTATTGTTGTCATTGTTGATGTTGTTATTATTATTATTGCTGTTGTGGTTATGATTGTTATTAATCGATGCATGCACTTGGAAAATATTATAATGAGGATGTGAAGGATTATTCAAACTTGGACTTATGCCTTGTTGTAAATCTTGCAACACCAATCCCCCATCAATTAAATTTCCATTGGCATCGGTGGTGGCATTAGGAAACAGGGACAATTTTTGTTCCATAATTCCGTTTTCAATACCAGGTTGAGTGGAATTGGTTAACTCATACAACGCAGCAAATATAATTGGCAAAACAACTTCGGCATTTTCAGTAATTAATGTCAAGAAATATTCATTTGACCAATAACACAACACTTTTTCACTAACTTGGAAATGTGGTGAACTTATACATTTGGATAATTGAGCAAATAAAGGAATTTGAATCTTGATAAATTCATTCGGTTCCATAACTTCAAAAATATCTTCAATTTCATTCAAAAACATAACCTCTTTCGGACTGTTGATTTTTGGCCAATACCTAAGTAAACCCATGATAACATCTTCAGTCAATGAAGGATCTTTTTCTAAAAATTGGACAATACAATATGCCAATTGTGGGTGGTATAACGATAAACATTTAACCTTATGCAAAGGAATTAAGATTCTCACCAAGAAAATCTTGTGTTCATCTTTCAATGGCAAGGCAAACCCATTAATAATGGAACCCAAGATCTCCAACAATTCTCCAATCCCATTAAATCTTTCCGTTTCATAAACAAATTGTAGGAATACATTATTTATAGATTTTCTAATAAAACTTCTCAAACTTAAAAACTTACCATAGATACGATGCAAGGTGGTTTTTAAACAATCGCGTTCTCTTGGATCCTCACTATCAAACAACTCCAATATTCTCAAAATAAATTCATGATCAATATATTGCTTGGCGATTTGGTGTTGGAAATCAGGCAGCTCAATAAATCTCAAAAAGAATTCATATATAGCTTGCATATGGGGCCAAGCTAATTCACTGACTGGTTCATCTTCATCGGGATCGTAAATGTCACCCACAGGATTAACTGGTGGAGGAATTGGACGGAAAAGATTCTTTTTAAACATGCTGACAACATGTTTGTACATTTCATCAGTATAAGTAAAACGATTATTGGATATAAAAGCAATCAATTCCTGCAAAGTTATTCTCTTTATTTCTTTTCCTCTAATGTCAAAAGTAGGATCGCTGAAATCAAACATTATGTTACATTGATCAATCTTTTGAATAAACAATTGGATTTGTTCTTCTGGTAACACTTCATCAAAATTTGGTAATTTGACAATCTCCTGGTATCTTTCCGAAGTTGTTGGTTCGAATCGAGAAGATGAGTGTCTCTTTGGCGTCACAATTAAATCGATATCAATTTCCTTACCAGGAGTGGTGATATTTGGATTCAATTGAGAAAAATGGGAACCAGCACCATGTTGACTATGCGACGCTTTCCCTTCGTATTGATGTTGATGTTGATAGTTGATTGGAGAAGTAGGCGTAGGGGTGATTGGTTGCGTTAACCCAAACGATTGTCCAGGGGCAAGTCCTGGGTGTTGTTGCTGTTGTTGCTGTTGTTGTTGAAGTGAAGGTTGTTGTTGCTGTTGGTGCGCGACATTGAAATTTGCGTTGAATGGAGAAGACGACACAGGTGCAGAAGATGGCGATGTATTAACGTTTGGTTGCGAAGCGGATCCAAAGACGTTTCCTGATGAATCATCGTTGACAATTATCTTTGGTGATTCTTGCGTAGGCAGGCCTTGAGGTGAGGTTGCTGAAGTCATGCTAGTGTTGCTATTGCCAGATTTTATGGAGCCAGCACTTGTGGAGCTGTTATTTCTGGAGGGACTAGGGGAGTTTGATTTCAAGGAGGCAGATGAGTTTGTCATCAAGTTTTTCGAGCTTTGCAGGGATGAAGAAGTGGTTAAGCTCAGAGTTCCTGGGGAGGTGGCTCTTTTTTCAGTTTTTTCCTTTTCCTTATCCTTTTTGTCGGTTTTCTTGGTGGAGGATTGACTCTTGTTACGAGTCAATCTATTCTTGAACCCTTTCATCATCTTGACAGAAAACTGATTAATTTAATACAGATACCTAGATATAAGAAGGGGGGTATAATCTGAAAAATGATGTGATGAAAATAATTTAAAGTTAATTTTGTCTCCAAATCACTTTTTCGATTGTGTTGACACAAGTGAGAATCTAGCTGGGACTTGGTTTGTTTATGTATGTATGTAATTGTCTAAAGACCCAATGAGACGTGGTGATAGTTGTGTGGAAGTTGATAAATGGGATGAGATGGTAGAATAACTAAGGAAGTAAGTGGGGGAGAAAGTGTAGAAGAAAAGGGTGGGTTGTATGTTGGAAATATTCAAATTCGTTGAACTTTTTTTTTTTTTTTCTTCCTTTTGGGTTGTCTGTTGATTGTTAACTATGGTAGATTAAGTGTGAGAGATTGAAAATGTGAGAGGGAAAAATTGTTGTCTTTTCGAATTTTTTAATGAATTTTTTTTTTTTTTTTTTCGTGTACACTGAAACGCCAGGCTTGTTTTTAGTACTATTCACACGACTCTCTACTTTTTTTTTGACCCTACAACTTCCATTCGGCAATATTACCAGCCCACCACCACTGCTACCACCATTACTTCCGCCTACCACCACCGACACTACTCACAACCATTCATCTAGTTCATCATGTATGTTGCTGGTATTAACAAATGGAGATAAGCAGAGCAAGCAATTCTCTAGTAAACTCTAGTAAGAGTTTCAACTTTGATAGTTCTAATCGTCAGGCAATAACCCCACTGTTGTATAATAAGTGCCAAATTTTTACTAGTATACAACTGAACCCTTGTTCCTTCTTATTGATAACAAGTGGGAGAATTTCACATAATAATCCAGAAAAAGAAAAAGGGGGATCGTAAGGAGACAATAGAAGATATTCAGTATATTATTTCTAATCATGATATTTTGTATCTCTTGCGTAATCATAGGGCTGGTATTGTGTTTATCCGATGATTTGATTTCGGTTCATAATCATATCACTATTACGCAATTGTGCATTCTCATATTTCATCACTCTCTCTCTCTCTTTGCTTGGCTTGATTTTTTTCTATGCACAGAACGACTGTTTTTTTTTTCTTTCCCGCTAGATTCCTCGCCCCGGAACTTGGCGTGTTGTTCGCCCGAGACTTATCTTTATCAATGCCACCATGTGACATCATAGATGATAAGAGTAAGATAACAATAAGGTACAATACGATCTCATTCGCCACTAGTTTGTACGTATATCACTAAGTAGAACATTTGAATAAACACATGTATATTAATATATTAATTATTTATTCACTGTGTATTATGCATTACATAACTCAAATATGTATTCCATCCAATACTTATAACGTTCACCGCCAACAATCTAAACTCCACTGGTATCAAATAGAAATTCGCAAATTGGAATATGGGCCAAACCATCCAATTACCCTTTAATGTAATCCACCAACTAGTTTCAAATTTCTCCATAATATTCTGCCCATATGGTTGTTTATTTTCCAAAATCGTCATGGAACTATAATATAATGGTATCCCCACAAAGGGAGCAAAAAATAATTGATCCGCCATGACTCGTAGAATAGTAGATTTGGTTCTTTCTGTATTATTAGTTGTGTTGGTGTTGCCGATGATTTTACCAGTACCTTTACTACTTGGCCATTTGATCTTGGTGTTTAATAATTTATACCATCTATCACCAATGGGGGCAAATATCAATGATCCATAGAAAATTGCCCTTAAGTTTCGATAATAATCAAATGGTTGATCAGGTTGACTGGGGAATAAGAATTGGGCAATACAATCGCCGGTTCCTAATAAGAATCCGGTCGTTATGGCATTGGTGACAAATGGGCGTTTCTTTAATAATACATTGTATTTATGAAAGATGTTCTTCATGGTAAATGGAGTGGGAATGGGTTGTTGTTGATGATGTTGTTGATGATTGTTATAATGATAATGATGGGTTGTGAAAAGTTGTCCGATATTTTCGTAATTTTTTTTTTTTCGTTCTCCGAGAACTGTTTTGTTTTGAGGCGTAAAAAAATTATGTATATTTTTATTTGTTTCATTTCCCGCCGCAAAAAAAAATACTTCCCTCTCTCCGTCTCTCCTCCGACGTGTAGCCTAGCCCCACTTAATCATAAAACATAATAAACTCTTGATCTTCATCATCAATATCCACTATTTCTTCCAACAAATGTCCACTTCCATGACCATGTCCTTTAGTATTATGAACAAAACTTAAAAACGTATTCCAACCTGTAGCCCAAATATTCAGTGCCACAATACGAAGATGAACAGGAATGAAATATAAATTAAACAACTGGAATCCGGGCCAAACTGTCCAACTAGCCTGCAAGACTCTCCACCAATTATTATGTAACTTATCTTGAATCACTTGTGCTGGATCTTCCCTTTGCGCTAAAATAACCATCACGGTGTTATACAAAGGTATCCATACTAACCCTGGGAAAATCAACTGGTCAATACCCATACGGAATACACTATCATAAAAATGTAATTTTTTTTTCATAGCTGGAACTTGTTCCATTTTCTTTCTATGTAAAAAATTAATAAATGGGTTTTTCAATTTAGGTAAAGTTTTACCATGCCATAGGACACTAATGGGGGCGAAAAAGAATGATCCATAGAGTCCAGCTCTTATTATTCGTTTATGATCTAGTGGTTGGTTGGGTTCTTTCGGAAACATGGATTGTGCTACTAAATCTCCCAAACAGAAAAACACACCGCATCCGAGGGAGTTCATCACCCATGGACGTCTCTTTAATAACTCATTATATCTATGGAACAAAGTTGGCATCGTTTGCTTTTGGCAACAAAAACAATAACGAATAGTAAGGATTGGTTGTGGATTACTTAGTTGGATATATGTGGATATATATATATATAAAAAAAAGAAAAAATTTTCGGTTCCGGAATTTGGGTTCCTATATTCACCGTACTATGGAAATCTAAACAATAAAAAAAATTGCGTATGTAATTTCTTTTTACCCGCAAATCGGACTGTGGTGCAACCTAAACGAAAAACCGCTACCGTCTACCTAACAACACAAGTTAAAAATTTCTTTTTGTGGCCCTGTACGCCGACTTCGCCGGGAAGGTGACTGCGAAAGAAAAATGATGCCAATTATTAATTGCCCTTTAATTAATTGCCCTTTAATTAATTGCCCTTTATGCTTTCACACAAACACCTGTCAAAACAAAAAATACAAAATATATGACATATATAAATACTTATACGATAATACCACAAAATAAATAAATAAAAAAAACTCTATACAGATACCTGCACAACGGCATTTAGGAGATGATTTGTGCAACAGTATCATTAATCACCGTCTTAAAATCAATAAATTCAAACCCTAATATTTCTTTAGTTTTAGAATTATCAACAACATTCAATTTTTCTTCCCATTCATCGCCTTGACTGGTATTACCTTCAGGTAATTTTTCCCTTAAAGTAGGAAAATTTTGACGAATTTGATTCAACACAGTTTGTGTATTAAATGGACCATTTGCCAAAAGTAATCTTTTACCATGAGCCTCTTTATTCTGGAATGCTACAATATGAGCATGAGCAACATCTCTAACATCAATGAAATAACCTGATTGATTTTCCAGGATTGGAGAATCTTTAGATAATTTTAAAATCGAATTGATGATTTCTGCAGAAGTATTTAATTTGGATTTATTTTTAATACCAAAAGGTTGTGGTCCAAATACAAATACTGGATTAATTGTAGATAATCCAAATTGTGGAACTTTTTGTTCAATGAATTCCCAAGCGGTTTTTTCTGCAAATGCCTTCGATCCAACATATCCATCTCCAGGATTTGTTTTGGCTTGTTCATAAGTAATTGGATTCCAGTTCTTCTCTGTTATAGTTGATTTAGTTGAATTATCTTCCAGATTGTGGGTGAAATCACCAAGCGCGGCAAACGATGAAGTAACCACAACGTGTTTAATTTGTAAACCGTAGGTTTTAATGGCTTGTAAGGCATTATTAGTACCATCAATAGCAGGAAGTAATAATTCTTTTTCCACATCAGTTACATTAAAGGTGAATGGTGAAGCAGTATGTAAAAAAACAGTAGCTTCTGGATGTTTCTTTAATGCATCATCAAATGCTCCCTTAATGGCAATATCTTTAACAATTTCATAATTGAAATTTTCTGAAGGTAAACCAATATCTCTCAAATTTTGCTTTAAAAGTTCACCTTTGTCATTGGATCTAACTGTACCAACAACTTTATAGCTTTGTTGGATTAATTGTTTGACGATTTCTTGAGCAATGAAACCTGAAGCTCCAGAGACAAAAACGGTGGTAATGGCAGAAGTCATTATATTGTGATTGGTTGATATAGGGATAGTAATATCTAACAATTTTTTGTTTTTTTTGATTTTGGGAAGAAGGAAATTTCATCCATTATTTATAATGTAATCTCATTTCATTTCCAATCTTTTAGTTCTTGATTTTCAATTGTTTTAATAAGCAAGTTAAGACTTAAAATTCAATAAATAAACTTTTTAATACATAGATATTGTTTTCATGGTGTGGATTATTATTATTTTTTATTTATTATTTTCTTAATACCGCAAATTAAACTTTCTGAAAGAGAAGAAGAAGAAATTGTTAAGAAAAAGTACCTAGGTTGGGCCGACAAACTAAGTGATTATCACATTGTTTCATATCTCTCAAAACAAAGACTTGTGTAGGTTTGTTGATAGATGTTGTGAAATTGTGAAATGGTTGCAATTTGCATGATGATGACTTATGTTTTAACCATTCTGCATCAGGACCAAAGGGTTTCTCTTGGGAAGCGATAATCCTGTATCTAGTTAAAGTTCCTTGGTTTGTCCCCCTGATTGAGGGGGAAAGAGAGGAGGGATCGTATATTCAATTCAGGTGTAAAAGAAAAAGAGCCAATCAACCCCTCTATTGGATAATAACTCCATGGTTGTATGGTTTGGTTGATGACAAACTTTTCCTTTCGATGTTGAAACCTTAAAATCCGTAGTACAATTTCGTCTATTCATTTTTTTTATTTCTGCTTCCGCACCGTGGTAGTCGTGGTGGTGGTGGTGGTGGTGGTCTTGGCCAAGTAGCCTTGTTTTGCTTTTTAATTCAGCATTATTGTTGTGTCATGAACAAACGCAAATTGTCAGATTATTCATTCAACCAAATTGTTTGTTGTTTACAAATGTGCCAATTGTTATTGGAAGATTGTTACTTGAATTTCCAAAAATAACAGTGATGACGATATTTATCTTGTTTAACTTACTAATACCAGTTGAGATATTTTATGGAACGGAAAGGTCATTCCTATCGCCATGACTTTGCCTCGAAAGCGGCGAACAGAAAAAAAAAAATCGCGGGCTCCCGAAAACTACAATCCATCCACCTATACCCTTATCACACTTTTTCAAAGACCTACTCCAAATCCCCAAACCTCCAAACCCCCAAAACTCCAAACCCCAAAACCTCCAAACCCCAAACTCCAAGATTAAATCCATGGTAATCCCACCTACTTCACCCAATAAGAACTTAGATCAAGACTTATCTGATTCCCGATTGACAAGATATAACAACATCCAATCGGAAGTGAAAACATATCTTTACGACATCTTATCACCCCAATATCCCAATTTATTCGAACATAAATTCTCCACCACCTCAAGTTCCTCGTATGCATCTATAGATCTTTGTGAATTATTAAAAGATGGAGAAATATTATGTAAATTAGGACAATTGATCCCTCTCAAGAATATTAACCCCAATATCAACAATCCAACGAAAAATTTCAAGAATTCCAAAATGGCATTTATACAAATGGAAAATATCAGTTTTTTCTTAAGTCTTTGTCAATTAATTAAATTACCTCATGATGAAATTTTCCAAACGGTGGATTTATTTGAAAATAAAGATCCTTATCAAATATGTATCACATTAATGTCTTTTTCGAGAATTGCTAATGATTTAGATAATCGGGTTTTTCACAAAATCATTGGTCCTAAAATTGCTAAAGTGAAACCAGCAGTGCCGACAAAACCATATAAATTGAGATCATAAATAAATGCTGTATATATATAGCATTACATTTCTATCCAATCAATAAACTGACGAATGTAATGGTAATCTTTGCACGTGATTATTTCACGTGATCTCATCTCTATAAGCCAAAAGAAAAAAAAAATATTAATTCGAAAATTTTTTTTTTTTATAGAGGACATCATCTTTCCAAAAAAGGGTGTTTTATAATCCATTTAATCCTAGCATATAGCAAGCAACCATGTCTGACGATATAGTTTGGCAAACCATTAATAATCAATTCTGTGCTTTCAAGGTGAAAACAGATGTGAACCAAAATTTCTGTCGAAATGAATATAATGTAACAGGGTTATGTAATAGACAATCATGTCCATTAGCTAATTCACGATATGCCACTGTTAAAAACATTGGAGGTAAATTGTATCTTTATATGAAAACTGCCGAGAGAACTCATATGCCCAATAGATGGTGGGAAAGGATTAAATTATCGAAAAATTACGGCAAGGCATTAAAACAAATTGATGAAAGATTACAATATTGGCAACCATTTTTAATTCATAAATGTAAACAACGATTTACTAGATTAACTCAAGTTGCTATAACTGAAAGAAGATTAGCTATGGGATCTAAAGATGAAGAAAGACATTATGTTGGAGTTAAGAGTAAAGTTAAAAGAAGGGAAGAAAATAGGGAAAGAAAGGCACTTAGTGCTGCTAAGATTGAAAAACAAATTGAAAAAGAATTATTAGAAAGATTGAAAAGTGGTGCTTATGGTGATAAACCACTTAATGTTGATAATGCCATTTGGCAAAAAGTCATGGGTAAGATTGATGAAGTTGAAGATGAAGAAGAAGAAGAATTTGATGAAGAATTAGAAGAGGAAGAAGAAAGTGAAGGGGAAGTTGAGTTTGTGGAAGATGAAGATGAAGAAGATGAAATGGTTGATATGGAAGAATTACAACAATGGCTTGGAGAATCTGGATCGAGTGATGAAGAAGAATCCGAAGATGAGGATGAAGATGAAGAGAAAGATTCCGATGATGAAAAGGAATCTAGTGATAAGAAGAGAAGAAAGAAGAGACCAAGAGTTGAAATTGAATATGAAGATGAATTGCATACTAATATAGCTACTGTCTAGATAGAGCGAAGTCCTCTGTTGGATTTTTGAATAATGTACATTATAGATACTTTCTGATTTTTTTTTTATAATAGTGAACTTCATATGTGTATAGTTAGCTTTTTTTTTGCATCAATAACAGATGAAGCTACAACGTAGTGAAAACTTGTTTAGTTAATTTCCTCTCCAGTATTTGTAGTTAAAAAAAAACATTGTAAATAATCCAATTATATATAATTCTTTATCATTGAATATTTAAAAATATTTATAAATATAAAACTCTTTTATAAACGCATATCAAGACATTGAAGTTATCTAATGAGCAGCTTCTTCAACTTCTTCAAAAACAAACCAATCTTCATCAGATCTAGTTTCTTGAGCAGTAGCATTTGGATCGACAATAGCAGCAGTTTCAACATCAGAACTTTCATAATCTTTAACAGCTTCAGCATTTATAGCACTGGCAACAGGAACAGTTGGTGGAGTTGGTAATTTAAAAGCTTGAACTGCAGAATCAATTTCTTCTTGAGATAATGATTTTGGTTTGAAACTCTTGATGTGTTGAATATATAAATCACCAATTAAATTGGATCTTCTTGGGGTGATTGAAAACAATCTTCTTGATGATAAACGCTGAAACAAAAATGACATGATCTGTTAGTAATTGTAATTCCCTTGATGTAGTACATATGTACCGTAGGTAGTTAATTGAGTGTGCAACGAGGTCGATGTTGGGTATGGAATGGGGTTGTTGAAAAATCTCGTTGGATGTCAATTCTGAGATGTACATAAACACTGACCCACAATTAACACACACGGACAGAACTAACGGTGTTGAAATTCATTTGTGAATCGTTTTAGTTACATACAACAACTGGTCTAAACATTTTTTCTTCAATAGTTGTAAAGGCTAACGTCTTCTATAACAGTCAATTTTACCAATACTGTTTGAAGATTTTTCGTTTCTTTCTCTCCTGTGCTGTGAGAGTGAAGTTACTGAGTAAGAGTGCGATTCGGTTTTATTTAGTCGTGCAGAAAATGACAAAAATGTAAACAATTTTCCATTGGTCAAACAAAAATACTACCATGTTGCACGACCCTTCAAACCAAAATATATACCCAGACACACACCCAATATCTCTTTCCCCCGTCATCAGATCAACAATATCAATATTAATATCAATATCAATATCAACAAAAGTTATCAGAAGATCAACATCAAAGATGCCAAAATATTATTGTGACTATTGTAAATCATATTTGACACATGATACGTTAAGTGTAAGGAAATCCCATTTACAAGGTCGTAATCATATTAAATTATATTGTGATTATTATGAATTAAAGGCAAAAGAAACCAAGATTTGGAATCCTCTGGAAATGATATATGATATAACATTAGATAAAATTGATAATTATGAACATCGAAATCATAAGAAAAATAGAACAACTAAAGATAAAGGTAATAAAGATCCTGATGCTATGGATATAGACAAGAGAGATGGTTCTAATCCTGGGATGAGCAAAAATGATACAGTTGGTGATGAGGAAAATAATGATGAAGAAGACGAAGATGAGGATGAAATTTTCTTGCCTCCACCTCCCAGTTTGACAGGATTACCTAATCCTCCACCTGCGGTATATAACAATGTCAAACAATATCAAAAAGCTATATTTGAAATTACACAGAAGAAAGCCACGTGAAGCGATGCTAAACGATGTGATGGAACAAAAACACAGGGATAAATATATAGAAACGAAATCAAATGTAATGTAATATACTATGGGAAACGGGTATTTTATAATAGAAGAAATGATGGATTAACATGTATTAGTAAAAAATAAAAAACAAAAACCGTGTATACATACAATTGATGAATAAAACAACTAACAAAGGACAACAATAACCTTTCTTCGTATGCATTCTCTCGACAATAATGTAAATATATACTCCTTTTGCTTTTCAGTATATAACTATGGGGAGGATTGGAAAGTAAAGAAAGAAAAAATGAAAGAAAAATATATATAGACACCACACACACACAGACACACAGAGACGGTTTGTATATTGGCAACAATTATATTGAATTCTTTTCTTCGTTTACAAATCAGCATCATCTTCATCTGGCAATGGTAAAGCGGTAGCTTGTTCCATTTCTTGTTGGTATTTTTGCATCAAATCAGCATCGACTTGAACTTCTGGAGGAGCCAAAGCTGGAGAAGCAACAAATTCCAATTGTGGGTTACCAACCAATTTTCTAGCTAACCATAAGAATGGTTTTTCGAAATTATAATTTGATTTAGCAGAGATATCATAATATTGTAAATTCTTCTTTCTGTGGAAAGTGATGGTTTTGGCCTTAACTTTACGTTCTTTAACATCGACTTTATTACCACATAAAACAATTGGAATGTTTTCACAAACTCTAACTAAATCTCTATGCCAATTTGGAACATTCTTATAAGTGATTCTTGAAGTGACATCAAACATAATGATACCACATTGACCATTGATGTAATAACCATCTCTTAATCCACCAAATTTTTCTTGTCCAGCAGTGTCCCAAACATCGAATTTCAATTCACCAAAATTGGTGTGGAAACCTAAAGGATGAACTTCAACACCCAAAGTAGCAATATATTTTTTTTCAAATTCACCAGTTAAATGTCTTTTAACAAAAGTGGTTTTACCGGTACCACCATCACCAACCAAAACTAATTTGAATGAAGGAACTTCTTGAGCCATTTTTTTATTTCTTATTGATGATTGTTGAGATATTGATGAAACAAAAATCAAAGATATTAATTGTTATCTATCAAAAAGATGACGAAGGAAAAGAAATCAAAAATTTTTCTTTTTTTTTTTTTTTTTTTTCCTTCACTCATTCTCACTTCTTTCTCGCTCATTGCCTCTCCTTCTCCCTTTACGTTTTTGTTGATGTTTACTTTCTGTTGTTTTTTTAAGAAGAGCAAAAAAAATTTTTTTTTTTTTTTTCAAAAGTCTCCACGCCTGGTTCTCCCGCGATATCATATGGCGAGCCACGAGGGGATCACTTCTGTTCAGGGCGACAATTTTCAATTTAGTACGGCATACACGACTATTCTCTGTACGAATGCCCCAACGCGATGGACATGGACCACTAATGCCAAATAAGACCACCCTTCGTCGATTCATCCTAATTGTATAATCGTGACCAAAACAAGTGTTTCATATGCGCTCTCTAAAGGCATTGATGAAACAGTCTGAAAAGTTTGTTGATATATTATCCCCTTGTCTTGTCAGTATGCCTCACGTGATGGGCGGTTGCACAAGTAGTGTAGAATCTACAAAAAAAGCTAAAGCAGTGAATTACAGATCAACTTTGAATCGAATTATATGAATACGTTATATATATTGTACTAGGTTATATTAAAAAAAAACAAAAGAAGCTTCTCTAAGGATTTGGATCAACAAACAGGAAATTTCTCTCTAAAGGTTAGTTTTACAACAAGATTTTGCAGATTCACCATCAGTAACCAATACGGATTTATTGAATGCATTATTGGATTGAGGTAAATCTAATGCAGGATTTCTATCAAAGAAATTAGCAGGAGCCAATTGAATATTATGAACTTCGACAGGCATAACTGGGAAATCTTCAACTCTTGGAATATGAGTGAAACCCAAGGTAGCCCAAACAACAATATCTTCATTTCTAACTGGATCAACACCATTTGCCCAAACACCTAATCCAGTATCTTCATGAGATTGATTAGTAAATTCGCCAGCGGCAAATAATTGATGATCTTGATATTTAGTAACCCAAACTTGTTGAGTAGCAAATTGGGCCCTCTTAGAATTGTATGAATCTGGATCAGCTAATAACATTTGTCTAGCTGGCATATTGATTTTATAACCAACAGGAGTTTTACTGATTGGGTTAATGACATTTTCATTGATGATTTTATAAGTTCTGTTTTTAAATGGTGCTTGTTCAACATATCCGGCTTTTTCAACAAATGATCTATCGGTGATAAATCCAATACCAAATGGATTAAATTCATCTCTTGGTAATTTAACAGCATCATCGAAAACAACAGAATTCATGTGACCATCAATAGCTGGATCAATTCTAAAAGATAAGATATGTTGATGGTAAGCAGCCATAACGTTTGGTCCAACAATGGTACCCCATGGAACTTTAACATTTTCATCAATTGGCATGGTGGATAAAATACCAGTTGCTCTGGTTTCAATATCAATGGCACCATCATTGGTAAATTTCACATTAATAACATATTCATAATTGGCCACAGTAGCAATGGTTTGAACAATGAAAATTCTCTTTCTTGCAACCACGGCATTATCAGTTCTATAATTGACATGTTTGTATAATATACCATCATCTTGTTCATGCATACAAACAGTGTTTGGAATAACAAATGGTTCACCATTAGCATGAATACCCATACCATCGATATATTTAATAACCCCCAAACAATCACAACCAAGGGCCAATTTATTACCATTGGTACCAAATCCACAATCACCCAAATCAAAGGCTTGTTTACGATGATATGGAGCTCTTGGATCACCATATGGCACAGTCATTTCAGATAAAGAAATACGGTAAAAAGTTTGTCTGCCTTTAAACCAACAATCATAAATGGCAAAACCTTCTCTCGAAGTAGTAGCAACTCTAAATTCCCAACCTTGCCAAGTAACTTTATTACCGACAACGTTAAATGATGGACCTTCAGGTTGAGAAATCAATAATGGTTTAACATCTCTCATTGTGGTTTCACCATTTAAATCTGGATGATATTCAACAGCTGGAACTTGTTGCCATGGACCAGTTGGTGTAACTTTATGATCAAATCCACCTGGTAAATAATCAATTCTAATGAATTTTTTGGTGAAACATTCAAAAACTGGGGAGAATTTTAATGGTAATGAATAATGATTCGATTCGGTGTGACCGTTACCAGCCAAAATATACATATAAAATTGAATCAATGGTCTGGTTTCATTGGCATCATCAGTAGCATAAATCCATGGATCATTTCTAACGATATAACCTGGTGGTAATTTCAATTTTTCAATTTCGGCTTTAACAATTGGATGATTATTACAATAAGTTTCCCATTCCATCATATCATCAGGTAAAAGTGGACCAACAACACCTTTTGGTAATTGAGTCTTGGTGATAATATGACCCACAGTGACATTAACCAAAGCCTTGTTGAAGTCTAAAGTGTTGGTGTAGTAGTAACAATACAAGACTCTTGGAATGTTTGGTAATGGTAATCCTTCTCTTTCAGCAACAAGATATTTCTTCATTTCCTTTTTTGGTGGATCAACTCTGTCAATTTGAACAAAATGAACATTGGCAGTTGCTGGATAGGCATCTTTAACTAATTTAGAAGCTAATCTGATTTCGTAATCCTTAACGGAATCGAATGGATGTGGAGTAGACATTGGTATATGGGTATATATGGGAATATATCTTAATGATTATTAAAAAAAAAAGATGAAAAACTCGAAAGTAAATTCCAGGTGAAGTAAGAGTATTTATATTTGAAAAAAAAAAACTTAGTCTAAATGAAAGATTTCTCCCAATGAATTCCGTCAATCTGGCTAATTTTTGTTATCGGTCCTAAAAGTAAAAATTGGTATTTGCGGGATCTGTTCGACTTACTTTTTTAGGAACGCAAATAGATTCCCAAATAGGAAGGTGGGTGCTAATTTACTATTCGCTTGTTTGTGTTTTTCTCGGTTGTATCTCTTATGGAATTTTTCTGATTTTTTTTTTTTTTGTATGTCCAATAATTACTCAGTTTTACGAATAACCGATTCCCGTTTTTTTTTTTCGATTATCATATCAATAAAATTTACGTATCATTTGCTATTGGATGAATGAATGAACCGTTGAAGCCCTTAAATTTTATTCTAAAATTATAATACATGTGTTTATCGCTGCTAGTTATTATCCCCTTCAAAATTTCTATTACTGGAATAAAAATCATTTTGCAACTACTTGCCAAACGGGAACTTAAAGGGCATTTCGTTCCGCCTGTCTATTCCTCACTTCTCTCCACTCCTCGCTTTTCCTCTCTGAAGTAAATGACCTGATCTTGGCGGGCATTGTAAGAGGAGACACAGAGAGGGTGTGGGAGTTTGTATGTAGGCTTGTATTTTGTGTGCGTGTGTGTAGCGTGTCGAGTGGGCGAACTGAGAGCGGAATTCAACTTGAGCGCATCTCTGATAGTTCTTGATTTGGGTAATTATGCGGCTTATTTTTGACCAATGAAAGAAGGGGTGAGAAACGAGAAGATGGAAGAGTAGCAAATTGTAATAGGTAAAATCAACTTCAGTAATCCTAAGCTTTGGATAAGATCTTGATTGGAGAGATATTCATGTCAAAAAAAAATTCATCAATTTATTTTATGCATCGCTTGCTGTTGTTAGTTATAAGCCATTCATTGATCTTATTGTTTATCAGGAGGCAAGTGTATAAGATCTATTTGTTGCTGTGGGTCGTGAGAGATCCAAACCAGACAAACCCGAGAGGTGGAAGAGTGGAGTGGGGGTAAAAGTGGGAATTCATATACCCTTGTTATCTTTGTGAGACACACTGTTTCAAAGCTCTTTGTAGTTATGGGAATTGGTTTTGGGATTGAAGTACAAAATCTTCAATATTCAAACGGCACAACTTCAACTCCTGTCTTATGCATTGCATCAAAAATCACACAATTTTTTTTTGAAGAAAATCATTTGGCCTGTTCACTGATACTCTCTCTTTCCTTTTCTCTTACTTACTTTTACTTCAAATATCATCAATAGATGATGCGGTTAATAGTCGTAGAGATGAAGTAGTGGTTATTCCAGATAAAAAAGTGGGGAGCAAGAATAAAATTCTGTTGGGAATACATCAATTAAATCCGGGGTACGAATGCCCACGTGACACCATGTGTTTAAATAATCGGAACTGGAGGGCGAAAAAATCCAACAAAAAAAAGAAATCAACAACTTTTTTTTCTTTTGGCCCTTCTTCTTTAATTCTACTTTTCGACGTCCTCTTTGGCCCCTCCCTCCCTGCCTGCCTCTTCTGCCTCCTTGCTTCCAAAATAGTTAATACGTGAGTGATTTGATATTATCACGCTTGTACTGCATCATTAGACACTCATCTTTTTATTAAAAAAAAAAGTTATTCTTCCTTGCTTTTCTTACTTCATTTATTTATTTGGCATATTTCCAATTACTTTTTACATTCCAATAGAACTAATAGAACTTATCATTATCAATAAGAACAATATGATGTCTAGGAAAGCGGCAAGAAATCCCAATTTATATCTAACTGCTTTAGTGGCAACTTCAGCAATAGCAGTAACTTACAAATTATACACCACTTTCTTCCAAGGACAAAATCAAAATCAAGATAACGATGACGAAACAGAATCAGAATCCCCTATATCATATACAGTATCTAAACGATATTCCAACAAATCAATAGCGATAACATTATCATCATCATTCCTATCTTCAAATTTACCATTAAACAAGATTTTAACCAATTCAGAACGTATGATATTTATAATTCCACCTAATTTAACAGAAGATGATTTGAAATTATCTTATATTCCACCCAATTTTAAATTATTAAAATGTTCTAATTTACAAGGATATTTACAAATTTTAAAAAATTTACAACCAGATTTATTATTAATGTGTAGTGATGATTTAGGTATTGATTTCCTGCAAATTAAAAAAGATTTAAATATGTTTATTCATGATATTATTAATGTTGATCAAAATGATGATATAATATTAAGAGTTAGACCTATATTTGATTAAAAAGGAATCTAGTTACTGGTTATTAGGTTGCATAATGTATAGTTTTTTTTTTTGTATAATTCTTCGTACACCTTATTTTATGGGTGATAAATATTCGTCTATGATATTTGATATTTGATATTTGAAATGAATCGGAAATGTGAAATATTTCCTACCCCCACAAACTCAATTTTTTTTTTTTCCTCGCTTTGCCTCTCGCCTTGCCTCTCGTCCGGGTGCAAAGCCCGATAGTGCGAGGTACTGCCCTGATTTGCCTTGTTCAACTCGCAGGCTTGGAACCTTTTGAAATTCGCAACAATTGCAAATCTTAACCTACACTTTATTTTTGTAAATGTTTTTTGTTTTCTAATCCATTACTATACTAGTTTGTATATTGGTTATATAAAAGTAACTAATAATGAAAACAATTAGGTAAAGGGGGAAGGGGGGGGCAGATTAACACATTAAAAGAATAATATAAAAATAATAAATCAATAATAAAAGGGAAGGGGGGACCGGGAAACCATTTGAAATAAATAAGATAAAAAAAAAATGTTGATAAATAAAAAAAAAAGTTTATGTTGTTTTATTGCTCTAATCCAACAAATAAAGCATCTTTGGCAAAAAAATGGAAATATAATCACCAGGATCTTTTCATTTTGCTATTCGCTTATTTGTTCTTTCTGTTTGGATCTTGCAAATCTGGCAATGGGATAGCCTTAACAACGAGGTAACTGTTTTGTGGGTTGGCAATACCAGCATAAGCGTTATACCAAGCAACAAAGGCAGTAATTAAACCAAACACACCACCAGCTTTCTTAACAGCATTCTTACCTGAGAATTCAGCAATGGCCAATAATAAGAATGTGATTGATAAGAAGAAAAATATCAAAAAGAAGGCAACGGTAGATTTAACTGTTAACAACATCAAGAAAAATGTGAAAATAAACCATCCAACCAAGAAAATACCCAATGCATAACGTAATTCTGTAGGGTCATCATAAGCAGCAACAATACCAAAGGAATCAACTTGGATAGCGGCCCAAGAACCCCAGAAACCACCATATGAACTCAATGCAACACCACCAAAAGTGTTACCAACGGCGATTTCAAACATACCAGCAATCAATTGAGCAGCACCACCATAGAAAAAGGCCAAACCAACAACAATGTTTGGAATGGTAACACCTCTGGCTTCACAATTAATCAAACTTAAAACAAAAGTGGTCAAGGCAAATGCAGATAATCCTAATGGAGCAGGATTAGCAAAATCATGTTTTGGAGGTGGAGCTAAACCTGGATTCAAAGTACCACCAAAGGCTTGAACCAAATCGGAACGTAAATATCTTTCGTTACCAAAAGTTACGTAATCACCATCGGTTTGAACTTTGGTGACTGGATGATGTGGGTCGAATGGAGTTGAAGATGGACCATCTTCTTTGTTTTCAATTACGAGACGGTGGTCTTGAGGTTGTTGGTTTTCTAAATCAGCAGACATGGATGATTATTGACTATTAATGAATAATAAAAGTTAATACTGTCAAAGACTCTTCTAAATTATATTTAAAAAAAATGTTTAAAACAAAACACATCATAAAACGAATTTTTTAATTTAAGGAAAATGGAATGATTTTTATATTCCAAAATTTTCTTTTTCTTTTTTTTTTTTTTTTTTTATTTTTCCTTTTTTGTTTTTCTTTGATGGGTAAGTGGTGATGATGATGGTTGAAAGTGTCGGAGTTTGGGATGTCGCAAAATGAGACAAATAATAAAAATGTCGTTTTGTGACTTTTTGTTCTGAGAGAGGGTAAAAAAAAAAATTGTCTGATTGGTTGGGGCGCGACATTTTACTGGCTTTTTTTCTTTTTTCTTGTCGTGGTAGCATTGGCACTAGCCCAGATTGTTCCTACGTTGTAATTGTAATTGCTGTGGTGGTATCCGATTCGGGTTTTCTTAATCCCCTCACAACCCAACCCAACTCAACTCAACTACATAGCCTATATTAACTATGAGAGTTCTTCTCTCCTATCTCTCTCATCCGATTGCAAAAGTAGAGGTGGAATTACTGAATCGGTTACAAAGTGAGGGAGTCCGAAATGTCGTAGCCGCGTGTGTCGTTTAGTAAATTGTTTGTGATGTGCAGGCTTGCGGGGGCTCCCCACTTGAGGGAGTACACAGGGCAAAAATAAAACGGAAAAAATATTAACAAATGTCGACCCGAGTGGCGATGGAACCGACTGAAACAACCGACGCAACAAAACACCGACCGAAAGGACTCTAGCGGAGTGAATGATGCACTGAAAAAAGAGAGAAACACACGGCGATTGCTTTTGTCCCACCACAACTTCATTCCATTTTCATCTCATCTCAACTATAACTATAACTACAACCTAACTGCAATAATATAAACTCTTGTACGATAAACCTGCAAGAGTCAGCCATCATCCGATTCCAAATTAAAAAGAGTGGTCACATAGTTTTGTCTTTTTTTTTATGTGAGCTAATATTCTATATCTAGTTGGGCATATCAGTCCTTTTCTTTTTTCCTCTATTTGTTGGTGATTATTGTGTGTTTTCCCACTTCATCGTTCAATATCTGCGGAAATGTAAAAAAAGCAAAAAAGAACCTCCCCACTTGCTTCACTGTTGAAGAGGAGGCAATTGGATCGTTTTTTTGTGTGTGTATTACTTATTGTATCTGCTTTGCTTTTTATTTCGCATTTTTTCCTTTTTTACACCTAATATTATTATAATACTCTTACATTACTGTATTATGTTAGACTCCATATTTTACTTTGTGTGGGTATATCTCTATAGAAACAGCCTGTGCGTGTGCGTGTGTGTGTGCGTGTGTGCAATAGAAGAGGGGCAGGTGCATAAATACTCCACCATCCTCCCTTCCCCGGCGGTAATCTTTTGGTTTTGGTCCCTCTTCGCCTACGCCTTGTACCTCTACTTCCATTTGTCCCTTATTTTGTTCAGCATTTTCTGTAAGTAAGAAAGGTCATATAACCCAACCGATTGCTGGTCTTACTTCGTTCCATATTGAACTTATGGGTGGGGGGAAAGATATACCTGGTAAGACTGACTCTTACTTCGCCACGTTGCCATGAAGTTAACTTATCTATTGCAGCAATTAAACGAGACAAAACAACAAAAAAGATAATTTTGCAATCAGACACTTTTTTTTGAATTTTGTTGTTCTTTTTTTTTTGCTTCTATTGTTTAAAAGGTATATAGAGGGGTTGGTGGGTATATTATATTTTAGTGAAACTCCACATAATCTCTTTTCCCACTTGTTCGTTTTTGGTGGGTTTTCTTTTATTTTTTTTTTTTTGGTATTTGACATCAACAAGAAAACAATAGAACAAGAGAATGTCGCCCTTGTTTACTTTTCTGAGTTAAGGGAGGATCGGCAATTCATTTCTGTGGTTATGCCCACGGCTGTTATGGGTTTATTGTTAAATTGTATTTATTGTTTTAGCAATTATTACATACATTAGCTAGTGTGTGTGTCTGAAAAAAATGTCAGTGCTCTATTCTGTACCGTGTACTAGATTGCATTTGCACCCGGAGTTTGAACATATCCATAGTAATAGCAATTGCTTTTGGTAGCGGTGTCCTTAGTGGAATTTACGAGTTATCTCATTTTCGTGAACTCCGATTGGATAAGAAAATAAAATTTTTGCAGATGCAAAATTTACTTTTGCTTTTTTTTTTTGGTTCTTTTAGTCTTTACCCCAGAAAATAGACAATTTTATTTTGTTTCATTTTTAAGTTTATTTGGGTTTATTTTGTTGATGTTTTTAAACCGATGTGTGATTCCTTTGTCTAATAGAAATAGAAATAGAACCAACTGTAATGCACCAGTACAGGAACAAGTAGCACAAGAACACTTAAAAGCAGATACGGTCTGCACTGGTATAATACAATATGCCAAGGACGAACGGCAAGAACAATCTCCCCCCAGTCATCTCCACTAGCAATTTAGTTGACTACGAGATGATCTCACTCTTGCACAACATCAACGAGATTAAGAACAATAACAATAACCCCACAAAATATAAAGAAAAAAAAAATTCTAAAACTATCGAGAGATGTTGATGTAAAAATTACACCAAGAAAATAATAAAAAAAAAAATTGAACTTAATTATTAAATCACACAACTTACCACCGAAGTTCTCTTAGTTAAGAACCGCATAGTACTGAACCAAGTTCCAAAAACTGATGTCTGCAAACGTTTGCTGCTTCCTCAACTCTCTTCGTGTCTCTTCGTGTCGCTTTGTTATTTTGGAATTGGAATTTCAGGACATTGCCCCACTAATAACCTGATTTCCGTATATGTCGTATTGAATCGTACGGAAATACCTAATAATCCTTAAGGTGTGTTCTCGTATCATTAAACTTCTTTATGTGCCTATGTATCTCTTCTATCTGACAGGATGTGGCTTAACTTTTCTTTTCTACTCCGCATTGCGATAAGGGATAAAAATGTATGGAACCAGAAAGTGCGCGATTGAATGAGTGGGGAGTAGTAGTAAAATCCAAATCTACAAATCTCCAAATCTCCAAATCTCCAAATCTCCAGATTTCCGAATCTCCGAATCTCCGCCCTAAAGTTTCCGTTTTCGGTTTTATAAACGAGGAGGAGAAATACGCGTGAGGAGTTTTTGGTATTTACTTGCTTACTTACTTACTTACTTACTTACAGTGTGTATAAAGAGTAATTTCGGAAAAAGTTATAAAGAAAATAATAGAAGCAAAATAAAAAACATGGGGTAGATACGGATTTTAATTGTTAGTACCAAGAGGAAAACTATATTCAATACCACCTCAGAATAGTTGTCATATATTCTTTGTGTAAAATTATTTGGTCACGTACCATAAATATTCAGTGTGAACATGTGTGAACAATTTTGTCCACATTACTATGAATTAAATGTAAAAAAAAAAATCTATAGTTATTTCTATATTCAGCTCAGTTTCTTGACTAAAGAGAACTTACCTGAAAATAAACACCCACGATGGTTCCATTAGCCTTTAATCCCATGTATTCATCTCCAATCAAATTGCTGTCAATTGTCAAGCATTGAAATCCGGTCTTTCTGATGACAAGATCTATTATGGCTTTCGCTGTTTCCCTGCTTAACTTACAATCAGCCAATTTCAAATTCTTGATCCGTGGCCCAAAGATATCAGGGTAAAGCTCTCCAACATCTAACGCAGATAAGTCATTACGGCGCAAGACAAGCTCTTCAAGATTCTCAAAGCTTGAAAAGCCTTTAGTTCCCAACAGCCTAATGTTGTTATTGGACAAATTCAAATATTGGATATTCGTAGAATGGAATGATGGAAGATTCTCAATGGACAAATGGTTCAGCGATAAATCCAAGTATTCCAATCCGTCAGGTAATCTAAGATGATCTGGGAAATATTTTAACCCGCAACTCTTCATAGTCAAACTCTTGGTGTTTATAGGAATATGAGGAAATTGACTGAAATGTAAGTTTTCGAAATGTATGACTTGTAAGCTCTGCATCCATGCGGAATCGGATGGAAAGTAAAACCTACAGTGGTAGTAACGATGCTTACGAATATTAGTGGCAACAGGTATATGCGCCTCATCATCTGCATCACCTGTCAAATATTCGTAATAACAACTCGATGCATTGTTACCAATCAAGTACAATTTTCTAATATTGGGCATTTCAGTAAAAAGCAATGTTATGGATCTCGAAATGTCGGACACTTTCAATGATCGTAAACTCCTGGGCAACTTCACTACCACTTCAGATCCCAAAATACTACAGGCTTCAATTTCCAAATCAATCAAATTATTTAAATCTTCAAACATCCTCATGTCTACATCTTGCACTATTTTAAATGACAACTTGGTCAAAGATCTTGGCAATTGACCATCTAAAATTTCGAGATTATGAACTCCATCAAATTCCAAAGAAGTTAATTTCGGTAATGGGTACCTATTGAAATCCAATACTGTGTTGCCACGGTATACCACTCCGCCATGTCCACTAACTTTTAAACTTATCAAACAGTCAGGTAAATCCACGCGATGCTTTGGTATTTGTGGTGCAGCTTGTATACCATTTTCGTCAAATTTACTTTCCCAGTTTAAAATGGTAAAATAAACCTTTTCCAATTCCAAGTGCTGAAGTTGGGATGGAAGTTTTATCGGACTATTTTCACCGTACTCTAAAGCTTCTGAAGGTGGGATTGAGTCCGCAAATGATAATAACTTGGGGTGATCAACATGCAAATTTTCGAAATCTGTGAAACCTTCTAACTTTATCCACTTCATGTTTTTAGGCAACTTCCAAATGTCACCAGAGGCCACGAAATATTCGGTTTCAATCAATTCTAGTTTATCCAAGTGGCTAATGTCAAGTTCGAATCTAGTCCCTTCCATAATCGGTGAGATATGAACATACAAGGATTTCAAGTTTCTTGGAAACATCAACTGATTCGGTATCTCATCTAAAAGACCAGAAATCTCACATTTAATCGTTGTCAAACACTCAGGGAGATATTCTACTTCATACAACTCTATTGGGACTACCAATTCTAGCTCCTTCAATGAACCTCCATTTCCAAGCTCATGGAAATAATCTTCAATGGGTGTTGATGTGCAAACATGATTTGAACCATGCGTCAACGCAAGAAGTTCTGTCCAATTTATGTCAAATCCAGGCTCGGTATAACCCGACCTGACTGAGTAATACGTGTAAGGTAACTCAATCAACTTGTTGATCATTGCCATACCCCAAACTTCATTGACGTCACGGTCTTGAATCCTTTCAAGAGATATATGAATTTTAGATCCTCGCAAGATATCGGGAAATTTTTCATGCAATTGGATAAGATCCTTGGGATGCTTGAATTGAATTTGGTTTGGTTTGGCTGTGGGGTGAGATTCTATTACCTGGATCAATTCATCAGCATCATAACATATTGTGAAACCAGTGGATAAAAATTCATCAAAGTTGGTTTTCCATTTAGAATTATTAATAATCACACTTGAATACAAGCGAGCATAAATATAACCTTCATATTGTGGGATGTAATCCTTTATACGCATAAATGTATCATCATCCAAATAATTCAATATAATATGACCAATTTGCACGGGCAAGTCAAAAAAGGAAATTGATGCCATGATGTCGGATACTGCAATGAGTGGAAGAATTCAACGATAAAAATTGAAGGAGAAGTGTGTAGAAGTAATAGCAAAAGTAAGGCTAATACTGAAATAAAATTAACGATGTTGAATATAAAGTGTCGTCTCTATAATGGGAAAAACAAAACGTCGTCTTCTTTCCATGAACTGAGTTCATCGTAAATTGCACGACTTAACCCACATCTTTATACAAGTGACCTAATTTCAATTTCTCATTTGTTGATAAACGCTTGCTCAGATGCGCGTTGATAGTGAAATTGATCGAGAGGTGTGTGTTTTTGCTCAAATTGAGCGAGAGTTGTTGCTTGGTTTTCGGAAAACCCACAGTTTAATCGACACCAATGCATTAATACCGCTCTCTGTGGGGAAGAAATGTTGGACAATATATTCACGAGTGGGAGAAGGAGAAGAAAAAGTGGGAGAGGGAAATAAAGATGTAGGTGTTATTTCTATCATCCATCAAGTTCCCTCGCAAGTTGTTGTATATTAATTTTGGCCTCCCACTCTGTCCATACATGTTGATGCATGTAACCTTGATCCCTAGGCAGAAAAACGGTACACGGTAAAGGTAAAGTTACTTGGTGAGATCAACTATCAACATCTTCCTGCCAATCATCATGAGAATCTTTAGGAAGAGAGGTTAAGGGCGAGTAGTGTGACCTATTCTATTCTTGGCTTCGAGATTCTATAAGGAAGTCCATCTTGACATTTCATTAAATAACGTACCATTGTGTTTATCTGTGGCTGCTAACCAACATCTTAGATTGCATTAAACCACACTAAACTTCACTACAGCAAGATGATTTTTTTTGCAATTAGGTATAAGAACAAACAAAACAAAAAAAAGGTTCGCAACCAAAGCTGAAACTGGATGTTGTTACTATTTTACCCGTTTGGTGCGAATCATAAACAAAAATGAGATTTCGGTAACAAAATTTCATCTTTTCCCAAAAAAAGAGAACAAAAAAATCGTTTCATCATAATAAAACACACAAGCAATATACTCCTATAACAGCAATATCATCAATATCATCTCGATAGCAGCTAAGCATCTTTCGTTTCACATATAAACCTTCTACATTCCCTCTTTCAATTTTATTTCCCATCGACATTACATCACCTCACCTTCAGATCACATATATTCTCCTACATATCCTGCAAATTTAATGATGGCTAGTTTTTTCAATAGATCTCCCAAACACCAACACATCCAAGAAATGGCAGATATTTCCCAAACCATGGAAAACGTCTCCATTTCAAGCAATAACATGATGGACATCGACACCAGCTATCTATCAAACAAACACCAATATAACAACAACAACAACAACAACAACACTAACAATAATAATACCCAGTTCAATAAGGAAAACGTCACCCCTTTGAATTCTCCTACCAAATCAGTGCTCCAGAATTCTCCCACCTCTGCTCAAAAATGTAACAAATACTATGGTCAACAAGGATCTCCTACACCACAACAACAACATCAATACCAACATCAATATCAATCTCATCACCACCACCAGCAACAAGCTCTATTGACTCCAAATGCTTACTATCAAGATCAAAAGACAACTGCTTTACAAAACAACATAACTAAATTACAACCACGCCATGATAATAGACATAAATTGACCGATGATGAGTTCCGTCAAAAGGCTAATAGTTCAAGAACCAAAAGATTAGCCTCTGTGGCACAATTATATTTCTTGGACTATTATTGTGATATGTTTGATTATGTCATTAGTAGAAAAGAACGAACCGAAGCTATGGAAAGAACCTTGTTGACTGATGAAAATTTCAAAACCCAACCACAAAAGCAACAAATGGAATGGAAGAATTATATCGGTAGAGAAAGAGCGTTGTTGCGTAAGAGAAGATTAAAACCAAAACACAAAGATTTTGAAATGATTACTCAAGTAGGTCAAGGTGGATATGGACAAGTTTTCTTAGCTAGAAAAAAAGATACTAGGGAAATTTGTGCACTTAAAGTATTGAATAAGAAATTATTGGTGAAATTGGATGAAACTCGACACGTTTTAACTGAGAGGGATATTTTAACTAATACCAGAAGTGAATGGTTGGTGAAATTATTATATGCTTTCCAAGATCCGGAAAAAGTTTTCCTTGCTATGGAATTTGTGCCTGGTGGTGATTTCAGAACTTTATTAAACAATACTGGATATTTGATTCCTCCTCATGCTAGATTTTATATTAGTGAAATGTTTGCTGCGGTGAATTCTTTACATGAATTGGGATTTACCCATCGTGATTTGAAGCCGGAGAATTTCTTGATTGATTCCAAAGGACATATAAAGTTGACTGATTTTGGATTGGCAGCAGGAACAGTTTCCAATGATAGAATTGAATCCATGAGAATAAAATTGAAAAGTTTGGAAGATTTAGAAAATTATCAATTACCTAGTAGATCAATGTTTGAAAGACAAAAGATTTTTAAACAAAGTCAAGAAGTTCATCATAATTTAGCCAATTCTATTGTTGGTTCTCCAGATTATATGGCATTGGAAGTCTTGGAAGGTAAAAGTTATGATTACACTATAGATTATTGGTCTTTGGGATGTATGTTATTTGAAGCATTGTGTGGATATCCTCCATTTTCTGGTTCTAAACAAGATGAAACTTACCATAATTTGAAACATTGGAAAACGGCATTGAGAAGACCCCAGACCAAAGATGGCAGATATGTATTCAGTGATAGAACTTGGAATTTGATTATTAAATTGATTGCATCTCCAAATTCAAGATTGAAGAATTTTAAACAAGTTCAACAAATGGGTTATTTTAATGATATCAAAGATTGGGATCATTTAAGAGAAAGAACCCCTCCTTTCACTCCACAATTGGACAATGAAGAAGATGCTGGTTATTTTGATGATTTCGAAGATGAAGAAATGATGATGAAATATAAGGATGTTTTCGCAAGACAAGAACATAATGAACAATTATTAGAGAAATCAGATGCTAATAAAATTCAACAATACAATTTCATTGGTTTTACATTCAAACATAAATCAAATCCAAATAATAATTTTGGTAATGCTGAAATTAATTTGTTAAACGGAGGTGCTGCTCAAAATGGTAGATCGTCAAGATTAAATCCCTTGGCAACTTTGTACTAAAAGTATACACCTCGTGTACTTTTGAATTAAAAGGATAAATATAAAAAAACCGTTTGCTTTCTTTCGTTCTTTCTTTATTATAATCTATTTCTTCCATATATAATCCTGGGCGATTTTATCTTCAATGAATTTTCTTTGAATAGTATGCAATTTTTCCACTTCACGAACACTTTCACTCAACACCGTGAACAATTCCGATTCAGTAAATTCCCCTTGACTTTCCAACATTAATAATTTATTCGCCTTACCATCTTGTATAGCGAAACAAATTAAATGGAAAGAATGACAAGTGTCCAAGACATCCCCCGTTGGATTCACAATCAAATTCCCCAGATTTATACATATAACCACGCTAGCAAATGAACAATACATAGCTACGTCAGCATCGATCAATGCAAAATAACAAGAATTTATAGCAGCATTTAATTCATTCACATTGAATTCTATATTTTCATCTGATTGACAAAATTGAATCATGAATTGGATTAATTGTCGAGGATATTTATAATTAATAATTACTGATTGTAAAACAGATCGTAATTTATCTTCTATTAATTTCTCCCTTGTACTTGATAACCCCATGGCCGGACGTACAATTATTTCTAAACTGGATTGATTTGATAATTCTTGACGTTGTTTGGGTTCTATGGGACCGGAGATGGATGTTATCACTTTGGTGTCTCCAATGGTGAGTTCGGCTGAGCCGTCGGCATTTTCCAATATTGATGTCCTGAGGTCTATAGATAATGATGATGACATGGTTTTGTTTACGAGATGATGAATGACGATGGTTGGTATTCGTATAAGTTGTGGAATTTTTTTCTATTTTTGCTCATCAAGCAACAGATGGGAAACAGATGGGAAAAAAAATCCCATACAAATCTTTGTAGCATTGTAATTTTCCCAGCACATAAATCATGACAGATTATGAAGCAGAATTATTGGCCGATTTGAATAGCTCAGATGATGATGAGATTGATATTCATCCTGCTTATGAAGATGATATTGCCGTTGAGAAAGACAATGTCGATGAATCTCTTTCATTTCATGAAAAGCTACAACAGTTAATTCAATCAAATGCCAGGGCAGATTCTTTCCAAACAATTTTAAATCAACCAGATATTGAAACAATCAACGATTTGACGACATTATCAAAGATCCATCCATTGATTCCTGAATTGAAAGAGAAGATACTTCAATATTCAAATGAAGAAGAAACAGATTATCTTGAGTTGTTATCTTCCATCAATGATGATATGGATCAATCAGAAGAGTATAAATTCATAATATTAATCAATGAATTATCAACCATTATAAATAATGAAATTCTCGTGTTTTATTCCTTGGTTAAAATGCAATATAAGGAAGTTTTCCCCGAATTGGAATCGATAATCCCCAATGCGATTGATTATGTTCGAATAATAAATATTATCAAACAAGATTTAGCCAATATTAAATCGTATGAACAAGAAATGAAATCAATCGTCAGTAATGAGAAAGTGTTGGTCATAATAATGGCAGCTCTACTACAAGTTCAGAATGGGACGATGCTATCGGATGAAGATGTGAACAAAATCATGTCCAGTATCAATTTGATCCTTGAATTAAATGACATTTTACAAAGCTTGTCGAGATTCATATCAAACAAATTGTCCAAATTTGCTCCCAATGTGTCAGCTATAATTGGTCCAATAACTACTTCACAATTATTAATTGCCACTGGGTCGTTAAAGCAATTAGCATTGACACCATCGTGTAATGTGGCATCCTTAGGTGTACGAGATCTCTCATCATCGTCTACGACCATCCAATCAAGATCAAGAAACATTCAACAAACAGGTTATGTTTATCATAGTGATTTAGTTAAATATTTACCACCAGAAATAATGCGGTCCGTAATGCGGGTCATAAGTGGGAAAATCATTCTTGCGGCACGAATAGATTTATCCAAATCAAGTCCCGATGGTGAATTAGGTAAGAAATATCTTGAAGAAATTCAGAACAAGATAGATAAATTAATGACACCACCAGAACAAACTCCAGATAAGGCATTACCTGCACCTATTGAACAAAAATCTAAAAAAAGAGGTGGTAGAAAAGTGAGGCAATACAAAGAGCGATTCCAAATGTCAGAATTGCGTAAGGCACAAAATAAAATGGAATTTGGTAAACAAGAAGATACGATAATGGATGGATTTGGAGAAGAGATAGGATTGGGGATGAGTGGCGGTGGTAGTAATACAGGAAGAATTGGCCAATTACAAATTAATGCCAAAACCAATGCTAGGATGTCAAAGGGGATTATGAAAAAGTTGCAAAATCAACAGAAGCAAGAAGAAGAAAAATTAAAAAATCCCAAAACTATATTTGATGAAGATTTGGATAGTTTGATCTTAACAAAGCCCCGAAACACGGCAAAACTTGGAATTAAAAGCAACCCAATTAAGAGTAAATGGTTAAGAGGGATAAACAAAAGAAGGGGTGATTCATTGGAAGATAATGGTGAAGACAATAAGAAGCCAAAATTGCAATGAGTCATGGTTTGTGTAGATCTTTTTCTCTCTTTATACTATCACATATTGGAAATATATAAAAGTCTCACGCTATGTTCCTCCATATTATTCACACCGAAAAAAAAAATCAGAAAATTTTTCAATTCCATAAAGAAAAAAAAAGAAGCCAACCTATCCATCTTCTTTTTCAAAGTATATGCTTTCTGGTAGATCTCTATTTCGAATAATTAGATTTCCCTTAGTCACAAATAGAGTTGAAATAATTAGAAAGCAGTCAACAATTAACAGGATGAGTGAACCTACTACTTCTACTACTAAACCAGTCGAAGCTCAAACCCTTGCTGCTGCTGCTAATAATGCTCCAGCTCCAGCAACAGGTGAAGATGGCCAACCAAAACAAAAAACTGCTAAAGAATTAGAAAAAGAAAGAAAGAAGGCAGAAAAATTGGCCAAATTCAATGCTAAAAAGGCTAAACAAGAGGAATCCAAGAACAACAAATCCGATGAACCAAAAAAGGCCAAAAAGGAAAACAAGAAATCAAGTGCTACTCCAGAAGTCATTCCTGAATTTATTGATGAAACCAAACCAGGTGATAAAAAAATCTTGACTTCATTAGATGATGCTGCATTTAAAGCTTATAATCCTAAATATGTTGAAAGTTCATGGTATGAATGGTGGAATAAACAAGGATTTTTTGAACCTGAATTAACCGAAGATGGTAAAATTAAATCCGAAGGATGTTTTTCAATTCCATGTCCTCCACCAAATGTTACTGGTGCTTTACATATTGGACATGCATTGACTGTTTCTATTCAAGATACTTTAATCAGATGGAATAGAATGCAAGGTAAAACTACTTTGTTCATTCCTGGATTTGATCATGCTGGTATTGCTACTCAATCTGTTGTTGAGAAACAAATTTGGGCTAAAGAAAAGAAAACTAGACATGATTATGGGCGTGAAAAATTTGTTGAAAAAGTTTGGGAATGGAAAGAAGAATATCATGATAGAATTAAGAATCAATTTAAAAAATTGGGTGCTTCTTATGATTGGTCAAGAGAGAAATTTACTTTAAATCCAGATTTATCCGAAGCCGTCACTGAAGCCTTTGTTAGAATGCATGAAGATGGTACTATTTATCGTGCTTCAAGATTGGTCAATTGGTCAGTTAAATTAAACACTGCCATTTCTAATTTAGAAGTTGATAATAAAAACATCCCTGGTAAAACTTTATTATCTGTTCCAGGTTATGATTCCAAGATTGAATTTGGTGTTTTAACATCATTTTCTTATCCAGTTGTTGGTTCTGATGAAAAACTTACTGTGGCCACTACTAGACCAGAAACCATTTTTGGGGATACTGGTGTTGCTGTTCATCCAAAGGATCCAAGATATACTCATTTACATGGTAAATTTGTTCAACATCCATTCTTGGATCGTAAATTACCAATTATCACCGATGCTGAAACCGTTGATATGGAATTCGGTACTGGTGCAGTTAAAATCACTCCAGCTCATGATCAAAATGATTACAATACTGGTAAGAGAAATAATTTGGAATTCATCAATATTTATACCGATGATGGGTATTTGAATGAAAATTGTGGACCTGAATGGAAAGGTATGAAAAGATTTGATGCCAGACATAAAGTTATTGAACAATTGAAAGAAAAAGGTTTATTTGTTGAACAAAAGGACAATGAAATGACCATCCCACTTTGTTCAAGATCTGGTGACATTATTGAACCATTGTTAAAACCACAATGGTATGTTGATCAACAACAAATGGCCAAAGATGCTATTGATGCCGTTAGATCTGGTGAAATTGTCATTAACCCAAAGACTTCTGAAGCTGAATATTTCCAATGGTTAGAAAACATTCAAGATTGGTGTATTTCTCGTCAATTATGGTGGGGTCATAGATGTCCAGTTTATTTTGTCAATATTGAAAATGAAGAACATGATAAACTTGATAATGAATATTGGGTTTCTGGTAGAACTGAAGAAGAAGCCTTAGCTAAAGCCAATAAAAAATTCGCTGATAAGAAATTCACTTTGGAACAAGATGAAGATGTTTTGGATACTTGGTTTTCTTCTGGGTTATGGCCAATTTCCACATTGGGATGGCCAAATGAAACTAAAGATATGGAATTATTTAACCCAATGTCCATGTTGGAAACCGGTTGGGATATTTTATTCTTCTGGGTTTCAAGAATGGTTTTAATGTCAATTAAATTAACTGGAAAAGTTCCATTTAAGGAAGTTTTCTGTCATTCCTTGGTTAGAGATGCTCAAGGTCGTAAAATGTCCAAATCTTTAGGTAATGTCATTGATCCATTGGATGTCATCAATGGTATCGCATTACAAGGATTACATGAAAAATTATTAACTGGTAATTTGGATCCAAGAGAATTGAAAAAAGCAACTGAGGGACAAAAGATTTCTTATCCAAATGGTATTCCAGAATGTGGTACTGATGCTCTTAGATTTGCCCTTTGTGCTTATAGTACTGGTGGTAGAGATATCAATTTGGATATTTTAAGAGTTGAAGGTTATCGTAAATTCTGTAACAAGATTTATCAAGCCACCAAATTCGTCTTGGGTAGATTAGGTAATGATTATGTCCCACCAAAGACTAGTGATTTGACTGGTAAAGAATCTTTGGTTGAAAAATGGATCTTGCATAAATTATCCGTTGCTGCTAAAAACACAAATGAAGCCTTGGAAGGTAGAAACTTTGGTGACGCAACCGGAAATGTTTATAATTTCTGGTATGATTTATGTGATGTTTACATTGAAAACTCCAAATCTTTAATTCAAGATGGTACTCCAGAACAAAAGAAATCTGCTCAAGATACTTTATACACTTGTATTGATGGTGCCTTGAGATTAATTCATCCATTCATGCCATTTGTTTCCGAAGAAATGTGGCAAAGATTACCAAGACGTGAAAGTGACAAGACTCTTACTGTTATGAAGGCCAAATATCCAACTTTCAAAAAGGAATTTGATGACATCAAATCTTATGAAGCTTATGAATTAGTTCTTGATATCACCAAAGGTGCTAGATCTTTATTATCCCAATATAACATCTTAAAACATGGACAAGTTTATGTTGAAACCGCCAACAAGGATATTTTCGACATTGCTTCTGATCAACATGATTCCATTGTTTCTTTAATTAAAGGAGTTGAAAAGATTTTCGTTGTTAAATCACCAGATGAAGTTCCTTCAGGTTGTGCATTACATGCAATTGGACCAGATTGTACCGTTCATGTATTGGTTAAGGGTCAAATTGATTTAGATGCTGAAATTGGTAAAGTTAATAAGAAATTAGGCAATTCTCAAGAACAAAAGAAGAAACTTGAAGATTCTATTAGTAAATTTACTGAAAAGACTAAACCTGAAGCTAAAGAATCTGCCGCTAAGAGACTTGAAAAAGTTTCTGCTGAAATTGAAGGTTATGAACAAACTATTGCTATTTTGGAAAAATTGAAACTTTAGAAATAAAAAAAAATGTAAATAAGAATAAATATATATACATCTAGAAATAATAGAAGTATACTGTTTTATCAGGTAAAGCGTTTTGTAGGAAATGGTACCACGGCGGAAGTCAATCGGAGTAGAAGATCTGGAGACGATTGGGCCCAAAACCTCGTTTCATATGTCCAGGCAAATGGTCCAATTCACCCCAGAGGCACTTCGGCGGGGAGAGAAATCCGTTGCCAAGCCGACAAGGTACGCACCAACCAGGCAAAGAAGGAACGAAAGAAGCGAAAAAAAAAAAAAAAAGCCGCAAAATCTCCTGGAATTCAATTTAGTGATCGTTTCATCTTCAATTTGGATTGTATTGTGCTTTGTTGCGTTGTTCAAAAATGGAAAAGGAAAGATACGCGTACGTATTATTTTATATGTGAATGTGATTGTCATCAACTTCATTATTTATCACCCATCATCGTCGTCGACTATAAATTAAACAGAAATTCCTCCCCTCAAAAAAAAATTCCCCCATTTTCCTTCCCTTCTCTTCTTCTTCTTCTTTCTTTCTTTCTTTAATATCATCAATTGACTCAATATAACAAACATGGACAGCTTCATTAAACAAGGTAAAGAATTATACGACAGTGGTAAAATCACAAACGAAGATATCAAAGATGTCGGTGCCGCTTTTGCCAAAGGTGGTGATCTCCAAGCTAATGCTAAAGAAGCTTATTCCGAATACCAAAACAACCACAAGGATGATGGTAAAACCCAACAATCTTCTTCTTCTGGTTCTTCCTCCGAAGAAAACAAAAACTAAATTTGATTTTAGATTTTTTACTACTATTATTCCAGGTCAATTGATCTTATTAATATGATCTTACAATTGTATATTGACTGATAATAAACAAAACATGATTTGATTAACTTATTACTGCTGTAGCTAATTCTCACATGTAAACAAATGAATCTTCGTCGTTTCCTTCTCGCCCTCCGTTTCAGCTTCCAAATTAAGATTTAGATTTAGATTCCTAAAGAAACTGAAATTGTAAGCCTCCACATGTTTGTAATCATTTCACTACAAGAGAAATTCACAAACATTTTTCAAATTACGTCACAAACAGAAAGACTGGACTATTTCACATATTAATGATTTATGGTCACACGATATCAACATGAAAGATGTAAATGCAGATGAAAGTAAAGATGGATGTCGATTTGGTCTGTCGAATGTCCTTCAATAATAAATAGTAGTGCATATAGTACGGAATTATTTCCGATTACATGCAATGCGGCTAAATTTCAAAAAAAAAGAATGTTCGTTTTTTGTTCATGCGCCACGACTGCAATCAATCTTATGTACCTGTTCTTCTACAAGACCGTCAAGTACAAGGAAAGGATGCACTCTTACCGTACAGTATTAGCAATGGTGAAGCAAAGGTAATGTTAGAAAATGTTGATAATAATGAAATCAAACATTTCTTTTACAAACTGTAAGTTATTTAATAGGAATACACAGAAAGATGTCATTTCATAGGATTAATTAACGAAATAAAAACAAAAAGACAGTATTGGGTTAATTTGCTTCAAATAAATGAAATATCGTCTTTACTGTATGGAGAAGTAGATTTTTTTGTATAATACTTCCAGCACCACTGATGAGAATGTTAAAAACCCCCAGATATGATACCCAATAGGGATTCATAACAAGATGTTATTTTATTGCCTGCTATGGAAAACCAGCTACTTTTACCAAACATCAAATAAGGCACTGTGGCCGAGTTGGTCTAAGGCGGTAGACTCAAGATGCGAATACATCTTCTTCTGTTTCAGAGGTTTCTACTATCGTAAGATGCACGAGTTCGAATCTCGTCGGTGTCATTATTTTTTCTGACTCTATTTCCCAAATATATTTTATTTTTTATCAAAACTACGCCCTAAGCGATACCTTTCATACCAAGATAAACATGACCCAAGAAATAAGGTTGCAGAAATTTTAGTTTTCTTATACGGTGTTGTAGTAAAGGAGTACTGTCTAGACCCTGCTATCATGCAACGTAATTACCAAATGACCACGCTATGATATAATGCAAACCTTTTAATAAGTGACATTACGATTTTTGTTATTAATGTGTGTTTACATGCTATTGTTTTGAAACAAGGAGAAAATCTTCTATATTTGATTATTCAAGCAAAAGTACGACAACATACGAGATTTTACAATAATTGTTGACAATCATGTAGACGAGGATTGGAAGATAGGCTGCGGATCAAGGTACTGAAACAAGAATCCCAAATTGTGGGGAACAACCAAAATTCTTTCTTCTCTCCACAACACTCACGACGAAAACAAAATAACTAAATTGAAATCCTTTCAAAGTTATCTTCAACAAGTCGGTGCTACGTCAATTGCATTATGGCAAAGTGGGTGGTCGGTTGTGAACACCATCTGCGATTTTCTTTTTAAAACATTCACCCAATGATGTTCATAATATTCGAAGTATGAGAGATTTAGATTGTTGAAAGTAATCGAGTAAATGCCGTAGAGCAGATTAGATAGGGATCCTGATAATAACAAAAATAAAGATAACTATACCCAACATCTTGTATCTCCTGTTCAGCCCCTACACCTGCTCCTGTTCCGGGTATTTAGCACAATTATCCTGATATTAGCCACCGGGGTTATCATTTCCCAAAATTGAATAAATTAGATAATGACAAATTTTTGAAAAGTGGAGATTCAATATAATTTCCTCCAGTAATATATAATATCTGCAGATAATAAATGCCGTTGCAAAAAAAAAAAAAATAAGGAAAAAGCGGAAACTTTGCCGAATTTAACAATAAGAGAGATAATGATAAAGAGAAACAGAAGGCGTTTGTGAAAGTTCACGTGAGGATAATTCATTGTAAAGTGTATAGGAATAAACAAACAAACAAACAAGAAAGAAAAAACCTCTGTTATGTTTAATTTCACACATCCGATATATTGGGGTAAAGATTGGGGTAATGATAATTTCCTATATCGGAGTGCCGCAAATTGAAAAATTTTTCAAATGAAAGCGCTACCAACAAGGAAAGAACAAAAAGAAATGCAAATTTTTTTGGGGCCGTTTTTTTTCTTTTTTTCGTTGGGTCGAGGCAGGGCGGGGGTTCGACGAAGAGATTAGATGTGGAGTCGGTGGGGGAACAAAGTGGCAATGGCAATCGTATGACGTTATAAGGATTAAACTGACCGGATAGACAATGAAAGAGTAGGTGGATTCGATTTTTCTTTCTTCAATTCTTTTGTGACAAATCCTGAAAAAGATACTCTAATGGTTCTTTTTTTTTGCTCTTAGCTCTTGCTCTTGCTATTGTTATCCTGTTATTCTGCAAGCACAAAGAGAATCACCCCACACCGATCAGATGTTAGAGACAGAAAATGGTTCGATGTTAAGCAATAACCAGGACGAATATAAACATAGCATTCGTTTCGTATAGTGTTGTAATTCACTAGTTAATTATGTTTGTGTACGGGAGAAGGGGGAACAGATCATCACCAAGGTAACCTCTGTTGAAACGGGCAGTATATGTAACATCTGTTATAATTGGAGGAGGAGGAGGAGGATCTACACATAGAAAGGGTTTTGCGTTGTCATGAATTATGTGTTTATTTTCTAACGTCTATACGAGGAGTAACACACTTTGTTACTCCACTTTGAAGACGAAGACTGTCCTGTGCTGAGTTGATAAGAGAGGGCTAATTTCATCGCTTAATTACATAATAACCTGATTACTTCATTAGTTAGTTCCTAGCGTATACATTATCAAACGTACGTTAATTATACCTCATCCGAGACCCTCTATTACGCCTTGCGTTTCCTTATTTGTTGAGCAAGTTTTTTGCTTGTCCGCTACGTATATTGGAGTAGATAAGTTTAGTGTGTTGCTGCTGGGCTTTTCATCACACGATTGGTTGAAAAAAAAAATTGCGTTTTCCCCGATAAGTTTCATCGGACTATTACTCATCGTCATTACACACTCCTCTTAAAACTGCCCTACAAACCTTAAGAATGTGTGGCATGAAAATTTTTTTTTTTTATTGTGTTACCGATAATAGGAAATGGAATACCGTGCGGCTTTTCCCTAAACTATGACTTAAAAAATAGGAAAAAACCTTTCGTAAAAACAGGACTATGTATATTACCAAAACGCAAATTATTGATTATGTAAAAAAATGTGACTAAATATGACTAACTATGATTCTGTCTCTCACTGGGTGATAAAATGCCAGTATATTGCAATCATGTTGCATCACATTCTCATACCGCTCATCCTTGTCCTGATGATGACATTGGATATTATTTGTTGGGCGGAACGGAATATTATTGGGGGGGGGGGCCGGATCAACCACATCGTTTTCATATTCATCTCTTACACTTGTCGCATTCCCTAACTGGAGGGCATTGCCATGTTTAATTCGTGCATTGTACATTCTACATATACATAAAACGGGGATTCATAAGGGATAAACTAATTTCTATTTTTAAGTAAGAGCCCGCTAAGTCTAGAATTGCTAATTCTGGGTTGTTGTGCTTCTTTTTGTATGAGCGCATTACATCATCCTCTATATACCTTTGCTATTCCTGTCATCCCTTGCCATGAAAAAGAATCAAAATCATCGGACCATTTAACAGATTCTGGATTCAAGATCGGAATCAGGATCGGCATAAGAATAAGCCATAGGGAAAGGGAGAGAGAGATGCAAAGGGATAAAGGATTAGGGATAAGGGATATGGAACAACGGGATTTAATGTTCACTTTTTTACGTATGCAGATTCCCAAATACCGACAATCATCATCATTAAAGAACAAAACTAAGCCCATATATCGGACAATACAATTATGGAGCACAGAGAGGCCTTAAAAACAAAACGTGGTGAATTGTTACTAGTGGTTATGGACATAGATGGTTCAGAATCTGTCAAACCCGAAACTCGCAAAAAAAAAAAAAGAGAATTGTTTTGTGGCAAAAGATCAACGTGGAGGCAATTTCATACCCAGTTTTGGCCAAGAAGTTAGTTAATAACAGAACAAACTATTAGTAAAGGTTTTTCTTTTTCTCTTCTTCGTAGAGTTTATTACATACCAGATGGTTGTAAGCCTGGTCCTACGTGTATTGTATCAGGTAGTGTGGAACTGGTTGTAAGGGGTCAAAACGAGGCAGAGTAGAACTTGGACTTTTCCTTTTCATGTTATACCAAAGCAGTAATGGTAGTTATGATGAGCTATTGACGGGAATAGTGGATATCCAGAGTTATTTTTGGCCATAGAATCCTCATCATAACATAACATAACGAAGAGATTTGCTCTTTAACTCTTTGTGTTCTCAGAACTGCAAAATACATCGAAAAAGAAGAAGAATTTTTTTTTTTGTGTTAAGAAATGAAGAAGTCGGAGATGTATGTGCAGTGATGCTTCCGTAGCAATCTGTTCGGTTCTGTTCTGGTGAGTGCTGTTCCGTTCTGTCCAGTACTGTTGCTTTCAAAATTTCCTTTCGGTTGGTTAGGCTTGACTTTGGCTTTGGCTTTAGCTAGGCTTTAGCTAGGCTTGGCTACGATTGCCTTGTGAACTTAGGACGGACGGAACGAATGGAGCAACGGGAGAAAGAGGAGAGAGAGTAGGAGAGCAAGAAAGATAATAAAAAAAACATTCCGAAAGTAGAATTAAGATGAAAGTGTGGCGGGTACTGTCTGTAGTTTCAGTTTCAGTTTTTAGTTTTTCATTGGCGGTAGTTAATAGTGTGTGGTGGTGGTAGTAGAGTGACAGTTGTGGTGGTGGAGGTGGTAGTGCAAAAGTGTGGTGGTGGAATTTCCACGTGTGTACTGCGTATAGTGCACAGTGTAAGTGTGGGTGTGTGGTGTGCGTGGGTTGTAAGGTTGGAGTTATCCTGTTAAGAAAGACCCACTTGCAATTTTTTTTGTGTAAGAATGTAAACGTGACTAATAGCAATTTCCCGCCCTTCCCCCCACTATCATTACTGTTGCTTGCTAGTATATAAACGGATGAAATTTTCTCTTCTTTTGAAAAACTTTTTTACGAATTCGATTTCATTTATCATCTTTTTAAATTCAACTATCAGGCATAGCATTAGAATAGTAATTAACTTTACTATCATCACTCACTCACTTACTTTCAGTCATACACATATATTTTGCATTCTTTAATTACATTTGCATATCTAAAGTCATTAATAATAATTATATCCCATAACTACAAAATCATGTCAGAATTTGCCTTTAACAACTACTGTATACATTGTGATAAAATCTGTTCAACCAACTCGATATATTGTTCAGAAGAATGTAAATCACTAGAACATCACCAAAATAACACCACTTCATCTAATTCATCTACTACTTCTACTGAATCGACTTCCAGTCTACAACATAATCAAGTTTCACCTTTGTTAACCCCAATATTATACATCCAACAACAACAACAATTACAACAGCAACAAGCTCAACAAAAAGGTAAACAAGGTCATTTATATCAAGTTAATTCCCCATTACAATTATCATCAACTAATCAAGAAGATGATGAATTGAATTATTTTGATTTGAATTATTCAGTTCAATCAAATATCAACTACACTAATAATAACGATTTGATCAGTTCAACATCTCATAATTATCGTAAGTGGTTAACTACTGCTTTATAATAGAGATTTCGAAAGACAAAGAAACAGAGAGAGACAGTTCTATGCTAGTTTGTTAGTTTTTTTTTTTTATTTATTTTATTCTTAAATAAATGATTTATTTCTGTTGATTTATTATTGACGATGATTCGGGTTTGGTAAAAAAAATATTTGGGTTAGGTTATATTATAGTTTACATTACATAGATACATAGTTAGTTTCATTTCATTTGATTTTAATCTACGTATATATTGGATATCTATTTACGATTAATTTGTAAACATGGAATAAAAAGGAGGTAAGGAAAAATATCCCACCCCGCGTGGTAGTAGTAAGCTGTACTACGCTTAATTCCTGATTTTTTTTTTTTTTAGTTCCGACGGTTGTACGTCGTGTTTGTGGCTCTATTTTTCTTGTTCCCCCCCGTGGGAGAGCCCACGCACACCAAGCCCACAAGCCCCCATGCCTACTCCTCCTCTTCCTCTTTCTTGCGTCTTGTTTCTTTGTTTCGGACCTCTTGTCTCCTTACCCCTTTGTTCAACCACCACCACCACCAGTAGAAGTTTGTTCATCCATAGACAAAGTACTGAAGGAACAAAAGGAGAAAGGAACAAGGGGGATAGGGGGTAGAGTATAGGGGATAGAGGATAGTGGATACAGAATTGGGAGTGAAAAGAAAAAGGTTGGTTTGTATTGTTCGCGCATCGTGCATTGGTTCCAAAAGAGGGATGATACGTATATGGTATAATATGCACATCGCAAAGAGTTTTATACTTTTTCATAGTCCGCTTTTCTTCTTTTAGTTCAGATTATTTACTATAGAGTTTTTAAGTGAATCAGAAGATCTTCGTGTACTACTGATTCGTCTCACGGGTTAGGACACTCTTGTAATCAGGATAATCCCAATGGTTGTTAATTACTTAATTAAAACATGATAGTGGTGTTATAGTAACATTCCTTAGGTATACTTACATAAGCATACTCTAGTGCATTAAGTAATCTAACTTAATATTAAAAAAGTTTTTCTAATTATATTAGGGAGGTATACAACATAACATTAACATTCAAGTGAAGAATAGGGCAAACAGAGATATCCCCTGGTTGGTATGTGCAACTACGAGCTACTCTCCTTGGGCCCCCGTTTATTCCTGCTTCATTTCTTATGCAAGAATAAAAAGGGGATCAAAAGGGATGCTAAAGACCACAGCAACCAAGTCTAGACTAACGTAATGAATCAAATTTCAAAATAGACAATTCCGGCCAACATCACGTGATATTATATACCGTAAGATGCACAATATTATTCTTTCGATAACCTTTTTTTGGGAAAACAAGGAATAACTAGAGAAACACATACAAGTGATTAATAAGTTTAATTATGACCATTTCTCTATTGGAGTTTACTAAGATCACTAGGGTGATACTAGTATGGCAATAGTTTGGTGCTAGTTAAGAGACAGGCAAAAAAAAAATTGACTGAGAGAGAGACAGAATGAGAGCGAAAAATTTTCATTAACAATTGGTGGAACCGAGATATCAACCTCCTACTTATCCAAATACATATTCCTCCCACACATCATATAAAGAGTATCACACAATGTTTGCATCATTGGTTAGATCCGGAGGTTACTTATGGAAAGTGAATGCTCGATTATCAGGTCCACAAAAGGCCAAAGTCAGATCCAGAATGAGACAAGTTGATGAAAATATTAAGAATATATATGAAGGATTAATCACCGTTCAAGGGAAATCTATTGGCGATAAAACTGATATTAAAAGAGTTGATTATTTAAATTTTGAATTCCCGAAAGAAGCTGATATGACTCCAAGAGATAAATATACTACATTTAATAAAAATTGGAAAAATTATCGAAAACCAATTCATAGAGTGCCAAAATTTACCAAATTGTCATTTAGAGAAGATCCTAAACATTTCTAATCCTTTCGTAAGGATAGTTATTTAATTTGTACATAGCAATAAAGAAAATAAATAATGAAACAGGACAAGTCAGGTGTGTACGAGCTTGTTATATTTTATCCCAAATATAATTTGATATAAAGAAATCACTTAATTTTGGTTCCACTTTCAAAATATTTACTCTGTTATTCCCATTACCACCATTTCCAATATCTGACAGATTAGTAATAACCACCGTATCTTCTTCTATTTCTTTACCATCATCACCTTGTTTCTTTACAGTTTCCAATTTAATACCAAGGTTTCTAAATAAATTAATTCTTAAAATTGCAGGATCTTGGTCAATTGTTCCTTCTCCTCCTTTTGAGTGATCATCATCATCATCATCATCATCAAATATTCTATTTATCTTATTGTTAATATCATTTAATTGAATATTTAAATCGTTTTCTTGTAATTTAAGATTATTGATCGATGTTTGCAATGCTTGTATTTCTTTGATGGTTTCAAATTTCGACTTCTCTAATTCATCTATTTTATTCTGAATTATAGTAAATACATCATCGCCCAGTAATTCATCTCTATTAATCGGCGTGGACGAAGAAGTAGAAGAACTATTGGGAACGGAGAATATTTTTTTAAATTTTTCATCATCTATTTGATGAAGATCATTAATACTTTTGATAAGTGAATCGATTTCTTTGGATAATTCTGTATTCCTTGATATAAGTTTATTGGCTTTAGCACTGCGTAGTTCAGCAAGACTGTTAAGGGAATGATCGATTTCTTGTAATAGTTGTAGTTCATCCTGGATGTTTATTTCTGACGTTATCTTGTTTAATTTCTCTAGCACTGACATTTCTGCAAAGGGAGTGTATCGTCTGCTTGTAGTTGTGAATGTTGATAATGGCGGTCGATGGTGAAAGTGGATGATGGTTGTTGATGGTGTTGCAAATGTCTGTGTTTACATTTCATTCTCTCTCTCTCTCTCTCTGTTTCTCTCCCTTTTTCAAAGGCCATGCAATAACTGGAAGAAAAAAAAAAGTCCAATCATACCACCCATCATCATATAACTCCCATCTAATACTTAACTGTCAATATGAGTTATAACAAAGACAAGAAATCCTATTCAGATATAGAACTCCCAACCAACCCCAATTTACCAAGTTGGATAATAACTCCCAAGGAAGAAAAAGCTATATTTGAAAGATGGAGAAAAAAAGCTTTTCAAAAATGTGATGAATTAATTAAGGCATATATTGAATGTTCCAATAAATATAAAAACCCCTTAGAAGCTATGAAACTTTGTAAAGAAGCAAATGAAGCTAGTTTGAATTGTGTGGCACAATATCAAAAAATGGAATATTTAGATTTGGAGAAAGATGAATATATTAAAGAAAAAATCGAAAAGAAGAAATTATATAAATACTATTTACAAAAGAAGAAAGAAGAACAAGAATTGGAAAAGAATAAAACAAGTGAGTAGTATTACTGAATGAGCTACGAGGTTAGGCAGGGAACATTACAAAAGCATGTAAATATTTTAAAATTATATAATTGATGATAATAATACATATATATTAGTTAAAGTTTTCGTCTTCAAACACTCCATGACAGGCCATAAATATACTGGAATGTATTTTACCTAGTTTTTCTATACTTTGAAATTGATTACATGTGGTGGTTAACAAGTCATTGAAATCACATAGATTTGCGTTTAATTGAGCCATTTGTGAATTTAAATGGGATAACTTTCGTTGTGTGTTGTTGTTGTTATTATTATTGCTAGATGGTTGTTGTTGTTGTTGAGCATTCTGTGGTGTACGATGTAGATTATCTCTATTAGGTGAATTATCTGACATGGTTATTGCGGAGTATTTAGGGTGTTTGGCGGGTACTTTCTTGTTAGTGTTGTAAAATTGGTTGTTTTGATTTTGATTTTATCTGATTTTGGTCTTGATTTTAGCTTTATCCATGGAACAGAAAAAAAAAAAATTTCTTCAAGTAATTAATATCACATTACAACATTACATTCAACAGTACTACAACCCGTCATCTATAACTATTCAAACAAAAAAACCTCCAACAATTCTGTAAACGACGACTTATTTCATCGTACAACACAGAAACGAGCACTTCAATCAGAACAGCAATAACAGTTAGTGTCATCCCATTAAAGTTGCACTTGCAGTTACATGACCTTGTCATCTGTTCCACATTCCCCCGGAATTTATCTATTCATTATCCTTAACCACAACGAAACGAATAACAGCAACAATAGAGATATATAAATACGTATCATAACTACCCAATACTTCATAATTGATTAGAACAAATTACAAATCCATTATTCCTACAACTATAACCATAGGCAATATCTTTCTTGTATTGGTCTAGCCCCTGGGTCTCTTGTCATTGATTCAATTTATTTTTTTTCGGACAAGCGCACACCACGAATTCCTGCTACCACTTGGTTCCAGCTACTACCAGATTTTTTCTCCTTGATCCCCCGTAAAAAGCAATCCCTCGCTAAATCAAGGAGACGAAGAAGAAGAAGCAAAAAAAAAAAAAGAAAAATTTAACTCCTTCAACCCACACACACAATCTTTTACCACCATACATTATTACCACCGGCACCATGGACACTTCACCACCACAACTACCAACTGGTCCACCGCCAATACTGGTACTGGTATCACAACCACAAGCATCCCAATCGCCGCCGAAACCTCCACCAGGACAACCACAAGTGCCAGTGGGAAAGAGTCTACCAATAACTCCTAAACCACCAATACATCCCCTACAACTGAAGCAACCACCACATGCACCACCACCACTAAAACAGCACCCAAATGTACATCCACATCCAAAACAACAACCTATTAAACCAGTGCTACATCCGCATGCCCCTCCTCAAGGTACTAAACATATTCCGCAACCTATTAAACCGCGGCCTGTCATGCATCCAATTGCTCCCAAATATCAGAAAATTCAACCAGCTATTGCACCAAAACCAATAGCGATTGCAAGCAATAAACACAAACATTCCCAACCAAGTAAATTTAATCCCATACCAACCGGCAAATTATCCTTACTGATGAATCTGCTGACACTAGCAAAAAATTCCACAAGTGGTAATGGTAAAGATTGCAATTCTTTGAACACATCAAGAAAATGGGTGCTACCACCACGACCAAGACCAGGTAGGAAACCAACACATGAAAATGGTTCGACTTCAGACAATCATGATAAGAAAGCCAAATGTGGTGGTAATGGAACTACCGCTGGTGTGAAAAAGAAAGCTAAGTGTAAAAAAGAACCTACCAATGTCACCCCAGATTTGCTATCTAGTCCTAGTCCTTCTACTACTACCAGTACAACTCCTTCCAAATCACTATCGTCAACGCCATCTGAAAATAGAAAAGCTTCAACCATCTCATCGTCTTCTACCCCTATGATTCCTGAAAATAGTAGTCTAAATATGCCACCTACTGCCACTCCAACACGAAGTCCTGTACGCGAAATACCTATTCCAAAAATTGAAGTTGACCCAAAAACACAATTATTAGATATGAAAATGACTTATTTATCTAAATTAAAAGAACAAGAATTGATTCGAAATTACGTTGAAATATTAACTAATCAAATCAAAGAATTAAGTTTTATACAAAATGGGGTGATTACCTTTGATGCATTGAAAACTAATATCAAATACAACAAGATACCGTCAACGACTTTGACCAATTCAAGTTCCAATAATGCAAGATATGATCAACTAGAAGCCATCAATAATTTAAACGATTTGAACAAGTATTTAAATTATTTAACCAAATCATCAAGTATTATAAATAGTGTGAAAAAGAACAGAAGGAACCTTGACGAAATTCCCGATATTGATTCGATAGATAGTCAAATTGATCATTATTTACAAATTAGAAACAAGTTCAAATCAGTTAAAAAGGTGGATGTGTTGAATTTCAAAGACCTTAATAATTTGGGTATCCCAGTTCGATCAAAAAATCAAAATCCTTCAATCGATACAAATCCAACAGCAGCTATTCCTACTCCCAATACGAGCATCACTCAAAACAATGCCGATATATTCAAAAATAATGATATAACTAGTATATTTTCAGGTACCACTTTCCAAGATATGAATGATAATGATAACGAAAATAACGACAACAATAACAATAACAATGATATTGATGATGCCGATATATTGATGGATCAAGATAAATTCATTCCTGATTTATTGAAGCCCATCAAAATATCGAACCTATTTCATGATCTACAACTCCAACAACAAAATCAACAAAATCAACCACTTCAGAATCAACAACATCAGCGACTGTCACAGCAGTCTCACAATACTGATTTGCAATTACAAACAGAAACTATTGAAGAATCAATATCAAGTACCAGTATACTATCAAACAGTTCATTACCTCCAACAAGTGTCACGAATATAATGGCACATAATCTTAGTAACAATAGCAATAATAATAATGGTGGTTCAGTAGGTGCTGGAATCGGAGGAAGTGGCGATAGTTTGAATAAATTTTTGGATGATGAGTATGATAATATTGATGGATTTTTCATGGATGAGTATGATTTTTTAAATCGATTGGTGTTGAATGATAATACAAATTCAAATGGAAATCCAAATGGAAGTGTGAATGCTAACGGGAATTTGCAACCTGACCAGGTTCAAAACCAGAACCAAATTCTGGAACAAGAGGTTTTCGGAAGTGTTGAAATTCATGGTTCTACCAGTAATAATAGTGGTAAAAATAATAATGATAATGATAATGGAATTGGGAATGGAAATGGAAATGGAAATGAAATTGGGAATGGAAATGGAAATGGAAATGAAATTGGGACTTCAAGTGGAAATTGGAATGAAAAGAATAATGGTAATAATTTCAATAGTGAACTGAGGATGCTCAAGAAGAAGAGATTGAAATTGAATTGTGGATTTTGCACTAGTGATACACCATGCTTATGTTTTGATACTCTAACTCAAGATAAATAATCTCAAAACAAAATCGGAATTGAAGTGGAGTTTATACATATACATCTTATTTATTTATACCTTTTTTTTGTTTTATATGTTTTTTCTGTATATATTGTTCTATATAAATTAAAAAGTTCTGCGGTATGGTTTTTCAAATAATATAAGTGTATTCCTTGTAAATGATTTCACCAAAGATCCACTACACTACACTATCGATTGAAAAAATAGGATTATGAAACACCCTGTATATTCATGACTATAAAGCTTTTTTAATGACTCAATCCTATTCTGTCAATGGGATGATTCTCACTTATTGCCAAACAAAAGCCAAGTAACTACCCAAAACAGCAGTAGCAGCCAACACAGCATAACCAGTTCTATAGACACCTTTAATGGTCAATTCTTTACCGAAATCCCAAACCAAATGTCTAATACCATTACCAACATGGAAAACAAATGGATAAGCACACAAGACTTTAATACCATATTGTAAAACAGTAGGTAACGAAGTAAATGCAGAAACTAAAGTAGCAGTATCCAAATGATATCCTAAAATAGAACTAGCAGCAACTGAACAAGTTAATGCATAAAATGCACCAGCCATAGCAACACCAGTGATTCTATGGAATGAAGATAAAATCCAAGTTAATTGTGGTTCATAAATCGTTAAATGAGGAGAAGTTGGTCTGTTTACACGTTGGGAAACCAAAATTTTTTGTTCTTCTGCATCAGTTGATTCAATGGTTGGGGTTTTAGTAGAAAGAAATCTTGAAGTCATTAATTTTAATGAAACATTTCTTGAAGCTGGAGCAAGGGATGCTCTTAAAATGCTTGAGGAAAAACCTGGGCTTCTTAATAATCCGACACGGGAAATCATCTTCTCAAGGAATTAACAAATAAATAGAATAAATAAATAAAAAAAGGTCTAACACACAAGGGGAGAATAGAAACCTTCTTGATGATGTTTGTGTGGGGTGGTAAGAAAGAAAGGGTATGTTGGAACGAAAAAAAAAAATTCTTTCGCTGATTGGATTGGGTTGGAATCCGTCAGGTGCGGGAGAGTATGGTGGTGGTGGTGATAATGTGTGCCAGTTAGTAGTGTTTTGTGGTAAAATCCCGGGGGAGGGAAATTGAGTATAAACGACGCGGGACTAATTTTTTTTCTATATTAGTTCTAGCCAATAGATTGTTATTAATTTTTAATGGTCGTGCAACAGCGTAAAATATGTCTTGTTGCGGTCTCGGAGTATTAAGTCACGTGAATTACAATTTCACGTGATTATAATTGTTTTTGACACGACTTTACCCTTCCCCGAAGTTACATTTCTTTTTTTCTCTGTCTTTTCTTTTTTTTTCTTTTGGTGTAAGGGTGGGACATCGGTGGTGGTGTTTAGTGGAGGTGTTGGTGGGATTTTCGTATTCATCATATCATCATCATTTATCATCCACTATCAATCGTACCTGACCTTGCATCTTAACCGAAAGCAGTTATTATAAAGTATAAAGTATAAACAACACCACAACAAATACTACTACTACTATTAGTACTGCTACTACTACTGTCGCTACTTCCACTAGCATCAATACGACCATCCTCATACAAATTAATATTGATATCATTAGTCATAACACCTACCATTATTATCTACAAAAAGTACATCTAGACAAACCTATTGCCAAGTCATTTTTAATCCTTACTCCTTTTTACTTAAATTAACTAATTGTATTTCCCCCCTTTTCCTCGTCCAAGAGAATGTCAACAACCACGTCCATAAACACCATAGAAAATACAAATAATCACACCACCACTACGACTACTTCTATTCAACCTAATAACAATACTGCCACAACGAATTTTACAATAAAAGCAAACCAGGATAAGCAAATCCAACCAGATGAAGAAGCAATATTATCAATAACTGACAAATCTTCGGCTGTACCTGCGACCACCACCACCGCAAAGGGTACAAATACTTCACGGGAACACACAGTTGAATCTCCTACAAATTTATCATTCACCAAGAAAGATTTAAGTAAATCAAGAACCCAATCCTTCCAATCGGTTTTATCAACCGCGTCTTTAAAATCATTACATCAACAAGCCTTGACCAATCCTATCATAAATAATAACAACAGCAACTGTAACATGGGCACGAATACTCCATCGCATGTCCTAACTAGAAATAACAGTTCGATAAGTAACTATAATAATAATGTTACTACGAATAATGCCAAAAATTTTCAATCGTTTATTCAAGCTCCAGTTTTATCATGTATTCAGAAAAATGATGACGAGTTCAAAATTGGTCAACAACAGCCATTTGATGATAAATCTTCAACCACTAGGAAAAATAGTACTAATACCCGGGGCAACAACAATAACAATAATATGAGCAATGATAATGATGACGATAATTTAGTTCAACAGAGAAATTTAACGTTAAATGCATTAAAGAAATTAAGTTTGTCTCCCAGGCCAGTGACGAATCCTGATGAATCAACCCAACAAAAGCAACAAAAACAACACCAACAAGTGGTAAATGAAAATCAAAAACCAACAGAAATGGAACATGCAGAAGTACAAGAAAAAGAAAATACCCAATCAAGAACTCAAGAGCCTTACCAACCTGCTGAAGTTGATTTGTCGTCATTTGCAAGTCTTACAAGACAACCAAAACTGCATCATAAATTACCATCTCCTGCTGCAACCACCACCACTACAAACAACAATAGTAATGCAGGTCAATCATTCAGAAGACAATCAAAAGAATCAATTGATTCTAATATTTCCCAATACCATAATGATTTACAGCAACAACAATTAAGTGCAATTCAACGTCAATTACAACCAGAGAAATTTAATTCATCACCCACGTCTAACCGTGGTAAACCACAAGTGCCTCTTCCACAACAGCACATACAACAGCAACAACAACAGGTACAACAAAATGCTCTTCCACAGGTTTATACAAATTTTCCTCAACAATTACAACTACATCATCAAGGTGGTATACCTGCAGCTGTCATCCCACCAACTGATCTCAGTGCAAAGAGAAAACCACTGAATCCAGGTTTGAGTAAAATGCCGTTACAACAACAATTACCACCTCAACAACAGCAACAGCAACAGCAACAGCAGCTTCAACAACAGTTACAACAGCAACAATTTGCATCTGCTGTTGGGTTAGCTACTTTAACTCCTGGATCGCCATCTCAACATGTTCAACAACATCAACTTGGACATCCTCGTTCTTCGAAACATTTGCAACAGATTAAAGGATTAAGAAATCCAATGTATGTTCCAGCAGTTTTGAGGATGACCCAGAATAACGGATTATCAACCCCAAATAGATCATCTTCTAATTCACCTGACGTTGTTTCTTTCCAATCATCAACAATTACACCATTATCTCAACAACCACAGCAACAACCAATACCACAAAATCAACCATCTGTTATTCATGATCATTATGAATCTCATTTACAAGATTTCAATAAGCGAGCAAACATCCAAAATTCGTCCAATGCATCTATAAATTCTATTGATTCTTCAATTTCCATAGATTCAAATACGTCAATGACCAGTGGATTAACTGGTTTGTTATCATCTCCCTTTAACAACAATCTCAACGGCGGCAATGGCAATAGTAACAATAAATCAAGTACATATGATTATGTTCTGCGTGCTCCACCAACCAGGAAACATTGGATCAAAGATGAAACAGTTTTGAAATGTCAAATAGTTACTTGTACGAAAGTATTCAATTTCTTTGAAAGAAAACATCATTGCAGAAAATGTGGAGGGATATTTTGTAAACAACACACGAGTCATAGTCTTTATATTAACCATTTGGCGCAATTTACTACTGGTGGTAGAGGAACATTGTCAAAAGTTTGTGATAATTGTATTGCAGAATATAATCATAATTTTATTACTAAAGAATTTGGAGTTAACATGGTTCAGAAAAATGAAGAAATTAGTAAAATAAATGGTGGCATAGGTATGACTACTTCTGCTTCTACTGGTGTTACTGTTGGTAATGGTGTTGGTGGTTCCAGACAATGCAATTCTGCTAACTATCATACAATTGAATCCAAAAATGCTATGGGTATTATTCCTAATAGCAATAATAACGACTCCATAATCAATCATAACAACAATAATATTAACAACAACAACAACAATAATGCTAATAGAGGTGAGCAATTGGTAGGTAGTGTTCCTGCTAATTGGACATGGAGTTCATTTTAGATAAGTTTGGTTTAATTCTACTGCCAGTACTTCTGTTTTCCTTCCTTTTGTAAATTAATTATTTAATCAGGTCTTCATGTATTGATTTATTTAGTTCATTTCATTTTTTTTTAATATAGGTTTGTTTTCCATCTGATAATCAGTTATTGATAATCACTAAAACGGCTTGGTTCTAGCATGGCGTAGTAGGCGTCTTTACTATTTTTGGCAGTGTTCACACGACTAACACTCTTGCTGTGTTTTTGTCGAACCTCCAAGCGACGAAAATTTCAAACGTGTTTTTTCAGAACGACAAGGTACAAGGTACAAGGCACGAAGGAACAAGGTACAAGGAATAATCAATTGTCACATCCATTTCTTTGAATCATGGCGAAAGCACACTCCACCACCCTCAGTTTGACAAGAACAACGAACAATTCAACACTGTCGTTGAAAATATTTGGAATTGATGTTGAATCAATCCGAGTATTATTAAAAGTTATCATATTCATATCAATTGCTGGTGCAGCAATTTCCAGTCGATTATTCTCTGTGATTAGATTTGAAAGTATAATTCATGAATTCGATCCCTGGTTTAATTTCAGAGCTACTAAATATTTAGTTAGCCATTCCTTTTATGAATTCTTGAATTGGTTCGATGATAGAACTTGGTACCCCTTAGGTAGAGTAACGGGAGGTACTTTATATCCAGGATTAATGGTAACTTCAGGTGTCATCTATAATGTCTTGAAGAATTATTTAAGTATGCCAATTGATATTAGAAATATTTGTGTCATGTTGGCACCAGTATTTTCTGGATTAACTGCAATTTTCACCTATTTCTTAACTAAAGAAATGAAAGATTCAAGTTCTGGGTTATTAGCAGCCATTTTCATGGGAATTGCTCCAGGTTATATTTCCAGATCAGTTGCTGGTTCTTATGATAATGAAGCAATTGCCATTACTTTATTAATGGCAACATTTTATTTCTGGATCAAAGCTATGAAATTGGGTAGTGTATTTTATGGTACTTTAACCGCCTTGTTTTATTTCTATATGGTTAGTGCTTGGGGTGGCTATGTTTTCATTACCAATTTGATTCCATTGCATATTTTTGTTTTGATTTTTATGGGTAGATACAATCCAAAATTATACACCGCTTATACTACTTGGTATGCATTGGGAACATTGGCATCTATGCAAATTCCATTTGTTGGATTTTTACCAATTAGATCCAATGATCATATGGCTGCATTGGGTGTTTTTGGATTATTACAATTGGTTGCCTTGGGTGATTATGTTAGATCCAAAGTTCCAAGTAAACAATTCAGATCATTTTTGGTTGTTTCCACCGTTTTAGTTGTCGTGTTGGGTATTGCTGGTTTGATTGGTTTGACTGCTCTTGGATGGATTGCTCCTTGGACAGGTAGATTCTATTCATTGTGGGATACCAACTATGCCAAGATCCACATTCCTATCATTGCATCCGTTTCTGAACATCAACCAACTGCTTGGCCAGCATTTTTCTTTGATACCAGTATGTTGATTTGGTTATTCCCAGCTGGGGTTTATTTATTGTTCCAAGAATTAAAGGATGAACATGTTTTTATCATCATTTACAGTGTTTTGTGTTCTTATTTTGCTGGTGTTATGGTTAGATTGATGTTGACTTTGACTCCAGTTATCTGTGTGGCTGGGGCCATTGCATTATCTAAATTATTTGATGTTTATTTGGATGTTGTTGATATTTTCACCACCACCAGTGGTACTACCGAAAATGACGAAGTATATGAATCATCATCAAAGAAAAATTCCAAAAAGTCAAAAGGATTGCCACTTGCAGCCTTAGGTTCCAAACTTGTTGTGTTATTATCTTTCACATTCTACTTATTCTATTTTGTTTTACATTGTACTTGGGTTACGTCTAACGCTTATTCATCCCCATCTGTTGTTTTGGCCTCAAAAAATCCAGATGGTTCTCAACATATAATTGATGATTATAGAGAAGCTTATTATTGGTTAAGAATGAACACTCCAGAAGATGCCAAAGTTATGGCTTGGTGGGATTATGGATACCAAATTGGTGGTATGGCTGATAGAACCACATTGGTTGATAACAATACTTGGAATAATACTCATATTGCCACCGTTGGTAAGGCCATGTCTTCACCAGAAGAAGTTTCTTATGAAATCTTGAAAAAACATGATGTTGATTACGTCTTGGTTATCTTTGGTGGATTATTAGGATATTCCGGAGATGATATTAATAAATTCTTATGGATGGTTAGAATTGCTGAAGGTATTTGGCCAGATGAAATTAAAGAAAGAGATTTCTTTTCCGATAGAGGAGAATATAAAGTAGATGAAAATGCATCCAAAGCTATGAAGAATTCATTGATGTATAAGATGTCTTATTATCGATTTGCTGAATTGTTTGGAGGTAGAGATGGAGTTGATAGAGTTAGAAATCAAAATATTCCAGCTAAAGACACTCCAGAATTAAATATTGTTGAAGAAGCTTTCACATCTGAAAATTGGATTGTTCGAATTTATAAAGTCAAAGATTTGGATAATGTCGGTAGAGGTTTAAATCAAGCTACAGCTTTTGAAAAATTAGCTGATAAACAATCATCAGGTGCTGCTGGTGCTTCTGGGGGTAAAAGAAGTAGATCCATTAAGAGACCAAAATTGGAAATCAGAGAATAAAACCTTTAGCTTGTTTTTTTGGCGGGGGTTTTCTGTTATAGATATATAAGCTTTACATTTCAACATATTATGCATATATTCTTCTTGTTGTTTTGATAACCCCGAGTAAAGATAATTCCGGCGGTATGTTTGACATATGAATAATGACATCATAGTGCACGGCATAAAACTAGATTGAACTAATATCCACTAGTTCCCAATACCATAATTATTCAATATGTTGAACGTATATAATCCCATAATAGTTTAATTTTATCAAATCATATTCAAACAATAACAAGCAATTTCTTCTTCTCCTCTTTCACTGTTCCCTGTATTCCCCCCGCGTCTGGTGATCTTATCGAACCCCTCAAGGAAAAAAATAGCCCATGGAAATTTATCCACCCAGGATATCTGTTTAAAAATATAAATAAAAAAAAACCACACCACATTTCTAACCCAACTATTACCTATTCAATTCAACCAATCAACCCAATCAATTGATTTTCCCATAACTTCATCAAATATTAACTTATCAAAAAATTCACAAGAAACAAAAATGCCAGGATTATTCGATTTAGAAAACCATTTAGTATTTTACCGATCATACCATTTCAATAAAACAAATGTAACTATTCATTTAATCTGTATTCCGATAATTCTACTTTCTGCAATATCCCTATTAGTATCCATACATCCCCCAATTGCTGAAACAAATCCTTTATTTAATTTAGGTAATTTATTAGCTTGGTCATATGGGATTTATTATATTTTGTTGGATTGGAAAGTCGGTATCCCATCTGCTTCAATTCTTGTTTCATTTGCTTATTTGATAAATGGTGTATATTTGGGATTGAGTGATGATGGGAAAAGTGAATATATTAAAATTGCCACAGGTTTACATCTTTTCGCTTGGTTGGCTCAATTTTATGGTCATGGTGTTCATGAAAAGAGAGCTCCTGCATTATTGGATAATTTGTTACAGGCATTGGTGTTGGCTCCATACTTTGTTGCCTTTGAAGTTGCGTTTTTCTTTGGATATCGTGAAGATTTAAAGAAGAATATGGATAATAAGGCCGGTGTTTTGATTAGAGATTTTATTCAAAAGAATAAGGCTAAAAAGGCAAGTTAAATTGATTTGTTATGTATTTTTTTTGATTTTGTTTTTTGTTTCTAGATATTTGTTTCAGTCGATAGTGATGGTTGTATCAGTGTAGATTCATCTTGAGTTTGTTGTCGTTGTTTGTATAAATCATACTTATATTTGAGTTCTGGTTCATATAATGAAACTCCTTGTAATTGATTACCAATGGTCAACCAGCCTGGTCTTGTATTATGATCTCTACCAAATATTTCTAATTTCCGTGAATGTTTGCCAACTAGTCTTTCGACAATATCATAAAACTCATCGGGTTTTCTTGATGTTTCTCTTGTTGGACTTATCACTACGTCAGTATCAATCTGTTTATTGATCCAGATAGGATCACCTTTTAATCCAACTAATAAATGTTCCTTGGAATGATTTAACCAATGACCCGTGCGTCCAGTAACTATCGTTCTTCGCAATTGATTTAGTTTAATCCAAATCATTTCGTCATAAATTTTATATCCCCATTTAGTTAATGCCCTTCTTCCAACTTCAATGGATCTTCCTGTAACCCATAACATGATGATTCCTTCATCTTGTAATTCATGCATCGGCAATGACAACAATTCATCGTCTTTACATGTCCCATATGGCAATGACATATGAATATCCCATGCTGGATCAGAAATTATAGCAGAAAACTTACCCAATATGGAAAATGATAAGTACCGAACGTCGCAATTAATCCATTGTGGTGGTAATACTTCTCTGAATGACTCTGTAAAACAATCACCAATAGTATATTCAAATCCTCTCAATTTTAATCGTTTATCTTCATCGTCTTTATCATGACCATTTTTTGCAACTTCATCATCTTTTCGCGACATTGGATTAAGAGTGTAATAGTGCAAATAACGACAAGTTTTCATTTTATGGCAAGTATCCAAATACGAACAATCACCTAAATTCAAATCTGTATGATTGTTAATAATAGGTAAAAAATGGATTTTCTCTTTAAAACATTTAAAAATCTCGTTGCTAATTATGTTTTTGCATTTTAATATTCTTTGAACTATTAAAGCTTCGGGAATCGATTGCTTGGATCCAAAATGACTATATTCTTTCTTATTCAACCCCAATGTTGCAAGTATTTGATTATGATTATACTCATTGCAAACCTCATAAAATGGTTCTTCAGGAGTTGTTAATCTTGCCTTTTGTTTGTTAAGAATTGTTCTGCTAGTTCTCTTGTTGATTATTTCATGAATCGCGACTTTATCAATCATAAAACTAGATTCAATGATTTTCTCCCGTGAATAACACAACGAAGGTGACTTGTTTGCTTTACGGGGTTCCAAAAATTCTAAGATATTATTAGATGGTAGCAACGCATTCAATTCATTAAGCCTTGGGAATATCAATTTATCATCCTCCAATCTAGTCTTCAATATTAATATCCCGGCAACATTAACCCATATTAACCGTGGTGTAATATCTTCCTCCAAATCATTATCAAAAGTTAACAGGTATCCACTTATCAGATTAAATTGTACGAGATAATTAATGAATTCATCATGTGTGGTAAATAATTTCCCACTTGGGTGAAATTCTCGAAATAAGGGTCCAATTACCCAAAGTTGTCCATTTATTGGAGAAATTAATAACTTGTCATCTTGATTCAATATAAACTGAACAAATGGAATAAAGTCTTTCAATTCATAAATCACCACCATCCCTTGTATGTGGACCCTCTAGATAATGAAATAAAAGTGGATAAGAGGAAAAAAAAATGTGTTGATAATTTTTGCAACACTCTGTTGAAGAAAAAAAAAATTGTGGAGACCAAATGCACACACACACACACACACACCCACACACACACCCACACACACAGAGACACACAGAACCATGAACATACACATTAGGTAGTAACATTTAATAAACATTTCAATAAACTAATATACACGTGATGATAAACAAAAAAGTAGAAAATATACAACCCAACTTTTTAAAAACCAAATGGATTGTCCGGAGTAGCAGCCAGAATGTTCGCTTTTCTATTACCAGTAGCTTGAGATTGCAAGGGTGCATTACCAAAACCCATTCCTGTAGGTTGTGATTGCAACGGAGCATTACCGAATCCTTCAAATTGTGGGTTTTGCTGACCAAATGTAGTTGTTGGCATAGACCCAGGAATTTGTTGGTTGAACGTCGATGGTGCGGATATGCTGGTGTTTTGAAACATATTGGTCATTTGATTCATGTTTGGCTGCTGTTGTTGTTGTTGTTGGAACTGATTATATATAGGTTGTTGTTGTGGTTGCTGTTGGAACTGATTAAATGTTTGTTGAGGTTGTTGTTGGAATTGGTTGAACGTTTGTTGTGGGAATGGGTTTGAAGTGGCTTGTTGTGCAAGCAGTTGTTGACCAAAGGATGTTTGTGGAGGCAAACCACCAGTATACTGTCCTTGTGCAAAACCCGTTTGAGGGAATCCACCTGTTATTTGACCTTGTCCAAAACTAGTCTGTGGTAACTCACCGGTTATCTGGGGTTGTCCAAATGAGGATTGTGGTAATCCACCAATTATTTGTGGTTGACCAAAAGTTGTCTGTGGCAACCCTCCAGTCAACTGAGCTTGGCCGAAGGAAGTTTGAGGAGGCAATCCGCCGGTGATCTGCTGAGGAACAGTATTTGTATTCATAAAACCACCAGTTATTTGCTTGCCAAAATTAGATTGTGGAACAAATCCTCCTGTAATCTGAGCACCGCCGGTTCTTTGAGCAGGAAGCAATGGAGCTTGATTAAATGAAGTTTGTGGAGGCATGCCGCCTGTGATTTGACCAGGAAGTTGACCCCCAAACGTAGTCTGAGGCATGGTTACTGTACCAGTTTGTAATGGAACAAAAGTCGGTTGGAAGTTAGCTTGTTGGCCAAATGTGGTGGTTGGTGGAGCACTGGCTGTTCTTTCAGGACCAGTTTTTTGAACGTTAAAAGTTGTCACACCAGCTTGTAATGGAATAATTCCAAAGGTAAGCTGTGGTTGTAAAATACCAGTAGCTTGAATTGGGATGAAACCCGTTGGCTGTGCAGTAATAGGAATAAATCCGGTTGGTTGAGCTGGCAATAAACCACCAGTTGTCATAGGTACTAAACCTGCTCCTGTTCTTTGCACCGGGACCAAGCCGCCCGTACGTTGAGCTGGAACAAGTGTACCAGTTCTTTGTGGAGCAACTGCTGAAGAACCAGTAGCAACAGGAGCAGCTTGAGCTGTCTTTGTTGGTTGAAGTGCAGAAGCAGCAGGAATTTGCTGTGGTTTAGGTACTTCATTTTTGTTTTCCAATGGCTTGATGTTAACAAGGTCGGATAACGCACCAGTATATTGTGGAGTTTGAGGTTGTGATGGTGGCGCGGGCTTAAGGAGATCTTCACTGGATCTAGCGGCTGGTTTCATGGCCCAAGCATCGTCCTCAATATTGTTGGTGGATTTTGCAGCATGGTCTGGAGCTGGAGATGGGGCTTGTACATTAACAGGGGAAGGCAATGCACCAGCAGTAACCTTTGAAACTTCCGTGGTACTATTGTTCTTCAAAGCGCCATTATTATCAACAAACAATCCGCCACTTGGTTGTGGTTCTTCGGAGCGACTCTTTCTATTAAACTTATTGTCCAAGAACTTCATAACCCTGATTATGTCACCTTCTCTCAACCCTAAGGTTCTCAATAATGATGGGGAGATATCCTCCAAAATATTTTCGTCCATTTGTTCACGCTCGAAATTGAGAGTGTAACGTTGACAGTTTCCAATGTCAACGCCACATTCAAGGAAGAAATCAAACCAATCGTACAATGGAGCTCCATCTTTGGTTTTATTACTAGTGTGTTGGGGTCTGGATGGTTTAGGTGGTGGAGCAATATCGTTGATGGCAGCGGTGGCTGATGTTGAACGTCTTGGTTCAGTAGGACTCGAAACAGGTGCTGCACCAGACTTGTTCTTAGCCTTGGCTCTTTTAGCCTGTTGTTTCATAACTTGTTCTTTGTAACTCTCCAAAGAAGTACCTGTCACTCTTTCAACATATTCAAGATCTTCAACTGCTAATTTTTCAGCGGCAACTGCGATTTTGACACCATTGGTTTTGTGCAAATGGATTTTACCCTCGATACAGCCCAAGAACTCAGCTTCGACTTTAAATGTACCAGAACTATCAATCCATGTTCTAACTCTATGATAATTAGGAATTGACTTATCGCCGTCGTGACTATCGTGGGAAGACGCTTGTTTATCTCTTTGAGCTCTATCTTTTTCTCTAATTCTATCACGTTCCTCTCTATTTCTACTATGATGACGTCTCTCCTTTCCATCCACGACTCTGCCTTTGGACTTACCAGACTTACGTCTTAATGGTCCATCAGTTAATTTATCCAAGTTGGATGTTCCGACAACTTCAATATAACTAGCTGGAACAACACCTTGTCTTCCTGTGTCAATATTCTCAACCATCCACCAATCCTTGGATTTCTTCTCATCAATTACATAAACTTCGTCACCTTCCCTACAGTTCAATTCATCAGAACCTTGGGCTTCAAAATCGTAAATCAATCTACCAATTTTTCTATTCTTGTGGCTGGTAGATGCTTGTGAAGCTTTAGCAACTTCTTTCAATCCATGTGCCGATTCAGCACCTTTCAAGTCTCCTAATATTGCCATAATTGCTTGCGCCACATCTTTCGATCCAGCATGCAATTCCAACGAAGTTGCTGGGTTTCTGAATTCCAAGAAAACGTGCTTTTTTTCGTGGCTGAAAGTAACTAAATCTTTAATTCTCCATTGATTGTCCAAAGACGAAGATGATCTCAATCTCAATTTCTTAGGGTTGCTTGCATTTGGCTTAATTATGACCAAACCTTGACCAATCGAAAGTTTAATTGCTCTCTTTTTACGTCCATCCACTTCGTCAATGTACCAAGTAAAGAACTCACCATCATAAGAGTGGTCTGTCTTTCCGCCTTGGTTATCAACAACTTCTTCAGCTTCATAGTTTGACGATGTGCCAACGACTGGTTCTGGTGCAACAATATTAGATGCAGAAGGTCTGCTTGGCATTGGTGGTGGTGCTTCTTCTTCTTCTTCGTCTCCATCTTCTTCGTGTCCGTAATTTCCATATCCACCTGATCTGTTGTTGCTTGAAGGTGTTTCTTGTTCAAGCTGACGAGGATAGTCCTTTGCTGGTGTAGGTGGTCCAGCATCTGGAGTTCTGTCCTTGTGAACTGGAGGCGGTGGGAAATCTTGAGCTTTATTTTGTTGGAATGACGACGTTGGGAAACTATTTGCCGCATTACGAAGATCAATTTGTTGTGGTGGCACTTGTTGTTGTGTTTGATGTTGAGGAGGTGGTGGGAACTGTTGTGGTTGGGGTTGCGCTGCTGGTTGGGAAGGTTGTGCTGCTGCACCTGCACCTGCACCTGCACCTGCTTCCTCGTATTGTATATAATTTGAAGGAACGAACCCAAACCTTTGTTTTGTCAAGTCACCAACCAAAATCCAATCTGGATCATTGAGATCATAGACATAAAATCGTTCATTCTCTTTAAACGAAAGTTCTTCGTCGGTTTGTTTTTCATAATCATACAATGCAGTGGCTGTTTTAATCACCGGTGCTTCCTCGATGTAAGTCGAAGGAACTAACCCAGAAGGTTCGTCAACGACTTCATCTCCACCTGCAATTACTCTTTTCTTGACTTTCCACCATTCATCGATATCAGATTTCTCCAATAGATACAATAGATCATTTTCTTGTACAGTTAATTCTTCGTCCGCTTGAGCAGTGTAGTTGTACAATGCTTTGTACACACCAATGTATACTGACAGCATTTGTGGATTGATTTTTATGTTTTAAGTAGACGATTGAAGTTGAAAATGATCTCTGATGTTCCAAGTGAGCATTTCCCAGGTACTCCCATTCCGCAATTTTGTCGACATGGATTTTCAACAACCATTTTTTGGTGGGACACACACGACTTCACAAATTCGATACACACTTTGCCGCAAGGTGCACAAAATCAACCACCGTTCTGCCAAAATAGTTTTCTTTTTTAGTAAAGATAGTCTAATATAATATTCAATACCTACACAAAGCTTAATTGACTCTAGTTAAGGGTTTATCGTAACTAAACAACACTGTTTCAATATTCTCCATGGAAACAACAGCAGTGTATTTGTAATTTTCCGCCACGCCAGAACCAATATGTGGCGTGAGAACAACGTCTTGTCTATTAATTAATCCAGGATGAATGGTTGGTTCTCTTTCAAAGACATCCAATCCTGCAAACACAACTTTCCCGCTTTTCAAACCTTCAACCAAAGCATTTTCGTCAATGACAAATCCTCTTCCTATGTTGATTATTCTAAATGGCTTCTCCATCTCGTTTATTAATTCTTGGTTTATCAAATGTCTAGTGGACGGAGATCCAGGACATGCAATGATGACTAAATCAGCAAAACTCACTGTTTCTTCTAAACTTGAATGATATGTCACTTTATAGCCTAATGATTTTTCTTGAGATTCTGTGAGTTTATTTCTCTTGACGTAATGAATGTTCATCCCTATGCATGCCAACCTAGCACCAATTAATTCCCCAATATTTCCAAACCCAACAATTACAGCATTGTGACCTCTAGGAGACAAGTTTTCTCTCCTACAACAAGAATGACCATATGAACTTCCAAGTATTGGCTCCACTACGGGCGTACCAGTACGTTGATTGAATTTCCCATGGAGTAAGGAATTTCTCAAGAGACCAGTATGTGAATAGTGATCTTCTCCTGCCATATTTTCATAAAATTTGATGTTTCTGAAACTATTAATAGTGTTGTACAACGCCAAATCTGCAACGGCTTCACTTGCAATTGCCGATGGGACATTGGTCAATATAATTCCTCTTTCACTCAATTTATCAACATCAAAAATATCATATCCAATGGTACAGGTAGTTATGATTCTTATAGTTGGTGGAACATAATTAAGCAATTTTCCTTTGAACCCACCAATAGGTGCAAAACCTGCCCAACCGCAGTATATAGCAACAATATCATTAAATTTTGTTTGGAAGTCAATTATTATTTGTTCCAATGTCGTGAGAGTGTAGAAAATACATTGAAATCTGGATTCGAACTCTTCAAGTTGTTCAACCTCTGGTTTTTCTAAGAATAACACTTTTTGTTTAACAGTCATCGTTTTGGTAGTTAAAGTTAGTTTCTTTGAGACTACATTAACCCGTAAGTTTTTAAGGGGGATTGAGAGATATGGCTATTTATATATTAAACCACATTGACGAACACGAGTAGGGAACCATCTTGCAGTTTTTGCAATTCTTGGTTTTTATGCAAGTTTTTCCTTTGATAACCGTGTTTCAAGCCTATTTTAGGAAACCGGTGCGGCTTTCTCGTGATAATTTTCTCAATAGCCGAAGCATCCCTTAAAAAAATACTATTAGATCTATATAAACCGGTGAGGCTCAAAAAATTTTCACCAGAAACGCATGTAACTGTTAACACCACCACAATGGTGTGCTAGCCCTTGTTGGATTTTGGATATGTTTTGGCGTATCCGAAATAGGGGTGAAAGCTTATTTACACTATAGTTAGCACGAATAGAATTTAACCTGATACTATGGCACAACTTACACGTGGTATCAGGGAAGAAGAAAGAACAAGAATGAGATAACTCTACAATCGATATTCATATAGCAATGAAATCTGAGTATTTTTAAGTTGACTAATTGAAAAAAAAAAGCTGCAAATTAAATATAAAAAAACTGAAATCAAAAAATCATAATATGACACATAATGGAATAAAAGTTCAAGCATTGCAAACTCATGGATGGAAATAATAAAAAATGGAGGGAAACGCGTAGTCTAACTGTCTCTAATGAGCCATACCTGGTTCACCCAAGTATTTGGCCTTCAAGACAGTTCCACAATGCCAACATCTAGAAAGTTTACCTTCTTCAACCTTCATCCAGTATGGCTTGTGATCTTGATCTGGAGTACCTTTACAACCAACAAATCTGTAACCCACGTAAGTTGGAACCAAGAAAGGTTCATCAATAGTACCCTTACCTTCGGTAATTGGCATTTCCATGTCGAAAACATCAACACCTTCTCTTTTACCCAACAATTCCAATCTTTGTAAACCAGTAGATTGATCCCAATCGGTTGGGATGGTACCTGGTTGACCACCAGGACCAATCAAAGAGGCTGGGCCAGTGACTTCAGCTAAATCTTTGGCAGTCTTGACTGCTCTTTCAGCTTCTGGGACAAATTGGTCTTTCAACAAGATTCTTGAAGTGGACAATAATCTGGTTTGTTGTCTGGCAACTCTTAAAGTAGTACGGGAAAGCATCTTTGTTTTACCTAGAAAATTAAATAGTTAGTATCAAGAAAAAGAAATTTCCCTAATTGTGATTGGACTATCCCATGTTTCCCTCCAACAAGTTGTATGTGCAAAAAGTGTAGATGATACTCAAGGTTCGATAATTCACTTTAATTGATTCTAATCATATATAGTATTAACCTTAATTGATCCTTTTAAAAAGTTGTTATCCTTTAGTGTAGTATTACTTTTCAATTACAATTAATTATATCTTTACATATTTGCTTTCCATCTCATCCACGAAGTTTATTTCAAAGTAAGAACCTGATAAAAAACAAATCCGGAAACAGTCCAATTGTCGAGTAAAATCGGGTCGTGACATACAGTTATGAATAATTAACAAAAACTTCAATAAATGAATAAGTAGATGATGATAAGGGTGGAAGGGTTTAGGGTGAGATTGAACTTTTGTTGATTTTATATATAAATAATTAATTGTATGTATTTTCAAAAATCAGCTAATTATTTTTCTGGTGTCTAAGAATAATTTCGCACTTATTGGCGAAATATTATTGGTTTGTCTGATAGTCCAATAGAAAAAATCACTTACAAATCCCGATCACGTGAGTATTATCCTATATAGATAAGAGATAATGCGGAGATTGAAATCTGTCACCTACGGGATGTCATAAAGAGACGTGGAAGCATATAGTGGACTAGCAGGTGAGTTGTGGGATGATTTGTGAGGTCATCTGTGTATTCTTTCTTGTTTCAGACAGTCACAATTCAGACTCCGTAATGTTAGAATCACTCTTTATTCCCGACTCTTAACAAATTTTTATCAAAATTCACAGTTCGGAAGAGCAGATGATTATTGAAACTTCTCTTACGTTATATCAATCAATCATGTTAAAATAGATTTAAAAAGCGGGCCAACAAGCTTTATTGCAGCCAACTGTGTTGATCTAAACTTGTAGCATTTTGATTTTCAAGGTAATTCAGCTCACTGTAGTGTACAAAATCCCAAACTAGGGCTACAACCCTAGATAAAAAATGATTGTGCCATGTAACACGCACTTTTTTCTCTTGTATTGTGTATGGCAGCAACTATGTTCACTCCTCTCGCCTACCAACTCTCACAGTGAGACCGTCGCACTCATACAAAAAATTTTTCAGATTTCAAATTTGGTTTACTTTTCTCTTGTTCCTTATACTATAAGTAAAAAAGTATGTTAATGACGATGATATATACCAAGAGATCAAGAAATGAGTTATCACAATGGATAGAAGAATCAAGATGAACGAAAGAATGAGAGAGACGATAGATAATTCGAGTTAAATATCATTCCAAGGTGAAGAATATCCAACAGTTGGAATATACCTACTGCAACGATTCAAAGAAATACATCTACTATTTAAAAGATCAAAGTCATAGAAAGCAAATCCACAACGAATCAAATGTTATTTCATAAAGTATCGAGAAATATCAACCATTGTTCACTTTCAGAAGTCCCTTAGTCGAGATAACAAATACTATTTTTTTGATCATGTTTAATTACCTTGGGAAATCAATCAATTCGTGAATTCATTTTGATTACTAACAATTCATTTTATTATTAGCTAACATGCCAAAAAAGAGAGCTTCCAACGGTAGAAACAAGAAAGGTAGAGGTCACGTCAAACCAGTTAGATGTTTAAACTGTGCCAGATGTGTTCCAAAAGATAAAGCTATCAAGAGAGTCACCATCAGAAACATGGTTGAAGCTGCTGCTGTTAGAGATTTATCTGAAGCTTCTGTTTACGCTGAATACGCTTTACCAAAATTATACAACAAATTGCACTACTGTGTTTCTTGTGCTATTCACGCTAGAATTGTCAGAGTTAGATCCAGAACTGACAGAAAAATCAGAACTCCACCACAAAGAAAGAGATTCTCTTCTGACAGAAAAGTTTCTCCACAAGATGCTGCTAAAAAAGCCAACTAAATTGTTTAGTTTGTCTTTGTATAAATAGTGGTTAAATTTTTTTTGGGTTAATTTTTCAACTTATGTATAAAATAATATATCAATAAAGATAAAATTCATTGAATGTCATTATCAATTGTGACACATGTAGTTTCCTAGTTTGGTGTGTTGGATTAAAGGTTGGCAGCATGAAAATTTTTTTGACTGTTGATCGTTTGTTGCAGTTCACAACTGTTTACAAAACGTGCAGTTCAAATCGATAGTAAGAGCTAACAGTAAGTGACAGTCTAGAAGGAACACAGGTTATGTGCCTGCCAATGAGAAACAAGTATGTGTGGAATTTAATTAATTGGATTGAATTGAGTTTAGTTGGAGAAGAATTTTTGTTGCAAAGTACACTATCTCACTAAGATAATGATTGAAGGAGTACATATGTGGTGGATTATAATCTCCCAATTAGCCTAAGCTAGCTGTCTCGCTCTCGTTCTCGCTCACTATGCACAAACGGTGTCATACTAATAGTAAGAGAGAGAGAGAGAGAGAGAGCAGCAGACAATCTCACAATCTACAAACATCACCGGCGAGAAATAAAAAAAATTAACAATCATTCCCTTTCCACTCTTTGCCCTTTTTTTTCTGTTCCATTCCCATAATTCAGTTTACAACACCCCCTTCAGTCCACTAAAATACTTACTCATTTACAATTGGGAATTCTCTATTAAGATTATCATTAGAACATTTCTAGCATTTCCCACATTAATCCCATTACAATCTCGATTTCTATTTCTGCCCAATTGACATCATCACAGCAGAAAAAGACAAATCAAAAAGTCAATTGAAATCGGTAAGAGCCAACCCAAAAAAAAAAACCAACGGACAACAACAATTTACATTCCAAAAAGTTCTGTCCCTCACTTAACTCCTCCACTTGGTCCATTAACAACCCCAATTTAGAAGACACAACTACTAATAACAAAGCATGTCATCGGATGAAACTTGGAAGTTCTCCCAATGCTTCGGTGACAAAGGAGACATCGAAAATATCACTGAAGCGGACATCATATCAACCGTTGAGTTCGACCACTCTGGTGATTTCTTGGCCACTGGTGATAAAGGTGGAAGAGTAGTCTTGTTTGAAAGAAACCAATCTAAGAAGAAACAGAGTTGTGAGTACAAGTTCTTCACGGAGTTCCAAAGTCACGACGCAGAGTTTGATTACTTGAAGTCGTTGGAAATCGAAGAGAAGATAAATAAGATAAAATGGTTGAAAAGTGCCAATGACTCGCTCTGTTTATTGTCCACAAACGATAAGACTATAAAGTTGTGGAAAATTCAAGAAAGACAGATTAAATTGGTTTCCGAAAATAATTTAAATGGCTTAAATCATTTACCAAGTACAAACATAGGTATAGATTCGTTAAAATTACCGCAATTACAACTCCATGACAAATTGATTTCGGCCCAACCAAAGAAGATTTATGCCAATGCCCATGCCTACCATATAAATTCCATATCCGTCAATTCAGACCAAGAAACATACTTGAGTGCCGACGACTTGAGAATCAATTTATGGAACTTGGGAATCGCCGACCAATCCTTCAATATCGTTGATATCAAGCCTGCCAATATGGAAGAATTAACCGAAGTCATCACCAGTGCAGAGTTCCATCCTTTACAATGTAATTTATTCATGTATTCTTCTTCTAAAGGTACCATTAAGTTATCAGACATGAGATCAAACTCCCTTTGTGATACACATTCGAAGATTTTTGAAGAGTATTTAGACCCGTCTTCCCACAATTTTTTCACTGAAATTACCAGTTCCATTTCTGATGTTAAATTCAGTCATGATGGAAGATACATTGCATCTCGTGATTATATGACGGTTAAGATATGGGATTTGGCCATGGAAAATAAACCTATAAAAACGATTGATGTTCATGAACATTTGAGAGAAAGATTATGTGACACTTATGAAAACGACGCTATTTTTGATAAATTTGAAGTCCAATTTGGTGGTGATAATAAATCTGTGATGACCGGTTCATACAACAATCAATTTGTAATTTATCCAAATGCTGTCAATACTGGAAACGACGACAAACCAAAATTCAAATCCGCGTTCAAGAATAGTTCAAAGAAGATTAGAAAGAACGGATTTGGCACAAGAGCGGAAGACTATGATGATGATGATGATGAAGACGACCACGACGGTGCAGATGACGAATTTGATGAAGAAGTTCCAGCAAATAAGAATTCTCCAAGTTCACAATTAGAAGATGAAGATGAACAAGAAGAGATTATTTTACAAGCTGACAAGTCTGCATTCAAATCCAAGAAATCAGGTCAACATCCAATGAGACGTAGAATGACAAGTGGAGTAGGTAGCAATCTTGGGAGAGAATTTGACGATGTTGATTTCAAAAAGAGTATACTTCATTTATCGTGGCATCCAAGGGAGAATTCTGTTGCTATTGCCGCAACTAATAATTTATACATTTTCTCCACTTTATGATAACTTTATTCACATACACATAACAACGAATTTTGATTGATTTACCACTTACCATTACTACTTATTACTTATTACTACTATTATTACTTATTTACTTACTTCTTCTTCATCATCTTCTTTCTTACTTTCAATTATTATTACCATTTTGTCATTTTCTTTTTTGTCTTATGTATACATAAGTACTTCTTTGTCTTTGTTCATGTTCATTTGTACATCTTCTGGTTGATTTTTTGAAACATTATTATACGCGAGAGAGCAAGAAAGATATACATAGCGTGTTTTTAACTTTTGTCATTTGACAATAAACTTCATAATAAAAATCTCGGAATATATATTACTAGTAATATTTCACCTTTTTCAATAGTCAAGATAAAAATAAACAACAACAATTAAACAAAAAAATCATGCTAGTAGAAATAATAATCAAAACTTAAAAAAAAATCAAAGCATCAAACAAACATCAAAAGATCTCCCCAAAAAAGAAGGGTAGAAACAAGAACATAATAGGCTCTTATCCTCTAATCTTTAACGACGTGTCTGTTGACATCACTGTTCCAGAACAAGGTCTTGTCACCGTCACCCCAGAAGAATGGTTTCAGTCTAATGTTTTGGTATTCGTATTGGGTTGGCCATTCATCATCGGTCAAATGAGCTTGATGCTTTCTATGTTCAGCATGTTCCAATTCGACTTTAGCAACTGGAATAGCAACCAACAAGACAGCTGGTATGGCGACGAAATAAGTCAATTTTCTCCATAATTTGGTGATGTCACCAGAGTGATGAACTTTTTCTTCGTAGTTCTTGATGAATTCTTCACCCAAAGCTTTGTTTGGTTTGTAAGAAGCATCTTTTAAGAAAGGAGAAGCTTTCAAATGATGAGCGTTGAATCTTTTAAAGGATAATTGTTGAACTCCTCTTCTAAACATCTTTAAATTGAGTTGTAGGTAGTAGTGAGTAAAAAGGTGGTGTGGTAAGAGTGAAGTAGGGGTAAATGATTGGGATGATTTTTTTTTTTGTTTAGCTCCTCTCTGGCTGTCTCTCTCTCTTTCTTTCTCTGTTTGGCTGTTTTCGCAGCGTTTTTGGTTTTGGCTTAATTTCATTGGGTGTAGTTGTAAAAAGAGAAAATCATGCGATATGGCTATCATTCACTACAGAAAAAAAGGGGTCGTGTCTACGGGTCTTAATTACAAAACAAATACTTTTGTCACTGTCACTTTGTCCCTGTCAGTCTATATACAAATATTCATAATTGGTCCTTTATGTATACATGTAATTATTATTTACTCCTCCTCCTCTCTCTATTTACCTTCTCCGTCAGTATTTGATTGGTTAGATTATGATTCGTTCGATTTGGTCAATTTTTCAATATCATCTTTGGCATCTTCTTTCAGTTTCAAGTAATACTCTCTATACCATTTCAACTGGGCAATACTTTCCAAAATATCGGATTTAGCAGTATGTGCTCCTATTTTCTTCGGGTTTAACTTCATCAACGTTGGATTATGTCTCCAGCCAACTTCCATTATACTAGAAACATCGATAATTCTATAATGTAAATGATCAGTAACTTTAGGAAACTCTTTCATCATAAAAATTCTATCCATATGCACCGAATTCCCACCCAAAACTGCGGTTCTTTGATTAGGGACATATTTCTTGATATATTCAAATAATTCATCTTGAACAATTTCCAATTTCCTATCAGGGTTGGATAGCACACGGGCAGTTAAACCTGATTTACCATGGGTTTCAATACACCATTCATGCATCTTGTCCAATCGTGATTTTGGATAATATATCGTACTTTCAAATCCAGTTTCATCAACAAGATTCAAATTCCCATCGGTTATCAAACAACAGATTTCAATAATGTTGTCGTCACCAAATATGTCCAATCCCGTCATTTCACAATCAATCCAAACGATTGGTTTATCTGGTAATTGAGTTTTCTGTCCTATTAAATTACGAATATTGGCAAGTGGTGAGGACATGGTCTTGGTCTTGGTGTAGGAGATCCTTTGTGGTGAGATGGTTGAAAAAAATCTAGTAGCTGGGGTTCTAGCAAGTTTGGGTACTATTATAAACTGTCGAAACATGACAACTTTTTCAAAATTACCTGTTACAGATATTTCATCTAATCTTTGTTTCGGGGGAATTTTTTTTTTTTTTTCGTTCGATGCGCTCAGTCGATACAACGTTTTCCCACTGTGTTCATGCTTCGCTTTTTGCAACCTTAACTGGAATTATCAGTACGTTTATTGTTGTAGAATATATATTATTTATACATGACCTCTTCAAGTTTCTACCCATTGCTTGGATTCTCGCACTTCTTCTTGTCCTAGCTGATGCATTAAATTACAGTAATTTTTGGAGCTTTCTAGAGCACAATCAATGTTTACATTATTGAGCCCCACTTCATCATCACCACTTTCTTCACCGGTGCCAAATATATTCAATTTGGTGTCCAACAATGTCGTCATTAATCCTCTTATCTGAATCATATCAATCGTAATATCACTTAATGAGAATGTCAAAGTCATTAAATCGCTGTCTCGATCAAACAACCATTCAGAAATCCCATTAGGAATAAACACACTTTGAATATTAGGATCACATAAATTTTTCTGGTCAGGATACCATCCAATTAATTCAACGTTAAATGACATAAATGACGAAATGTGACTAATCTTGAAATTGGTACTTGATTTCGTTATAATGGCCAAATTTGGTCGATACATATGATTACTACATGCACAATCGATTAAATGAGCTCGTGGGAAACCTATCCAATATTCCTTATCCAGGGGTATTTTCTTGGATAGTCCAGGAATGTTTAAATCTCGGAAGTTGATCATAGGTGTGCCACCTCTTAATGCCCCCACGTCTTCATCTTCCCCTCTTATAGTATCTTTCAATTTATAGACAAACTCACACAATCCTTCGTCTAAGGAGCACTTGAGTATTTGTAAATCGGACCATTGATACACGAAATAAATAAATCTGTCAAATTTATGCACTTGTCGATCGGCATAACTAATCATCGGAGTCCAATTTTTCTCCTTTGGCAATCTTGGGGTATCAACAATTCGTATCTCTTTGGTTTTTAAATAAACATGTGATTCCAAATCATCCGTTTCTTCAATATTTCGTTTCCCATATTGTGATTTCCAAGGATAACTCATAAACATCGATCTATGATAATTATATTTCACATTCTTATAGCCCTCAATAGTTTGATCCACCATGGAGATTTTCCTATGGAATGCATTGAATATAACTACTGGTTCTTCAAATCGTTCATTGTTCTTAATAAGAATCAATCTTGGGTCTTCCGGTCCATAATATGAATCTTCAACTTCTCGATAATCATGCATGATGGGTATACTTAGTATACCAGGATAAGAAGTCATTTTCATCGATTCGTTGGTATTGTCTGGCACGATTAATTCGACATTTTTCAATTCTTGCCAATTTCGATCAAATATCTGGGCGTAAACAAAGGAGAACACAGGTTGGTTTTTCGAACCTAATGGTGAATACATTATTCTTGATACCATCAAATGAACACCATATTCTTTTAGATATACAGAACTACCCACCATTTGAAACCAATGATCCTTTATTTTTCCTCGCTTTATTTGTTCTGGAACTTCGTATAGAAACGGTTTTAATTCCAAATAATATTCCGAATTGGAATTCATGAAATTTAGTATTATCTCAGTTAAATTGCAATTAAAATTCTCTTTTGATGATACTTCAAAATTGATATAATTCGACAATGGCGCACATCCGGCCTTGTCGCCACCCGATTTGAAGACTTCTCCTTTGAATTTCGTAAACCCTTCTTTATCCTTTATACTACCACTACTACCTTTTTGATTTTCCAATTGTTCTAAGTTTTCACGTTCATGTTTCCTGATTATATAATTCCTATTTGGAGGTAATTTCAAATCAAGATATTCGGTATAATAATTCTCAATTTCCAAACCATTTAAGGGTGTCCAATGGGGGAAAATAATGACTTTTTGATCACGGTTATCATTTTCATCCCCGCTGCCTTCTTTGTTATAATTGTCGTTATTATTATTATTATTACGGTTATTTTCAATATGATTATGATTACCATGTTTTGCCTTATCTTGAACTTCGATATTCATTTGTGACCGTAAATTCTGTTGACTATATTTCGTCATTTCGACAAATATTAAACTACCACTTATGAGTAAAATCATAATGATTAACGGTAGTTTCTTACCACGAAGTTTTCGTAATATTCGCATTGAGAATGCCATTGTTGTTTTTTGATTAGAATCTTCTATTTGTAATACCTTAATAGGAGGTGAGGGAAACGGTGTATTAGTTGAAAGTATTTGTATACATGATGATCTTCATTTGTAAGGGAAATTTTCAAACCCTTTTATATACACACTAAAAATATATTTTCGTTTGGTATCAAACGGAGGTAAATTATGAGAAAGCTACCAAATGCCATAGGAAAGTTGTACCGAGCTATCCAATACTTACCAAATATTAAATCTAGAAGTAACAAAATTCAAATCGTCTCGACGTGGATTGATTCGGATACAAAGTTTAGTTTATCCTAAAGAACCATATCTCTCGTTCCTCCCTCCATTCGCACCCCTATTTTTTTTTGTTTGTATTGTGTTGCTAAGCTTGTTATGTCCGAACCGTGAAGCCCGCATCGTACTGGTATAGGCATATACATTTATAAATATAAGTGAGATACACATTAATTTTCAAAATTTAACCAGTACCAACCATAGCTTGCGCAATATTATTCATATGTGCATGTAAATCCGCTGCCAATGATTTAACCTGTTGATCATGTTGCTTTTCTTCATATTTCCCATAGTCCTTACAGAACTTTTTCGATGACTTAATAGCACATTGCACATTATAATCATTCTTAATTTCCACCGAACGCAATATTGCGCGGGTTAGGACCTGCATCAACATTCCTTTAACATAGACTATATCAACCGTGGTGTCCGATCTGGATAAACTTATGGTTAAATAATCTTGCAAGTTTCCTGCGTCATCTCTAGAAAATTTCCATGAGGATATTCCATTGGGTACTAATAGATTCTTCCCTTCACAAACACTTTGATTTTCAAACCAAGGGACAATAGGAACGCTTAGATCCATAAAGGAAGATATCAGTGAAATTGAATAGCCTTTACTGTCTTTCACAAGGACAACTAAATTAGGTCGGTACATTTTTAGACCACACCCACAATTCTTTAAAACAACTCTGGCAAACCCTATCCAAACTTGACTGTTTCCTTTATTAATCGTACGCTTCAATCTCTGCAATTCTTTAAAGTTGGAATGGTCTAACAACTCATTGAGACTAATTAGCTCAGTACCACCTCTTAACCTTTTTGCATTCGGTAAAGTTTCCTCATCGTGTTGATATTCCCATTTACATTCGCTATCATGATCCATGAGTGAACACCTGACAATTTTCAAATCTTCAAATTGGTACACAAGATTAATGTCCTTATCGTATCCGGCTTTCAGACGGTGTTCATAATCTATAAAAGGTGTCCAGTTTTTCTCCTTTTCCATAGTGCCCGCTTCCGAAGGTAGTTTCAATTCTTTAACCTTAATATATGTATCCTTCAAATGACTCGAGTCCACGATGCTGTCAACATAGCCTTTCCCCTTCTGAGTTCTCCATAGCCACGACATAAACATTGATCGATAGGTATCTAAATTAACGGTGGTAATAATATCTTTATAATTTTTTGTACGGCCGATTTTCCTACTATAGGAATTATAGATTATAATGGGTTCTTCATCACCTTTATAATTCTTAACCAAGATTATTCTTGGATCTTCAACCCCATAAAATCTACCCTTCTGTAACAATACATTATGAGATACGGGCATTGGCAAGAAATTAGGATATGAAACACTCTTGTATTCTGGTTCATTACTTCCTGTAACATCGTTAGGAACAATTAAATCAACATTTTCCAATTCATTCCAATCATTATCAAAGATCTGAACATAGGATAAGGACATCACAGGCTTGACCTTGTCTCCAGTTTTGGTATAAAAGATTCTTGATATCATAAAGTGAACTCCATATTGTTCCAACCATACTGAACTTCCAATCATTTGAAACCAATGCTTATCTAGATCTCGACGTTTCAATTGTTTTTCTAAATTTGGGAAAAATGGAAGCATTTCTTGATAATAATCACTGTTGTCATTGACAAATTTTTGTAATATCTTATACAAATTGGCATTCTTGGTAAATGGTCGGCTAACTTCAAATTGTAGAGTTTTTGGTTTACAAGTCTTTTCATCAGATGCCTCAAATACTATCATTGAACTTGGTATATAAGACACATCTTTCAATTGAAATGAGAACTTGTTCTTTAAGATAACATCTTCTGCAAATAAATCATGATGCAATGTATTGATATAATAGTCAGATAGTTGATCGTTTCGTAGGTGGCAATTCTTTGGGAATATAACAATCTTCTTGCTTATGTGGTTAATTTTATCTTGTAAAAGCAATAGCTCTTGTGGTGATAGGTATTCTTCTCGAAAATATAGGGTAGTATAGACTATTATAACGGACACACACGCAAGGATAAGCATAACCAATGATATTAGGAAATATTTGATTCGTTTCGGTAGTCGTATCGAAAGCGATATACTGTTGTGCAATGAATATAGACTCAATTTTGACATTGTATCTGATGTTGATATTATGAATAGCTAGACTACTGGCAGGTATATGCCGTTTGAAAAAGAAACAACCAAACAAGTATAAGATATTCACAGCAAAAAGTTTCACTTTTTTTTACTATTATTTTTTTTCCTTGCTCTTCTTTGGTAGGGCAATACGGCTGAACTAAATTAGACGATGAATTGAGATGGTGGTACGAGGGAACAAGAAATACGTGAATATGACACCCTTAGTTTCCTTTTTGTAGTAGTAGATTTAAGAATAAAGAAAAAGTGAGTTTGTAGTGAAAAGGATATTTCTGGAGAGGGTTGATGTTCTAAATATATATATGTGAATCAAACTTTTTTTTTATTTGCTTCCCCTGGAATGATGCGTCTATTGTTCTCTTGTTCTTACCCACAAATTCCCTGTAGTAGGTCATCTTGGACAGAACGCGCCACCTTCACCAATGGCCCCCCGCCAAGAATTCTGATCCCCGATCTTCTGGAACCTGTGAGGAATGATGCTTCAAATCTTATCTAAATGAAACCCTCATTCATTATTAAACATCCTACTAGACAGTTGCAAAAACCTCCAAGGATACCAATGCAAGCAGTCGGTAAGAGTATCGCTTGATGAGTGTGAAGTCAAAGAATGGGGTTACGTTGCCATGTGGGCCATTCTTCCCATTCGAGGCGGTGCTATAACAATGGAAAAGAGAACGTTTCGCAACATGTAGAGACAGATATAACGTGGGCGTGGGAGTAGGAGTGTGTGTGTGAAAAAAAAAAAAGAACGAGTGCCTAGACTCTATTACATAACCTGAAGCAAATTGTAGGAACTGTTATTACATACTCTAACTATTTATCACGAACGACCCTTATTGTTTATCTTCAGCTATACGCAACTTATCAATGCGCTCATCTAATGGGGCTTTCTTCTTCTTTTTGCCAACACTTTTTTCGTCATCGCCGCCATCGTTGAATCCTCCGGGAATTTTAACATCATATATCTCGCCATTGCTGTCTTCTTCATCGTAGTCATCTTCTTCTTCATCCTCATCCTCATCCTCTTCGTCTTCTTCGCCGTCGTCCTCATATTCATAATCTTCGTCTTCGTCCTCATCGTAGTCGTCTTCGTCATAATCATCTTCAGTGTAATCATCATCGGCGTCTTCCATTTCATCTTCTGTGAATTCATCATCATTGATTTTTTCATGGTTACCTTCATAATCATCATCGTCATCTTCCTGTTCGCCATCTTTCTTCTTACCAAACATCATAAAACTCTTCAATGGTGACGTGAACGAAGACCCACTCACTGGTCTTTCTTTGTTGCCTTTTGGCGTTTGAGTCACTAAATCTGGATTATTGGTATGGTCTTCCTTGTTGTGTGAATTATGTGTCAATTTATCATTTTTCCTGAAACTAACTTGACTCGAATTCACAGCCTGTTTAATACATTCAGCTGCATCATCACTATCAGTCAAGTTATCAAAGTCAACTGGCTCACGCCAATAATTAACATCATTGAATTTCTCATCGGTTCTGTATTCATCCATAAAGCTTCGAGGCGAACCGGGAGATCTAGGTGAACCTGGAGGAGAAGGTGTACTGTGATTTTGCATATACTCATTCCATTGTGCATTATTCCAGTACGATGAAATAGAACTAACAGCTCTGATAGGAGGGAAAAATTGATCCACCAATTCTCCAATATGCAAATACGAGGATTTGTAACCAGCCAATTCTAACAATTCCATATGAACTTCCCCATTTGGATTGATGGTAAAAATACGATGTGGTGGAATATAAACAGATCTATAACTAATCGCATCAGTAATTCTATTTCCAAATCCCGCATAAAATGGAGTGTGTTCATCGTCTTCATCATCGTTGTCGTCATCACCATCAACTCCCTCTTGCTGGCCACTATTTATAGCATATAAGCTTTTAATATCGGAGAGACAAGCCATTTTAAAGACTTCAGGTTTCTTCAAAACCACTTCACGACGCAATGCTGCAAATGTTCTATCAGGACTCAAAATGACAGGACCACTAGGTAATTTAGACCCATCTTGATTTATACCTTGCAAATATTGTCTAGTAGTATCGGCTTGGCCAGCAGCTCTAGCAGTCAAATAAAGGATATTATAGCCATTCTGACTGATTTCTTGAAACAAATTAGCAACACCTGGATGCGTCCAGTCACGACCAATTAAATTCAATACGTGGCCCAATGCATCAGATTTTGTAATGGTACCATCGATATCCGATATAACGATTGGTGTGGTGGATTTCCAAAGGAAAAGATTAGCCGTGACCAGAGAATTGCTGCCATTTGCTTGGAACTTAAGGGAATTCTCTCCGTACTTCAAATTCATTTGACATAATTGTTCGGACGTCAACCTAAGGGTTTTAAAGTACGTCTTTTCAGAATTGTCAGTAGTTGAAGAGTCTGCGGCGTTTGCAGACGTAGAAGTTGTGTTTAACGATGCAGACGTGCCAATCTCTGTTACTGGCGCACTAGTTTCTAAGGATTCTAATTCATCTGCTTCACCTTCCTGTAATTCATCACCGACATTTGAAATTCTATAATTACCGTTTTCATCCTTACTGATGATGTGTTCCCAAGCCTTTATCTTTTCACCTTGAGGATATTCACCTTCAAATTCTTCTAGGAAAATCTTTTTGAACAATTCGTCCGAATTCTCAATATTTTTTTTTGAGTTAGCCTTATAGCCATCTAAATCAATAAGCATGTCTCCATTCATGTCGATCTTGGTAGGAATATTTAATTTCTGGGTTATTTTTCTGGCATTTTCCATGGCAGCTTTGGTGGACACCGAAGGAGTGGGACTCTTTGCTCTAGTTACCGGACTTGGCACATCGCTCAACTTGATCTTGTCTTCTATATTATCCTTATTTAAATCTAAGTCATCTGGTGGTTCAATTGCGTCAGTTGTGGGAGAGGCATCTGGAGAGGAGACTGGGGAGATAATAGGCGACGTCAACACACTGTGGGATAAACCAGGATGGTCACCTTCAATTTCAAACACAAAGTGTGCTTCACCTCCTTCACTCAATTTCATAGGCAAATTGGTCTTAGATCCATTAACATATAAATCAATCTTCTTTTGGGATGGTTTGATGATCTGCAATTTACCAAACCGAACATGCCATGGGGATGTGTGTAATGTTCCATCAGGGTGTTCAATAACTATGACATCAATTGCCCCCGACAAAGTGGATGGGTTCAATGAGTTCCATTGACTGTACACGTAATCACCAACTTTTCCAACGTATTGCATCTTGTTGACTCGTCAATGGTTGTTAAAGCTATCTGGAGAAATCGAAAGAAAAAGAACCTGATAGAGGGAAATCAGATGCAACGGCAATCGCCAACAAAAAAAGAGCAAAGAAAACTGAGGGAGGGATGATTCGGGATTTTATGGCAGCCAAGACGCTGGAGTAAGCCGCTTGCTCGCTCCCTCGTTCGCATATCAACAGAAAAAAAAAGAACTCACAACCCAGTCGTCGCCCGGAAATAGTATTTAATCCGTATAGTAGTTTGTGATCACAGCTTGCAACCCTCGGCCTTGGTAATACCACAACGTTTTGTATTACACTAACAAGCTACAGAAACAAACACATATGTATAAAACTACTACACCAAATACCAAAGAAAATATGATCAGAACTAAATGAAAGTAAAAGTGACCAAATTCTTGTAGACTTCACCCCAGATACCAATACAGTTGTTGTCATCATCAACCAATTTAAATGCATCTTAGATAGCTTTTCTGGATTGATCGTACAATATCATCATTCAGCACAAAACTGAATTCCTGAAATAGCATTCCAATAATGCATGCCATATCGTTTGAGTAAAATCTCTAGATCGCTGTCTCTGTATATCATCTTACGTTGTCAACGTCGCGCCAACAAACCACGTATTGAGATTGCTCAGTGGGCTCTTTGCCAGAAACAACAACTCTTCCTGTTGGCAGTCTTCTCTCAAGTCTTCGCTCAATGGCATCATTCGTATATTGAGAGCAATACTTCCATGTCACAACTGCTTTATGAGAACAATATCATTCTGATTTAAAACTATAAGTAGCATGGGTGCAGAACAGTTCTAGATCTTCTTTCAATACATGGTAAACGCGAATCTTGTTGTCAGCCCAAGTCCAAAAAATAGTCACAAATTCGCGATCTGCAAACTTTGAAATCACTAGGAATTGAAGTTCCAGAATTCGATTACCAACATTTGCCTTCAACCGATGGCATATGTCCAAGGTGTATTGTGGGCCACCGTATATTGTAAATTTCTCTGGCTGTACCAAAGTTTGTACTTTCTGGATTCCCTTATAGTTTGGAACCTTGAACCATTTCCAAGCATCAAGGTCTTGTTTCAATTCAACAACTGTTTTGAAAATATAATGAATGAACCGTCTCCAATTGGTGATACGTGGAGTAGAACCACTCATTATAGTTGAGGGAGGAGCACACGACTCACAGATCGTTTTCTCGTCAGGGGCAAAGCTTGATTCTTTACTGGAGTCGTTCTTTTTGTTGAATTTTTCTTGGTGATGGTCGTTCACCTTCGGGATTGTCATGGTTTGATTTGAAACCGTATATTGGCTTGAAAAGCGTAGGAACTATAGAAGAAAGAGTGACACTAAAGGATAAGAAACACATTGCAGCATGAAAGGAGATGCGTATCCGTGTAATTGGTGGATGCACTCCTTTACCTTACAGAAAGGGTAGTTGAAAGCAGAAATCACCAATACGGTACCAACTGGAATTCTTTTAATATAAACCGTTGCAAGTTCAAAGGCAATGCATCAACTGGTAATGATTTGCTCCATTTGTGTAACTGGGTCAGCACCACTGGCGATGTTACATTGGTGCATCAATCTCCTACCACCTTCTCCAAGATGGGCAAGTTCAGACACAACCGAATGGGTAACTTGTCTGTTTCCAAAGATAACTAAATCACCTTGCTTCCAAGCATGGGCATATATTTGCTCAGGAGCAATAGCAGGTCTCAAGAATTGGTAGGCCTTTTCTCTGGCGTCTTCTAGCTCGAAGGTTTCAATAGTACCATCTGGTTTCTTCGTGTGTAATTTGTACAAACAACAGCCATGGACTTGCAAATGATGTTCTTTGGTAACAGGGTTGGTCCAAACCATTGGAAGTTTCTTAACCTTGGATTCTTCCCATTCTGGTAATTTATCGAAAGCAAGTTCTTTTCCTTCACTAACCATAGTGATACCATCAGAAGTAGCTTTTGCAGGCGAGATAAAGATATAAGGATGTGGAGCATATTCAACGGTTGTATTCAAGGCAAACTCTTTATCTTCATCACTCAAGTTATTGAAAGCTTGTGCACCACTAATGAAACAGGTTGCACCTCTGGCTAATTTCAATTCACTTCCATCATCTTCATAAACAATTGTTTGGTATTCAGTTGGTGGAATTTGAATACCCAATAACGTAGTGACTTTAGGTGGAGACAAGCCATATAATGCACTGTCAATGTGCCATCTGTAGAATCTTGTTTGGTTTTTGTTCTTAATTTGATCTTCAGTCAATGGGGTGTGATGGAATGTAGTATGACTTGGATGAGTTAAGCTGATAGTTTCTCCGTTTTCATTACCTCGCTCGTCGGCATCAAATACACCTTGACCCAAGATTTGAACTTGTGGTTGAGATTTCACCGAGCAACCATCTTTTTTTAACACTGATTGGTCATGTCGGAACTCTTTTCCATGTCCATACCCACCACTTTCGTCTTTTGGTTCAGGAATAGTTGGATCAAATCTCTTTGTTAACAAGTATTGGGATTTAGGAGATAATTCAACTTGGTTAGGAATAAGAACAACAAAGTGCCTCTGTACAGCATCGTCGAGCTTAGCAAAATCGTCGTCATTTAATTCTGAAGGGTCGTTATTACAGTAAGAGGGCAAATCAATTGAGCATCCGAATGGAGCATCAGCTAATGGAGTGATAGTTAACGAGTCTTGATGCATGTTTGATGAGTAGATAGTTGATATTTGTTATTGATGGAGTATACTAAAGGCTCTACCCAAAGTATCAGGAAGAATTACATAGATATATATAGTTTGCTAAAGAAAAACAGGAAAATCAATAGATAGCAATCCTTATCGAGATTTATTTTGCCTCCGTGGGAATTCCGTCGGATGCGGAATTTGGAGAACTGGGGTTGACCGATCAAAGGACTAGTAAAACGAAAAGAAAAGATAAAAATGTAATTAGAGTTTCGGAGCACCGAGGTAAAATTTTCGTGAAAATTGAAGTTATACTCAAAGTAAAATGGGACCAACCAGATGTATCATAAATATCATACGATCAATCTGATATCATGTTTCTAGATTGTTCTAATGCTCTGTCTCAACCAATAATCCCATTTTCCTTCGGAACATCCCAACCGAATTGAAAAATAAACCTCGCGGCGAAAAAAGAATAAAATCGAAGAATTGTATGTGCACTATAACACCTTATCATTCACACACACGCAAGGAACGACAATGGGTAATTACATAACAGTTGCGACTTGTAACTTAAACCAATGGGCATTGGACTTTGAAGGTAATAGAGATAGAATCTTAGAATCCATCAAAGAAGCAAAGAGACAAGGAGCAACCTTGAGAGTTGGTCCTGAATTAGAAGTTTGTGGGTATGGTTGTTTAGATCATTTTGCAGAGAATGATGTTTACCATCACAGTTGGGAAATATATGGTGAAATTATTGCCAATCCAGAAACCCATGGCATTTTATTAGATATTGGTATCCCTATAATTCATAAATCGATCAAGTACAATTGTAGAATTATTTCATACAATGGGGAAATTTTGTTGATCAGACCCAAATTGTACTTGGCTAACGATGGCAACTATAGAGAAATGAGATACTTCACTGCTTGGAATAGACCAAAGTATTACGAAGAGTATCAATTGCCCAAATTTATCAGTAAAATCACTGGCCAATCAAGGGTTATTTTTGGAGATTGTATTATTCAAACCTTGGAAACTAGATTAGGTTGTGAAACTTGTGAAGAATTGTTCACACCAAATTCCCCTCACATTGCTATGGCTTTGGATGGGGTAGAAATTTTCACCAACTCCAGTGGATCCCATCATGAATTGAGAAAATTGGACACAAGATTGAAGTTGATCACGGAAGCAACCAAGAAATGTGGAGGGATTTATTTATACGCGAATCAAAAAGGTTGTGATGGTGATAGATTGTACTACGATGGTTGTGCAAGTATAATAGTCAACGGGAATGTCTTGGCTCAAGCTTCGCAATTTTCTTTAAAAGATGTTGAAGTTATTAGTGCTACTGTTGATTTAGACGACGTTAGAGCATATAGAAACCAAAAATCTGCTAGTATCCAAGCAGTGAACCAATTGGAAAAATTCAAAGTTATCAACACTGATATTGAATTGTCACCTAGTGACTACATCTTTGATCCAACTATTTCACCTACCAAACCACAGCCAATTAAATACCATTTGCCAGAGGAAGAAATTGCTCTTGGACCAGCCTGTTGGTTATGGGATTACTTGAGAAGATCCAAATGTGGAGGCTATTTCTTACCATTAAGTGGAGGTATCGATTCGTGTGCTACCGCTGTTATCGTTCATCTGATGTGCAGATTGGTTGTGGCAGCTATTCCTCATGATAAGCAAGTGTTGCAAGATATACAAGCCATTACTCATGATGATACATTTGTTCCTAAAACACCACAAGAAATTGCTGAGCGTATTTTTTATAGTTCATTTATGGGTACTGAAAATTCCTCAACTGAAACGAGATCCAGAAGTAAAGAATTGGCTTCCAAGATTGGATCTTTCCACGTTGACTTAAATATGGATAATTTGGTTGCAGCCGTTGTTTCATTATTTGAAGTTGCCACTGGTAAGAAACCGATATTCAATATCTTTGGCGGTTCAAACACTGAAAACTTGGCATTGCAAAACATTCAGGCTAGATTGAGAATGGTTTTGAGTTACCTTTTTGCTCAATTGTTGCCATGGACCAGAGGTAAGAATGTTCCTGGATTATTGGTTTTGGGTAGTGCCAATGTTGACGAGTGTTTGCGTGGTTACTTGACCAAATACGATTGCTCGTCTGCGGATATTAATCCAATTGGTGGTATTTCTAAAACTGATTTAAAAAGATTCATTGCTTGGGCTGAAGACAAATTTGATTTGCCTATATTGCATGAATTCATAACTGCTACACCAACCGCTGAATTAGAACCAATCACTAAAGATTATGTACAAAGTGATGAAATCGATATGGGTATGACGTACGATGAGTTATCAAGATTCGGTACCTTGCGTAAAGTTGACAAATGTGGACCTTATTCTATGTTTATTAAATTGTACCACGAATGGTCTCAACCTCCGTACAATTTAACTCCTGAGCAAGTTGCTGAAAAGGTAAAACGCTTCTGGTTTTTTTATGCTATTAATAGACATAAAATGACTACAATGACCCCTGCGTATCATGCCGAACAATACTCCCCTGATGATAACAGATTTGATTTAAGACCATTTTTGATCAACCCAAGATTCCCTCATGCAAGCAAGAAAATCGACACTTTAGTAAAGGAAATCAACGAAAGACAAAAGGAAATCGAAGACTTCAATAAGAGCGTAGATTAGACTATTATGTCATAATGTATGTACACATGTATAATAATGATAAAAATAATAAAAATGATTACGTCTATTTATGTATCTTACCTCCCCACTTTGGAACAATACCCAAATCTTCTTTCATGAATTTTTCAGGTGCAATTGCTCGTTTAATATAGTCGGCTAAACAGATAGCAACATGGTTTGGTAAATCCTCATGAACAAAATGACCTGATCTTTCGTTATTCTTGAACACAACCAACTGATACTTCCCTTGCATCTGACCAATCATTAACTTCTTGTCCAATGATTCATGAGTAGATAAAACCAACAATTTTGCGCCTTTAAAGCTCAAGAAATTCTCTGATAATCCTTCAAACCAGGTACTCCAATATGGCTGCGTTATCGATAAATCTGTCTTCCACGTCAAGTCCTCATTAAATAAATCCGGTACAGACAACTTGGTAGATTCTTCATTGAACAATAGGAAATTCGAATGCCACAGGATAGCTCGAGATATCGAATCAAATGATTTTGGTCTTCTTTCAATAAAGTGCGGCATGGCAATCAATGAATGAACCGCTGCCTCTTCAACAATATCGAGCAATATTAGGCCCTTTATTGTATCATCAGGATGAACATTCACGTATTTTGCAAAAATTGCTCCACCCAAAGAATGTCCCATTAAAAATAACGAGCTAGCATTGTATTTGGAAATAAATTCAGTTAATACAAACTGTGTATCATTGACCATAGTATCCAATGAAAAATCATTACTGACGCTTGTACTTTGGCCGTGTCCTCTAATATCAAACAAAAATATACTTAGGGAATCGTCTTTGATATGATTAACCAAATTGGCAAACGTCATGGATGAAGAGCCAGCACCATGTAGACAAACGAGCACTGTGGCGTCTGGGGTCTTTGCTGGTTTATAATATGTCTTGAATCTATCACCTTGCTTTGTTTCATAAAACTCTTCCGTGAAATGGCTTTTTTTGAACTCGTTAAAACTATCGAGAATTTGCTTGTCATTTGGGTGGTTGGATTTCTTTTGGGGTGTATTCTTAGGATGGACCGCAGGTTCTGGTGGACAACCTAAGTCGGATAAACCCAAGGCTGATTCTTGTTCTTTGATCCTCTTAAGAAATGTCTTGTGCAAGTTAGACATTATGACAAGTAGAAGAGGAGGAGAAAGAGGAGAAGGAAGAATATTTCAACAAAAGGAAAGTGGATTAGATAATTGTTGTTATTTTCGTGTTCGTCTGGTTACTTAGCGGTAGTGGTACAACATTCTGGAACGGAAAAATGGAAAATCTGGGGCGCTGACGGAACGACATCGAACCGACCAGAAGAAGTTATTTTTTTTGATACTCTTCATCACATCACACAAGTTAGGTCATCACAGAGATGTCGGTTGATCTCACACAGCATTTCGAGTATATGGCTATAAGTCTATTCATCGGATACAAAGCACTACTTAATAATGAAACACCCGTGTCTTGTATAGTTGTCAACTCCAAAACAAACAAGATTATCAGCATCGGATATAATTATACAAATCATTCATTAAACGGAACACAACATGCTGAGTATATAGCACTACAGAGATTTGAAGATGAAGAGAACATTAATTACCATGATTTGGTGCTATACGTCACCGTCGAACCATGCGTGATGTGTGCATCTTATTTACGGCAATTGGGAATCGGGAAAGTAATATTTGGCTGTGGTAATGATAGATTTGGTGGGAATGGGACAGTTTTCGCAATCCATAAAGACCCAAGTTTACCACACAAGCCTTATTTGAGTGTCGGTGGGATATGTCGAGCAGAAGCAATTCAATTATTAAGAAATTTCTATATCCAACAGAACGAATCAGCACCTAACCCGAAGATAAAAAAGAATACGGCTATAGAAAGTAAAGAATATCCTGCGAATGAATTTACGAGTCTTGATAAGGAAGAGTTTTTAGAGTTTTATGGAAACGATCGTGAAGTGGTGTACGATGCCACGGATCTCGAAATCACGCCGAAAGGCAATCAAGGTTATGATATTAAGCTGTTTATAAACCTTAAGGAATTGCAAAATGTGATATTTTTAGAAGATGAGTTAGGTGAAGTTACAGATGAACAAATAATTGAATTTAGCAGTTTGTTCTTCAATGTGAGTGATGACGGTAGGATCAATTATGATAAACCTGTATGCAAGTACAATAGTAAGAAGAGACACCTTGAAGATGTAGAGCAATAGATAGTTCATGTATTAATATAATAGACAACCACCTAGAATGAGGACAAACAGCAAAAAAAAATGATGGTGAAAAATTGCTCCAACATTTCTGAGCTTTCCAGCAACTTAACTACAACACAACATCTTGAGCAATAATACAGAATGGACGACTCAGATGAGGAGTACATGGGATCCAAATCCCCATCCTCAAAGGTTTCTTCAGCAATTCCAGAGGAAACAGCAACAACTTCACCACGAGATAAGAATGGTGTTTCAACGCGGACAAGATCATCACGTCGTGGAGAAGTCAGCGATTTGAAGGGGGCCAATGGGTATGCCTGGGAAGATGAATATCAAAGATCATGGGACATTGTGAAAGATGACGAACAAGGAAGTAATTCTTTCGAAGCGATGGTTCAATCGATTATAGAAAGTCGAAAGAAGAAAATCATGAAAAACCCAAGTACGCCGTTCCAAAGAGGTATCATCAGAACATTGGTAATTATAATAGATGGATCACTGGTGATGAGTGAAAAAGATTTACGACCCAATAGATTATCAATGACCTTATCTTACTTGCAAGATTTCATAACTGAGTTTTTTGACCAGAATCCAATTTCTAGATTGGGGATAATATTGATGAGAAATGGTATTGCGACCCTTGTTAGTGAAGTTAGCGGGCTGCCACAGTATCATATTGATAAAATTCGACAATTAAAGGCTAGACAGCACAACAGATTTGAACCTAAAGGTGACCCTTCCTTGCAAAATTCATTAGAAATGGCTAGATCATTGTTAAAGTTCAATTTTGGATCCACGTCCAACAACACTAAGAACTCTAAAGAAGTGTTGATTATATTCGGAGCATTATTCACCAGTGATCCTGGTGATATTCACAGGACAATAGATAATCTTATTAAAGACGAAATCAAAGTCAGCGTGATTGGATTATCCGCACAAGTAGCCATCTGTCAGGAGTTGGTTACTCGAACCAATAAAGAGCCAAGAAATTTGCAATCAAAACATTATGGTGTCATAATGAACGAATCACATTTCAAAGAGTTGTTAATGGACTCAGTCACCCCCTTGCCGTTAACCGAAAGTGAGAAGCGAGCACAAGAAGCACAGACAGACGATGGTGGTGTGCCGGTTCTACGAATGGGGTTCCCATCCAAAATTCAACCTACTTTGACATCAGGAATAGCAGGTACAGACATGATTATCGAGTTTCCCCACCTCAATGCATCGTTTCCAACGCAAGGATCTGAAGAATCAAAAGACGCCGTGGAAATTCAAACAAATAGAGCAATAATAACTGGCTCATCTTCCGTCATAGGTTATCAGTGTCCACAATGTAAGAGTAAAGTATGCAATTTACCTACATTATGTCCGGTGTGTGGATTAATGTTGATTTTATCTACCCATTTGGCAAGATCTTACCATCATTTAGTTCCACTTACACAGTTTAAGGAAGTACCCGTTGCCCCAACATACGACAGTGAATTTTGTTTTGGGTGCCAGTTGAAGTTCCCAGATGGAGTCAAAGCAGGCACGCATAAGAGGTCATTAGAATCAATGACCAGTTCGCGTTATCGTTGTCTGAGATGTAAACAATCATTCTGTATAAACTGTGATGTTTTTGTACATGAAGTTTTGCATAACTGTCCTGGGTGTGAAAATAGGTAACCAAACAATACAGACAATCCTTATTTCATTTAAATTATATATATTTACTCTTTAATTAGAATAATAATATTTAAGTATTTATACACAAACGATATTTCATGAACGTCAACAAGAAAATGGAACAGGTTTTTTTTTTTATTGCTTTTGGGAAATAGTACTCAGTTGTTCCCTCCCCAAGCACTGCTATTTCCATTCTTTTTAGCACCACCCCAGGTCGAATTGTTGCCGCCCCATGCACTGGCACCACCATTTCCACCCCAGGCAGATTCGGCACCGTCAGCACCATTGCTTCCCCATTTAGAGGAACTTCCTTTGTCTTGGTTGCCTCCCCAAGCTGAGGTATTACCTTTGCCTCCCCATGCTGACGAGTTACCTTTATTTCCACCCCACGCTGAGGAATTACCTTTGTTTCCGCCCCAGGCAGAAGCTCCACCTCTATTACCGCCCCAAGCGGATGCTCCACCTTTGTTGCCTCCCCAAGCGGAAACACCACCAGCACCACCAGCACCACCCCAAGTCGAGGCTCCACCCGCACCGCCATAAGCTGGAGTTTTACCACCAGCAGAACCGTATGCTGGAGTTTTACCGCCCCAAGTGGAGCTGTCGCCAGCTGTAGCAGGATTTCTACGTGCACCCCAAGATGAGGCACCACCAGCAATCCCGGCAGCAGGAGTAGCAGCACCCCAAGACGATCTTCCATCACTGTTAAAAGTTGGTGGCATTGGTTGAGAACCAAAACGTTCATCCGTAGTAGCTCCAATGAATCTCATATAAGGAACAGGTTGACCATGAACCATGACGTTCAAATGCTGCTTACGAACCTTGATTTTCTTACTCTTGGTGTGCAATTCAATTCTGGCAAATTCGTCATCTGCCTCGGTGACTTTACCTTTCAAACCTTTATAACTACCACTTGTGACTTGAACGTCCTTGTACAATAACTTATCTTTGCCACCGATTCTGGTCTTTAATCCTGCCATGGCACTAGGGTTTGGCAATTTCAAGTCTGGATTCATACTGGTTAAATCAGGACCTAGACTCTTTGAAACCATAGAGTCCTTCGTAGAAACCGTGGTAACATTCATACGGTTAGCAACAAAAATACCCAAATTCTCTATCACCTCAGTGGATTTGATAAACAATGCATTTTTGTAAATGTGTACAATTACCCCTTCTCGGGACTTATCACCCAACAACTCTTTTACAGTATCACCAACTCTAATAGTCATACCCAGTCTATCTGTAGATACTTGTTCACGTCGACTTTGAACCAATTTGGATGCAATACCGGAAGGTTTAACGTCAATTAAACGACCGTCAGTTGTGAGTATACCAAAAATGTTCTTTTCCGCCTTAACAATAACCCCTACTGTCAATCCACTCAATTCCACCAAATCCTTAATGTCATATTTACTCTTCATTTGGTCAACATTGGAAGAGGCATCAGTAGCCTTAACTAAGTAGTTTGCAAATACTTTCACGTCGTCTTTAGTTTGGTCACTGACAAAAACAACAGAATCCCCATCGATTTTAATAACCAAACCAGTCTCATCAAAATGTCTACCTTCAGTTACTCTGACGTGGTCACCCTCTCTGAATATCTTTCTTAAATCATTAGCTGGAACAGTCAAGTTTTGGTTCACGAATTTTGGATCACCACTATCAGTCACTTTAATGGTTATCTCGGTTAACGCTGCTTCAACGACAGTACCAATTGTCTTAGCTTGCTCGCCACGACGGATTTCAACTTTATCACCTGGCTGAAACGATGTGGATGATTTGCCATCACCCTTACTGTTCTTCAATGCTGATGCTATGGATGCCAAATTCAACCCATCTTCCTCTGTTTTGATTTGAAGTTTGTCCAATTCTTCAAGGCTTGGGTGCACATCTTGAGTTTGAAGGAACTGGATTCTAAAATCTTTGTATAAAAACCCGTCGATATAGTCGTTAGTACGGTAGCGGAAATGTCCTCGACTAGTACCGTTTTGAAGTCCCTCTGGATCGTGAGTTCTGGCTTTATGTTCACTGAATAATTCCTGTTGTGATCTGATTTTCGTTCTTTTAAGTTTACCATTTTCATCGTACTCATCATTCATACGATAGTCAAGTCTTGGGACGAGCTTACAACGGACATCCAACCCATTTTCAGACAAATTGTCGACAATTGCTAAATCACCTTTGTAAATACCCCTTTTGATTCGTACATATATACCTGGGAGAATTTCGACGTCTGAAGATTTCACTTGTTTCAACAAATCTGGATACTCCTTAACTGGGACCAACAATTTGTCTCTCATAAATACATTGACCATACCCGTAAGTGCGCGATCAACTGCATCTGGTCTTTTGGCTTCGATATAAATATAACCCGTAAATGAATCTCTTTGGAAAACAGTCAATATATCCAATGGTGTTCCTTGTTTTTCAAGGGTTCTCTTCTTTCTGTATAATTTACGAACCACGTCCCTTTCCTTACCTGGCGATACTTTGATAGCATAAATCGAAGGATCATTAATAGAAGGCATTAACAATTTTTGAGAAACAGTACCACTTGCAGCCGTTTCCCCTCTATAGGCAGTATGACTCTTTCTATATCTTTGTTTTAATTCTTCTGCTAATTTTTCAGCATCCTCATCCTCAACTTGTTGACGACGATTATCATACTGTCTATGCAATCTATCATCTTGTGGGACTCTTTCGGCTGCTTCAATTGGTGCGTGATCATCTGTGATGAATTCTTCTCTCAACATTTCTGCTTCTTCATCGTCTTCATCATCATCCTCGTCTTCATCATCGACTTCTGCCTCAATATCGAAGAACTGATTGGCACCTCTCTTTCTCTTTCTTTTATGTGAAATGTCATCCTCATCTTCTTCGTCTTCGTCGTCTTCGTCTTCATCCAAATCGTCATCCTCCCCGTCAGCATTGTCATCTTCGCGTGGACGTTTAGATTGAAGTTGCGTTTTCCCTTCTACTTCTTCTTCTTGGTCAGCTGCTCTTCTGAATTCTTCATCAAAAGTTAAATCATCCTCTTGAGGAGCAACTGGTTCTCTCTTGATCTGAATGTGATCTTCACTTTCTGACATTGTTGAATAGGTGAAGTGTTGAAAAAAAAAAATACGTGATTGTTACAGCACAAATGACTTTTGTCTTCCTGGCTGTTTTATACTTTTTTTTTGGTCTTTTTTTTTCGAATGAACGAAAAATACCAGAGAAAACAATCACTTACACAAAAGAAAATGGTCGTGCATTTTCAACTACTACTCCTCATCAACATATATATGGACCAAATAATTCAATAACTTACCCACTGCATTTATATGCCATGGTATAATGACGTTACTTCTCTCTTGAACCTTTGCGTCTTCAAACTTGTTTTCAATCGACTCCATACATAAAATATCATTCAAAACAATCATCTTCTTATATTGAAGCATCAATAATCTCATCAAAACATCTAGATTCCAGTAGTTTGAGCAACTAAGGATGTTAATCTCGAAAACCAAATAGGATTTCTTTCTCGACTCGGTGTTTCCCTCTCCATTATCGTCCGCTATTGAGTCGTCGATGTCCATCATCAAATATCCACTTTTCATACAGAATCTAGTAGGCGAGTTAAATGAAGGAAGTGGCAATTTCGGAATAACTCCGTAAACCTCATCGTCAAGTCGATGCAACATCATATCTGCATCAATCTCGACCCCTCCATTTGAAATTGTACCTGGAGTGAGATCCTGTGGCGATAAAAAGTTTGCAGGTGCGTTGAGAAATTGTTGTGGTGAATGGAAGCTTAACCCATTAGGAGATGTCACCAAAGCACTACCCGATGCTGGCGACGAATTATTGGACATCGAGAATCCGGTTTTGAAATTGAAAAACGCATCCTTATCTTGGGTCATTGATATCGGGGAAGTATAACTTCTGGATTTGTTTGCCACTTCTTTCAATTCGCTTGAGTTCACTATCTTTGGAGTTTGACAGACTGACAAAACAATAAGTGATATCTCCTTATGTTTCAGACTCAATCTCTTCCAATGAATCAATTCATCGTCGGGTATAATACTATTCACTCGTGTTAACACTAGGAATTTCTTTCCCCCAAATGTGTTTCCTCCAGAGGAATTCATTTCATCATTCAAGAATTTAAATAAATCAGTAGATATACTCCACATATCATCACTGATTCCCATTATATCCATGGTGTCATTTCTGTAATTAGATCGCTGTTGGCCACTTACTGACCCTGATGAATTACAACAATACCATGATTTTGTGTGCACAACTTGTCCCAAAGGATCGGACCAAGATGCTACGAACCAATTCTTATCGATAGATCTTTCGTACGCAAGATGAAGGAAAATGTCATCGTTGAAACCGTTATCTCTATATGAATTGTTGATAAACTTGAATTGAATTTTAGAAGGTGGTTCTTTCACGATAGTCGTGAATATATTCTTGGCCATAGTTTTGTTAGTCAAATCATTGGGGCACTCATTGTACAAATTCATAGAAATTTTGGTTAACCTGTAATTATTAAACACCCTTAACGTAGACTCATGGTTCACTTTCTTGACAAGTGAAGACGATGGGGCAATTTTGGTGAATATCTCAACCAAGGGCAATTGATGGCTCATCAATGCAACTTTAAAATTTCTGAAAATCTTACAAATCTGCAAGTTGGAATTCAAGCTTTCGTTAAAATTGACAAAAAATAGCAACAACGGTCTGTCAAACTCAAAATTATTAGTTTTGTTGATCAAATCCAACTTGATCAACTCCACCAATGAGATCAATTTCTTGTTCGCTTGAATGTAGAAATCATTGTACAGTTGATTTGGATCTTTATTTATCAACACCAATCCATCTGAAATTGGATCCAAGTCGGCCCTTGTTTCAACAGTAGATAAATTAACCTTTGAAATAGTGCCAAAATTACTCTCCTTGTAATTTTGCACCAATTGATTTAAGAACTCACTGGCATATGACGATGCGTTTCCATGGGTCTCGGCAATTAACAATATCTGGAAATTCTTAGGTTTCTTCACTGGAGCAAAATTTAAATATTTCCAGAAATCCAACCCAATGCTATTCAAGTTAATAATATTGTTATTCTTTAATACTCTGGATTTGATGACAGGCAATTTGAAATAGTCCTCTTCATTGACAGAATTTACTGTGTTCAACTTATCAATCGTTTCCTTGTACTTTTCAAAATTTTCTTTGTTCGTTTCACTAGAATTAAAAGAATCCCACTCTAAACTTTTCAACTTCTTGTAGAGCGTTTTAGGATCAGCAAAACTTTCATCTTCATTTGTTACATCGTTTAAGAAATTCAATTGATTGTCCAATGGGTCTTCCAACTCTAACGCTTTGGCATCATGAAGAAGTTCAATCATCTTAACGTGGTACATAAAAGGAAACACCTTTGATAGATTGTTGAAAAAATGTTCCGACGGCAATCGTAGTTCTTTTATGTCGTTTGATAAGTCCTTCAAGTTATTAATATAGTAGTCGAAATTATCAAAATTGGTCGAACCTAAATCAAAGACGATGTTTGGGGTAATAAAACTAAGAAATTCTCTCAAATACTCCAATTTCACGATCATTTCATTGCTCTTAGTTATATCCAAGTCATTTTCCAGGTCATCGTCATTTATAGTAAATGTAGGCAAGAGCTTGTTGCTTGTTAAATTATTCATCAAGTAGACACTTGGGAGTGATGCGGTGTTAATATTTCTCAAAATCAATGGTAAGTAATTTGATGACTCGCTAATTTTTGACGGCGAATCAAGTATTCCTGGTTTGTTGGGAACCTCGGAATTACCTCCGGAAGGTTGTAGTTGAGGAGACTGCTGACTCTGGGGAGCTTCAAAATACATAGGGGACATGGAAGTTTGTATCTCATTTGTGGAGAATGGTGATTCTGGCTTCAAGGTAAATTTGCCAATCAGATTGGCAAATGGCGATCCAAACCCTTCAGCATTTAATGCATTAGTTGCAAAAATTGGTTTCTCCATACCATTATTCTGGAAATCTTGTTCTCCGCTAGCAATATTATTAACAGTCGCTGGGTTGTTGATATGCAGATAAGTCATTGACTCGTTGAAAGTGTTCAATTTCAAGGGAGTCGAATCTGCAATATCTGGTTCTTCATCTTCATCACTTTCTTCTTCTTCGTCGTCGTCATAGTCATCGTCTTCTGGCTCATCATCCAGACCACTACTAGTGGTTGAAGATTCGATGACATCTAATTGTTGCTGTAGTATCTTCTTATCTTCCTGGCTGAATGATAACTCCATTCCACTCACACTTGTTGCTCGCAACGTTCGTTTCTTACTTTCAAAATCAGTATCTTTTGCGGAATCCTTGTCTACATAAAATTTACCACCTTTACCATATTTGGTATCAATATCACTTTTGATTATTGGGTTGAACAAAATTGGCGAGAATACCGACTTTTGTTGAAGCATTTGCAGTGTTGGTGCTGTCTGTGCTGTTTGTGTTTGTGCTGTTTGTGTTGTTTGTTGTCCATCAATATTGTTGTTGTTGTTTTCGTATGGACCTTCAAGAGGACCAACGGTAGGTGGATTTGTTGCACCCGCAGATTGAGTGACTGTAGACAACACTAGTGGAGTTGGAACTATTGGCAATGGTGCACCAGGGTCATTGTAATCAGGGCTGCTTTCCGTCTTCTTGATAGTCATCTGGTCTCTCAAAATATCAATATATGAAGGTTTAACTTCTTTTGGTTTGACATTCTCTTTGTCGTTTTCTATTTCTTTCGCTGGAGTTGATGGTGACTGTACTACTTTGGAGGCTTCATCATCCTGCTTCTGTTCTGGTGCTGGTACAGATGTGTCATCAGCAAACAAGTCTTCCAAGTCATCATCCTCATCATTACCTGAGCTACCTCCTGTCTCTTTCTCTTCACTTTTGGATTCGTCGTCACTGTCATCTCCACCGAACAAATCATCAATTTCCATATCGTCATCTTCGACTTGTTCAGGTTTTGGTTCAGTTCTGTCTTGATTCTCCTGGTGTAACTGAGTATTGTCGGTTTTAAAAAATTCCTCCGTATTTTGCAAATCAAATAAGTCGGCATCCATCGGAGTGGTTGCACCCAAACCGATTGAAGTAA